>OY748313.1:0-384848 GCA_963556515.1 Nudaria mundana
TACACTCACTTATTATTTACGCTCTATTTTATACAAGTTTAGCATAAGTAGGTACCTCACAAATATTTAACGAATCACTATCAATTTTATGATTAACGATCGGTAATTGAAGTTAGCCTAAGCACATGTTGTTAATGTATCGGGTCGCTCTCAGCTGTCGTCGTACAAGTTGCCGCGTGTTGCTGCAGGAGTCCCGGGGCCGGGCTCAGCTCCTCCCCCTCCTCCACCTCCTCCCCCCCTCCTCCCCCTCCCTCCCCCTCCTCCCGCGACGACACTGTGCGTGCAATTCGGTCGTACATCAAAGTGGGTCTCTTAAGACCGATCTTATTAGTTATTAAGCGCAATTTTGTATTCAGTATTGTATACCTAATTCGAAATGTGATATGACAAATAAATCATTTATTATATTTTCTTGAAGTTCAGCTGTTACTTATCATACATACACATGGGGCTATGTACTGGCAGTCCTACAGCCTACTACCTACAGCTAGCTAGTTCACCAGTAGCCCCCCACTAGCCCCCCACTAGTCCCCACTCATCCCCGAACTGATAGATGGCGCCTGAGTACAAATCTAGGCAATAGTTATTGCGGTGCCTTGCTCTGTTGGCTGAGCGTTCCTTCTGGAAAGGGAATAGGTTTAGGTTCAAATCCATGTCGAAGGGTCGAATGCTTAAATAATACACAGTCAGTAAACAACTAGTTTATTTGCTGTATGTACCACCTACACTAGGCATTTCTTTATTTAAACTAATTAACACATTATCATCAACTAAAATTATTTACATATCATTAGAATTAAGAAAAAATAACAATCATTTCGATTTAATTGATTAATTTTATCATAAAATATTCATAATAAAATTCAATTCCATTTATGTCAAATTACATCTTTTATAACTAGGTATTACCTAACTCAATGTTTAAAACCTAAAACCCTGTAATAATGTCTGTCCATTCGGCCTACGTTTGAGGTTATAATATATATTATGCTATTTGTAAAAATTACATATATAAAATAATTATATTATTAAAAATTATATATATATATATATTATTTCACATTTGAACACAAATGTTTTGTTAGGAAGTAAATGTCTCATCTAACTTGTTGCTATTCAATGAGTGAAGATCACAGAAGAGTGCGCTTGAGTAAGTAAAGAACTGTAACGATTAGACAGACTACATTAGACTCCACTAGACTAGACTAGTAGTAAACTTACTAGCCCCTAAACAGGTGGCGTCTGAGTAATTTTAAAGTGTAAAGAAACTTAAGAAAATATCTATAATAGCTACATAGCACCGTAAGTAGGTAGGTACACTAGGTAGACTACCCGTTACATAAAAGCATTAGGTAGGAACTGCGATTCATAAAATATTAGTGGTAAGTATTACCTGGACAACCAGGGTAAGTTAGTTTGCTGCACTTGGAGTACCTACATCTAGTAGGATGTCTCGTCTCCCGGGCCTCAGTGGGACACTAGGAGGTGGAGCGGTCCCCGTGGCCGAGAGGCTGCAGTGGCTGCGCGGCGCCCAGCTCGTCCGGGGAGCCCCGCTTGCGGCGGAAGGTCTCCTCTATCTGCTGGAGCGTCCGACCCTGGGTCTCGGGCAGCACGAGCCCCACCACCACCAGGCAGTACGCCAGCACGCCTGCGTACAGGCAGTACGCGCCGTACACTTGCAACGCGTCGAACACCACGTACACGGTCTTCACCGACGACACGAAGCTCAGGCAGTAGGGCGAGCGCGCAGACCGCGCCCGCCAGCCGCCCGTGCCTCGCGGGGAACAGCTCCCCGGCCAGCACCGCGGACAGCGGCACCGAGCCCGCCGCCAGCGCCAGCGTGTGCACGTGCACCAGGAGGGCGCCGAACACCACGTGGTCGTACCCGAGCAGGTCCCGCTCCTTCAGGTAGCAGTAGAGCGCGGTGAGCAGCAGCGACCCGGCCGTGAGGGAGGTGGCGGCCAGCAGCGCGGGACGTCGCCGCGCGCGCCGCAGCAGCTGCAGCGCTGCATAGTTCGCCGCCAGCCGCAGCACGTCCAATGAGACGATCAGGGCGGCGTCGTACTCGCCATCCCCCACCACGCGGTGGAACGTGTCCAGCGTGAACGCCGTCACGAGGTGGACGCCTCCCCAGTTCAGGATAATGTACAGGTGCACCACTATGATACTCGGCACGTAGAATTCTCGCTTCCGCATCGTTGTTACGACATACTTTACGTGGTGCCTTAGTTTACGAACGAAGGAATCGTTTCCCGCCTCCTCGGCGTCCCCCCTCGCCGTTTCGCTGGCCTCGATCATGTCTCTCAATTCATCTTCTTCCTCGTTTCCTCTTAACCAGTGATAAACCTGTTTACACAGTTCGTGCTTCCGCTGGTCGGCTAGCCACTGCGGTGACTCCGGCGAGTATAGCACTATTATGAGATCCAGCATCGTTATACCGGTGCACACCGCTGCGGTGGAGTCCCACGCCATGTAGGAGCCCAGCACGTGGACGGTGAGGGTCATCGTGGACATCGCGACCCCGATGGTCGACAGGAACTGGCGCGCTCCCCGGGGCTGCTGTACTCCGCGATCAGTACGGGCCCCAGAGACGTGCTCATGCCCATGGACAGGCCCTGCAGAGCTCTGCCGATGATGAAGTAAGTGGGGCCCCGCGCCAGGACGATCGCGATCCAGCCGATGTTAACCAAAGCCACGCTGTAAACGCTGGCTATTTTTTCTTCCCAGTCGGCTCATCACGATCGGAACTATGAGGCTTCCCAGCAGAAACGTAACTCCAGGAACTGCAGCTGGAAATAAAATAAATAATTGTTTAAAAAAACACGCTTTTATAGAGAATCCAACTAAAAAGAAGAAAATTAATTTTAATAAGTTTGAATTAAGAATAGTGTACTTTTTTTTTGTTTTTATTTTTTAGTTCCCGCTTTTTTTTTAGGCCGCTCTAACGTCCGTTGCCGGGCGTCTCTGGTTACAAGCAGAACGTATTTCCAGTGGCGCCCGGCGGACTATGACCACCTCTCTGCGGGGGTTGGGTAGGGATGAGAATCCCGCGTCGTTGGGGTTAGGTTTCATCCCGCGACAGTGAGTGAATCTGCTTGCGTGCTATGGGGCAAAGGTCCCGCAGCACGCAACCCTTCTAGCCTGCTTCTGTAAGGACGACGGGTGGCAAGAATAGTGTACCTAAATAAGAAATAAATGTATATTATTGTAAAAAAAGCGTGAGGTGCATTATAAGATATTACTTGTTATCACGGCGAATTTTGTATCGCCTCAAATTAAAAAAAAAAAAAAGAATATTTTAATATTTTATGCACATGACAAATTGTCGTATTAAATATATAGATTAAAATGATAATTCTTCTACTCATATCTGTCAATAAAATATTTATAACTATTGACACTATGCACCTCACGCTTTTTAATACGCTTTTATTAGCTTCACTTGTATATTTGCTTGCTTGTATGTATGTTTGTTTGTAACCGACTCTATTGGGTTCGTTTTGGCCTACTTTGAACGATCGGATTTAATTCAAACTTTGCACACCTGCCAAAGACCGATGACAATGCAATAATTCGATTAAAAAATAAATAAATAATAAATAAATAAATAATAATAAACTAAAAAATGAAAAATAAAAAATAGTTTAGATGACAATGCAATAATTCGATTAAAAAATAAATTAATAATAAATAAATTAATAATAGTTTAAAAAAACTTTTTTAGAGAATCCAACTAAAAAGTAGAAAAGAAATGTATATTATTGTAAAAAAAGCGTGAGGTGCATTTTAAGATAATATCAAAATGATAATTCTTCTACCACATACCCATACATATCTTCTACTCACATCTGTCAATAAATATTTATAACTATTGACACTAAGCACCTCACGCTTTTTTTACAATAATATACATTTATTTCTTATTAAAATTTATTTCATACTTTTTAGTTGGATTCTCTATAAAAACGTGTTTTTTTAGTTTTTTAAACTATTATTTTTACAATAATATACATTTATTTCTTATTAAAATTTATTTCATACTTTTTAGTTGGATTCTCTATAAAAACGTGTTTTTTTAGTTTTTTAAACTATTATTTTTACAATAATATACATTTATTTCTTATTAAAATTTATTTCATACTTTTTAGTTGGATTCTCTATAAAAACGTGTTTTTTTAGTTTTTTAAACTATTATTTTTACAATAATATACATTTATTTCTTATTTACACTATTCTTAATTCAAACTTATTAAAATTTATTTTCTACTTTTTAGTTGGATTTTCTATAAAAGCGTGTTTTTTTAAACTATTATTTATTTTTCATTTTTTAGTTTTTATTTTAATTTTTTTTTAATATTCAGTCGAATGGGCATCGGGGGCAGACCTAATCCTAAAATAAATCGGGGGAGGGATCAGCACCCCCCCCCCCAGCACCCCCTAAAGGGGTAAAACCTAGAGTCCCCCCCTTTGAAAAGGGTGGATATTAAAAATATTAAACATGATTTCAAATATTGGATAGAAACAGGCGTTACTTGGCGAAAATCCATGACAAAACAATGGTAAGTAAAATGTTTTAAGAAAAAACTTTTTAAAATTATATAATAGCATTAATTTTTCGCAGAATTAAAAAGACAACAAAACGTCAGCTCAGCGTCCTTGTTTCCAAGTTGAACTCGGTACACCCTAGAATTGATTTTTCACTGGAGTTGGAGTCAGATTCCACTCTCAATTTCTTGGACCTTTCAATTACTAGAAGGAACGGTAGTCATGAGTTCCGTATCTATAGGAAACCAACAGTTACAGACACAGTTATTCCTTACTCATCTAATCACCCATGGCAACATAAAATGGCAGCTTTCCACAGCTTACTGAGCAGGTTACTGGCGGTACCGTTGAGCCCACAGGCATTTGGTGAAGAATTGTCCATCATATGCTACATAGCACAAAGTAATGGCTATGACGTAGGAATGGTCCACTCATTATTAAATAAAAAACGCAGAAAGGCTAGTTTTCATTTATTACATCCGATTCAAGATCCACCTAGGAAGTACACGGCCTGTTTGCCGTTCGTGGGTCCCGTCTCGTTGAGTATAGCTAAGATCATGAGGGAAAGTAGTATATTTGTTGCTTTTAGAACTCAGAGCACCTTGAGGGAGCTATGTAATGGCAAGGATTCGGTGTCGGTCTCACGCAGATCAGGTGTTTATTTGTTGAGTTGTGATGAATGTAGTTTGAAGTATGTGGGACAGACTGGCAGGTCCTTCGATATTAGATATAAGGAACATAGAGCGGCGTCCCGCAATGGTTGTCCTGAGAAATCCCTCTTCGCGAAGCATCTTCTTGACACTGGTCATTCCTTGAACAATAGTAACACTTTTAAAGTTTTACGTTTATGTGAGAAAGGGTTCAAGTTAAGTGTTTGGGAAAGGCTAGAAATAGTTAGAAGAGATGCGGACACCTTACTCAACGAACAAATATATTTTCACACATCTCCCTTACTTAATCTGTTTACGAACAGACAGACACATTAATTGTTGTTGGTTTGTGTGTGTCATTTGGTTTTTCTACGCAACTTATCAAAAGACAGGAAATAAATCAAACAGATAAGGTCAAGTATTGGTGAATACCTATTTTTGGAACTTAGTTAGCATGATCTGAGGTTTCTACCCACATTAGTTATTGTAAAGAATCCTACATCGCGATAATGAAATTTGCACGCGTTTACTTATAAGCAAACACGTTCCAACCATGAATTTTGCTGTTCTCTCTGAGACAGTCTTGATAATGCCTCGTTTAGAGGCGAAACAATTGTCGACGTTTTGTTGTCTTTTTAATTCTGCGAAAAATTAATGCTATTATATAATTTTAAAAAGTTTTTTCTTAAAACATTTTACTTACCATTGATTAAACATGATGTCAAGACCTTTTTTTTTAAATCCGCGGCCATAGGCCGCGGCCGCACTACGTCCATTGCCGAGCGCCTCTGGTACGCACTAAGAGAATTTCCAGTGGCGCCCGGCGGACCATGGCCACCTGTGTGGCCCATGCGTGGTGGTCGGGTTTTACCCCGCATCCTTGGGGTCGGGGTTTATCCCGCATCGGTGAGTGCACAACGCACTACACATCTTGCCGAGCTGGCCCAAGCCAGCTTGGGGAAGTTATGGCCCTCTCGGATAAATATGCCCCGATAATACGACGGAGCTAGAGAGGCACTCCGTGGTAGATCAGTGCCTCCCTAACGCAGCTTCAGGGTAAGGTGTTAAAGGCGTTGGCGATGTCAAGAGACACCACCAACACCACCCCGCCCCTGCTTCCTCCGTCAGGGTCTTTGAGCAACACGATCGGCCGGTAGCCGGTAGTGAGTCCGCTGGCCGCCCCGGTTTCCGAATCAGGACCAGTTTCCCCGTCCTCCACACCTTGGGAAACTGGCCCCTTTCGAGGCATGCGCTGAAGAGCCCGCCGAGCAGTCGAGGCCTGAGTTCATTGAGGGCCACGACCCATGCACAGCCCGGAATGCCGTCAGGTCCAGGGGTGGTGATTTTCCGGCGACTGAGCCGAAGTACCACTGCTCCTAACTCTCTGATGCCATGCCCGGAGGGAAGTGCTCCTCCGCGCTCGTTCTAATATTATTATATTCTATTCTCGTAGCTAATTCGGCTGGAGAATCTGGCTCAGTGGGAGCGCCCTCGGTCGGAGTTTACCTCTGACCTCAAGGAACGGGCGCCCCCATGGGTTCAGTGGCGCTCCAGGGTCTCCAGGAGCTCCTCGCGGGCTCATGATGGCAAGACTAAATTGAAAGCATACATTTCAAAAACTTCTATATACCTATCCAATTTTTAATTAATACTGCTCTTCAGAAATTGCACAATGATGCAGGTAGGTACGTAACGGGCGACATTTGCACCACAGAAGAGAATGATAAAGAATTTGATCATTTCTTCAACTAAATGTGCTTGCACTTTTGCACTACCCTTCCCGGCCTCGCCTGTCGTGTTCGACACAATAAAATAAAATAAAAATAACGTTTATTATCTTTGAAATTTTCAGAAAATTATTTAGATTCGTCAGAAGTTGGTGTGACTCTACCGAGGGTTCCAAAATGCAACGAGACTGAGAAGAGCCCTCAAGAAACTCAGCTCGGCTTTTTTCAAAATATTTCATCTTAAATCTAATACAGAGTTATTTAGAAAGGAGCAATTCGTTACGTTGTTACAACCAGGCCGCCTTGTCATCTAAGAAATCATTAATACTATAATAAGCTTTATGGCACAATTTACTTTTTATTAGTTTTTTAAATTTATTGACAGATAAATTTGCTATTTCGGTTGGCAATGTATTGTACATTCGAATAAAGTTCCCCGCAAAAGAATTACTCACTTTATGAAGCCTAAATTTAGGAACAGCCAGTTTATCCTTATTTCTAAGTTTAGATTATGATTATCACTATTTTTCACAAATTTACTTTTGTTCTTGTGGGTATACAATAAAATTTCATAAATATACTGTGAATACACTGTAAGGATGTTAATATGCTTAAACTTATCTCTTAATGACTCCCGAGACCCCATTCGATAGATAGTCCGGATAGCCCTCTTCTGCAACACAAAGATGCATTCAATATCGGCAGCGTTACCCCACAGTAGTATGCCATATGTCATGATACTGTGGAAGTAGCTGAAGTAGACAAGACGCGCCGTTTTAATGTCTGTAAGTTGTCGGATCTTTTTGACAGCATAGGCTGCTGAACTAAGCCTGGCCGAAATTTTCCCGATATGAGGCCCCCATTGCAATTTGGAGTCTAACGTTATGCCCAGAAAGACAGTGTCATCGACCAATTCTATTATATCATCCCTAACCTTAACACTGGTTTTAACAAGTCTTACATTAGGTAAGGTGAATCTTACACATTTAGTTTTATTTTCATTTAATAATAAATTATTAGCACAAAACCAGTGGACTATCCTAGAGAGGGCAATGTTTACATCGTCAAGTTCGCGCTGTCCACGTTTAACTTTAAATATTAAAGAAGTGTCATCAGCAAACAAAACTACCTCGTGGTCGTCTCTTATGAGGTGAGGGAGATCATTAATATATACTAGAAAAAGAAAAGGTCCCAAAATTGAACCCTGCGGTACCCCCATTGCTACAGGAGAACCAGGTGACTGTTTACCATTGATCACTACTTTCTGGACCCTATCACTTAAGTAAGAATTGACGAAATTCAAGGCCGTCCCCCGGATTCCGTAATGATCAAGTTTCTTAATTAAAGTCTGGTGCTGAACGCAATCGAAGGCCTTAGATAAGTCACAGAATACACCATAAGCATCATATGACTCATCCCAGGCCCTGTATATACACTCTAATAATTTAATACCGGCATCAGTGGTGGACCGACCACGAGTGAAACCGAATTGTTTTGTATGTAATAGTTTATTAACGTTAAAGTGATTTTGCATTTGATTAAGCATAATTTTTTCAAAAATTTTACTAAATGTAGGTAGTACAGAAATGGGACGGAAATTGGACGGATCTGAAGTACTACCCGATTTAAACAGGGGAATTAATTTACTAGATTTCATTAAATCAGGGAACACACCACTATCAACACAATTATTAAATATTATTACTAGTTCAGGAGCAACCATTTCAATAAAAGAATTTACTAAATACACAGAGATGCCCCAGAGGTCAGCTGTTTTCTTGATATTTAAAGATTTAAAAGTTTTTAAGATAGTGTTTATGTTAACTTTACTGAATTTAAATATAACGTTACAACAAGGAACGTTTGCTTTTAACAAAGATTCTGCAATGGGGGTTGAAGAGCCTAGGGTTTTTGTCAAATCTACAGGAATTCGGGAGAAAAAATTTTCAAATTCGTTAGCCCTCGAAGTCTGATGTAGTTATTTTACCATTTATATTAAGTTTAAAATGATTATCATTTAATTTTTGTTGACCTCTTTCCGCGTTTATAATTTTCCAAGTAGATTTAACTTTGTCTGCACTATTGAGAATTTTATCACTTATATATTTTGATTTAGCTGCTAAACAATCTGCTTTAAACTTTTTTGAATAAGTTTTAACATAATCTAGAAATGCAACTGATCTATTAAGCTGTCTTTCTGAGTATAGTTCATAAAGTTTTTGTCTACTTTTGTGTATACCCTCAGTGGCCCATTCACTGAAAGTAGGACTATCACTAATCATGACCTCCTTAGACTTGAATATGGAGTTGAACTCGTTGTAAAAAGAATCAAAAAATAATTTATACATTACATTTGGATCTAAGCCAGTGTCTAAGAATGGAATTTTATTGCAAAGTCCAACCCTCATACGTTCCAAGCGGTCACCAGTTATTGGTCTACATAATATTTTACGTTTTATAACTTTTTCTTTAGTGATTTTAAAAGATGCTATTTGCCCACAATGGTCTGAATCTAGCTTTTTTATAATACTTTTACTTTCTGGCAACATATCGCTGTATATATTATCCAGGCAAGTGGCTATTGTATTACAATATCTAGTAGGCTCCAAAAATAAGTTTGTAAGATTGTGTGATTTAAATAAATTTAAAATATTATAACTCATAGGCGTATTAACAAGTAAATCGACATTAAAATCACCACATACTATTAGGTACTTATTAGTTTTTCCAAGTTTACATAGAACTTTGTCAATAAGTTCCTCAAATTCGCAAAAGGGTGAGGTTCCAGGTTTATACACGCATACTACTATGAATTGCTCCATTTCCACGCACGACAGTTCGACTTTACACTCTAGAGAAAGAGACACAATATCTTTCCGTTCTTTAAATTTAAGTTGTTTATTTAATAAAATCAAAGATCCCCCCCGTACTGTGCTCACCCTGCAGAATGCACTACCAACCCGGTGATTACTGAAATTGAACAAGAGCTCATACGGCTTACGCATATGTTCTGTAATACAAAAAATATCAATATTATCTGAATTCATTAACAGTTCCAACTCTAACTCTTTGCCATGTGTTAAACAACCAATATTTTGATGCCCTATGTTGATATAATTTACATTTTTTGATTTGGTTTGATTTGGAGGGCATTTTTTAACATAATTAATATTTGTAACTAAATTTAATTCAATTAATTGACTATGTCTGCTAAAGGGTAATATTGCCTCTGTTGTCGTAGAACTTAATTTAAATTACTTGGAACAGATTCCAAAGTCTTAACACTAAATCTACATTGCTCAATAAAAGCAGTTTTGTCAGCCAAGTTCTTGGCTGAAGTGTAAAAATAATTGAATAGCAAACTTGCTATTTGTCTCTTATAATGCTTTGGTAGAAAATACCTACCTTTGTTTACATAAACAATATGTTTGTTATTGTTAAAGTTACTGTCAGAAGTTGACAAATTGTATTTATATACAGTTCTCTTAAAAACAGAATTAAAGTCAATTACATGCAATTTATTATTATATTGGCTAGTTAAATTGAGTTGTAAATTTATCTTATATCTAAGAGAATTTTCCACGTCTGGCACACCTTTTATGTATGGTAATGTAAACATTACTACATGTTCAACATTTAAGTTTTGCATTTTGTCAAAGTATAGGGATAGTTCATTTTTGTTAATTTTACCCCTGTTTGAGCAGAAAATAATTATTTTACTGTTTGAGTCAAAATTATATTCTAATATCTTTTGCATAATTTCATTTAAAGATGCACCTGGATAACAGTTATTAATAATTGAATAACAATTTGAATTAAATTGTTGTATCAGAAAAGAACTAAAATCAGTTCCAATATCATCACTAAATAAAACTAGTTTAGTATATCCAGTATGACTATTACTTTTTACACTGTCACACAATTCATACACTAATGAAGTAGAAGGTGAACAAGTTGTAAGGGAAGCCTGGTTCTCCAATGATTGAGAAGGACTTGTGCAATTGATATTGCATGAGTGGTTATTTATGAAGGTATTAAGGCGCTCAGTATTATAATTAGATGTTTTGAGTACCTTATCTATACTTGATGAACACTTATTAAAGTCTTTTAGAGACCATTCATATTTCTTAGTTACATACTCTAATTCAAATTGCAAATTTTTTATTTGTGACTCTAAGCGTTGTGTGTCAGTGTAATATTTTAAATGACTTTGTTTAAGTTCTAACATAGATAATTTAGCTTGTTCTCTTAATTTTAAACTAGAGTTAACAAGTGCTATACTAGGTGGTGACCCCTTTTTTATTGGAGTTTACTCCTTAAGAATCGATTTTCATATATAAGGCGCCCGGTATGAGAAAAATCCGAGGGGTAAAACCTACTAACAAGTAACGAAAATCGTGTCACGTTTTTGGTGCGCACCTCTAGTGCGCAACTTTCTAATTTGTTATGGTTAGATACTCGTACTTAAGGAGTAAACTCCAGTCGTGCGTCGGAGCTGACACACACACTTTTTTTTTTTTTTTTAGTTCCGCGACCAAGGCCGCGGCCTCTCTAACGTCCGTTGCCGGGCGTCTTTGGTTACAAGCAGAACGTATTTCCAGTGGCGCCCGGCGGACTTTGACCACCTCTGTGGTCTGCGGGGGTTGGGTCGGGATGAGAATCCCGCGTCAGTGCGCGTGAGCGTGAGTGAATCTGGTTGCGTGCTATGGGGCAAAGGCGGGCAGCACGCAACCCTTCGAGCCTGCTTCTGTAAGGACGACGGGTGGCGATCCCGCCGTCCTCCGGCCCCGATCATGGAGGTCGATGGTCTTGGGCGTAGATGAGTCTGCGGCGCCCTCGCCGCTGACTACGGAACTCGGCGGGGAGGGTACGCTCCCTCTCCCTCTCGGCCGCCTCCTTCGCGAGCACGACTTGCTCGCAGAAGGACACGGCCGCGTTCCACCTACTCCCGCTGGAGACCATGGCTTGAAGCATGGTCTCCAGCGAGAGGGTATCCACGCCCAGACCCACTACGAGGTCCCGGCGCTGACTCACCCACGCTGAGCACTCCACCAACGTGTGGAGTGCGGTGTCGTCGTCGGAAACCTCGCAGTGTTGACACCGGGGTGTGACCTCACGATGGATGCGAAACAGATAGCTACCGAAGCATCCATGCCCGGTAACGATCTGCGTCGCACGATACGTGAGGTCACCATGCTGCCTCTGCAGCCAATCGTCCATGATCGGTCTCACCGCCGCGATGATGGTGGCACCCCACTTGGGTTGCTCAAGTCGCACCCTCCATGACTCCATGAGATCCTGTCGGAGTTGGGACCGCCGGTCATCGATTTCTCGAGACGCAGGCCTGTGGTCCCGCTCCAGCGCCTCCTTGCGCCATTGGAACAATGACGCAAGGGCTCTCGCTTCCAGGTCCCATGGAGGGGTCCCGGCTAGGAGACATGCAGCCTCTCCGGAGATCGTGCGGTAGCCATATCCCGCGTAAAAATTCCAGGAAGTGAATAAATTGCGAGATGCGATACTGCCGCGTTGCTTCTACTCGTATTATTGATTTTTGCTTTTGTTGTTTCGTATCCTTTCTTATTAGATTTATTTCAAAATATTAACAAACGGGTTTATGAGTATTCTAGCTAACTCTATGCTATACTATAACATAGAGTAGACTCGTAGGGGGGGGGGGGGGGGGGGGGGGGGCAGCTACTACTAGTGACTGTTTTAACAGTAGTTTTTTGTAGTAGGTCATTGGCGTGAAGTCTGGATCATACTCATATTGTATGATGGAATCGGAACAAACAATAATTCTCTCATCCCCGATTCCCTCTGGAAGAACAAATTAAAATTATATTTCTTAACTTCTTCTAACTTACGTATAGCGAACATTAGAGTTCCGTTTAGCGGCAATAGGATCGCCCGATATAGGGGACCAACGAGGTAACTGGTGGGGGGCGTACAATATGCCTCTGCGGGTACGCAAGAAGTTGATTATCTAAAAATGCCGGCAACATTTAGACATACGCGATAATAATAAGATAACAGTAGACATCCAAACATTTTCATAAATGTTTATAGGTACATGTTTATACTGATAATATGAATGTAGATACTTGATCAGGGTATGTAAGTACTTACATAGGTACTATTCCCTATTCTGTGATCAGGGTAGTAGTAGACTGGTAGGTACCTATTGGGTTCCTACCTACTTCTCATTTATACGGAATTTCTCGATCGTCTAAATTGCATTCTACCCTCCAAGTTGAGTGTCTCATGTTTGTGCTATAACTTCGTACTACGTGCTCGGCGCAGTGCGGTAACGTGTACTCAGTAGGTCGTGCATACAGTCAGGAGCTGCGAGCGCGACGTGACGACATACACCTTGTCTAGGTAGTGGAGGTAGTACTGTACTAACTTAGTTGTAACGGCAGGTAACCTTGTATAAGTAGGTAAATGTACTAAATGTATAGTATTTTAAGTTTAAATTAACATTCCCCGGTAACCGCAATAGAACATCCTACAGAAGACACCTTTGCAGCCATCACTTTCGGTGAGTACTTGTTCTACTCGTTACTAATGAGATATTTTAGGTTTTTCACATTCTGTTGCTGTCAAAAAAAATTGTGTACCATCTGTCTGGACGTTTCCAAAGAATTCCTAATTGTATTATGAAAACACCCTGTTGCTATAGTACCTAGGTACTTAGCTGCATTTTAAAGCGAACAGTAGGAGGATATACCTACTGACCAAAATATTAGCACTGTTTTTGTAGGTACGTACCCTACGGGGGTTTGCCTTTGGCTCAAAGTCAAGACCGAGGTGAGGGTATTGTTTTTTTCCCCACCTATATTGTATGTACCTGCCTACCTAATATACAATTTTTTAACATTTTATTTGACGCACTTGGAAATGTGGTGTTAGGTTCCCCATTCTATCTAAGAAATCAATACCTTATGTCGGCAATCAGTGGGTGCCGTTTGCTTCAACTTCTAATCATTTTGTCATGTTTTGTTACAGCAAATTGGTATCGTCGATTAAAGTGTGACAGTAAAGAATAAAGAAGATGAGGCATTGTTTAATTTGCAAAAAAAGCGTCGCCTACCATCGTCGCACTCCGCTGTGCGAGCTCGATGAGAGCATGGTAACGATGTGTCGCTGTGCCATAGCAAAGCGAAGGGAGCTACACTTCAAGAACGGCAACTTGGTGCTCAACAATAGCAATAGAAGAAAATTTGGGATACATAAAGAATGCTACTTCGATTTGGTAAATATTAAAAAGGATGACAGGTTGTGCATATGTCAGTCGCGAGGTCCCCAGCACTTGCGCCAGCATCCGCGCCCGCGCCGGTGTTCACTCAAGACTGGCCGCAAATTTACTATCCATCCCGACATTTGGGACATACAGGTCCACGGCATGTATGATGTGCCGCCACCCACTGACATCACGTGTTACAGTTATAGAAAAATCAAGGTGATCAGACATCATGAAAATGAGCCGCCAGTCGAACCCGAACCACTTACCGCCTCTGAGGTCCCTGACTCCGACGAGGAGGACTAGTCTCGGTCGAACACTCAGTTGGGGCAAACTTCTGTCAACATGAACCCTGCACAGGGCGAGTCCGGCGGCGGCGTGTCTACAGGCATCGCGACGCAACTATATGTCAGAACATGCCGACGATGATCGAGTAACCGAGTGTGTGAGTGGGTGTCCGACCCACACATCTTGCCATGCCACACATCATGCCCAGTAAGAATATCTCTTCTCCTGACAGAATTTTGCACCAACTGAAGACATAACACAGGAGACTCACCCACCATCAGTGCGGTCAACAATGAGGGGAGCTCCTGGGACCTGTTTTAATTTTAGCTTTAAGGTAACATTAAATAGACAATGTTTTTATCTAGAAATGTAGGGTACCTACGTAGTTAGTAACCAGTAGGTAAGGAGCCTTATTTTATTAGGTACTTATTATTATTATGAATAATATAGAATAATTACGATTTTATTAATGATGAGACTTTACATGACAATAAATGTATTACCTAATAAATATTAGAGTAAGTTTTTACCTTTACAATAATTGTACCTACCTATATAATGTCCAAATAATATTGAAGTAAAATAAATGTCTATTCGGAATAAATATGACGTTTAACTTATATCCAGCCTAATTATACCCCTGTACATAAATGTGCCAATACACCTTCCTATAGTTGAGACCTCACAGCATGGACATCTCTCTTTGGCCGAGAAGACAAGCTGACCCTCACCTACCTACCAGACCGGTATACTTCGACGATGGACACCAAGTATGATGTTATAATAATATGTATAAGTAAGTCTCACTCACCTATCCAGGAAGCCACGGGTTCGTCGATGTATATGAGAGACTCTTCGCTCCTCAGCTGCGGCAACAGCACGGCCGTGTAGCCCATCACGAGCCCGCACTGGCCCACGTTCACCGCCACTCCCGCCGTCACTATACACTGTACCGACATCATTATTAGACCCACACTTAACTGCACTGTTTACCAAACTATTAGGTATTAAACTTATGTTTTAAAACCTTAGGGGTTGGAACCCCTAAGGTCCCACCAACATCTTAGAGGTAAAACCAAACCAATCTCACTCGCCAGCCACCTGCCCCTGCCCCTGCAACTGCCCACCAACGGACGAGTGAGGTGTCAGTGTAGCGTCATCAGCAGGCTCGTCCCCCAACGACCTACGTTGAACCAACTAAGTAACTGGCGAAACGTGAGCATGTAATATGCCTCTGCCTATCCCTTAGGTGAAACAGTTGTGATTATATTGTTTGTAATTAATTGTGTGTGTGTGTGTGTGTGTATAAGTACTTAATAGTTTAGGAAGGTTAATGTAAAGTAGGCATAATCTGTAGGCAACAAATCTTGTAAGCATAAGTAAGATCCTAAATATTGTTGAAGATTGGATTTGGATATGGCCTGGATCCGAAGTCGACGCTTCGCAGGTTTACGTTTGATTCTTTTGTTGTTCAAGTTCGCATCACCTCAAATAAAAAAAAACCTTAAAACATTTCAAGAGCAAAGCCAAATAGGTCCAGCCGTTCTCGAGTTTTAGCGAGACAAACGTACTGTGACGTAGGTTCCTATCTTTATTTTGTGCCTACGCCTATTATTGCTATAAATAACAATAACGGATTTGATTTGAGTGTTAATGTTAGCGTGGCGTGTCCCCGAGGACTTTGTCATGCAACACTCGGGGGAGACAGGTCCTTGAAATAATTGTCCTCGTCACATAAGTTTTCCTTATTTACATAGGTCCGTAGTACCTACTAGGGTTGAAAATTGCAAGTAAAATACATGTATTTTTCTGCCGGACTTAGTAGTTTTCAATAAAATACAGAAGCTTTTAATGAGCTCTTACGATGTATCTTTCGCAAGTTTCCGTTTTTTACATGTATTTTACATAGTATTTTTCAAGACTAATAATAATAAAATAACTTTATGGTTAAATCAGCATCCTCCTTTAGTTAGATATAATTAAAAATCATTAAACTGTCAATAATAACAACAATGTCGTGTTTTATATTTTCACTGTGGTACTTCTGTTATTTTAACGAAAATTGCATTGCTGCACTTTTTTATTAGTGGGTAGTTGTAATTTATTTTCTTATGGATTCGAATAATATTTTATCTCATGTTGCAATAGTTAGTAACGGCGCCTGACTTACTAGTACCGACCGCATTGTGATAGTTGTTATCAATCATTAATTCATTGATTCCGGATAGTTTATTGTATTGCTTTTGAGCTACTGAGAGAAGCAAGAGAATATGCCGCGAAGAAAAAGCAGTATTTGGGAGCATTGTGAAGTGACGGACGGTAATAAAAGTGTCAAATGCAATTATTGCTTAAAACAATATGGTTACAGAAGTGCAACGCGTATGGAAGAACATATGGCGAACTGTGAAAAATGTCCAAGTGATTTGAGACAAAAATACAGCAAAATTTCAAGAGTGTCTCCGATGTCAGGATCGACAAGTTCGCAATCAGTTAGTAATAGTACTGTTTCTATTGCTTGGCCGATGGATCAAGATCGTGGCAATGTAGTATCTACTACATCAGCAAGATTGGATGATTTGCAAAATAAAGATGTTGTAGACAAAATTAATGCAGCATTAGCTCGTGCAGTATATATATGCTACAAACTTACCATTATCATTATTTGAATCACCTTACTGGAAATCGGCAATAAAAGCGATAAATGAAGACTACATTCCACCCAATAAATATGCAATGAGCAATACATTATTAAATGCAGAATATGTACGAGTAAAAGAAGACACTGATCGAAAATTACAAAAACGTACTAACTTGGGACTTGTAACAGATGGATGGACTAATATATGTAGCCAAGGAGTGGTCAACTTTCTTGTTACAACGCCAAAACCTATTTTTATAAAATGCATTTACCCCGGTACTCAGAGGGAAACAGCCGATTTCATAAAAACAGAAGTATGCAAAGTTATAGAAGATATTGGTGCCGTAAAGTTTTCATGCATTGTAACTGACAATGCGAGTGCGATGAAGGCTGCGTGGAGACTTATAGAAGCTGAATATCCGTACATAGATTGTGTTGGTTGTGCGGCCCATGCTCTTGATTTATTGTGTAAAGATATTTTATCTTTAGATTGCTTAAATACGTTATTTAAAAATTGCAAGAAGATAATTTTACAAATTAAAAAAACCCACACACTTTTGGCTTTATTCGAACAAAAACAAAACGAGCAGTACGGCGTTCAAGCTAGAACTTTAAAAATTCCATCCGCCACTAGATGGGCCGGAGCTTACTTAGCGTTTGAATCTCTGTTAGACAACCAGGAAGTGTTACAAGCTTTATCAATTTCCAGAGAGGCAAATATGAAACCAAATTTAAAAAGATACTTGATGAGTGAAGAAACTTGGATCCATATAGGAAATGCTAAGAAGTTACTTGCTCCCATTGCAAATTCTATTGCAAAAATAGAATCTGGTGACTCAGTTTTATCTGACGTTTTAGAGGCTTTCATCACGATAAAAAACAGTATCAGCAGCCTTGAAGTCTCTGATTTTTTAACTACAGAAACAAAAGAAGAAATTTTAAACTATTGCGATAGTCGTCGATCATTCTGTCAGAAGCCAATCCATTTAGCGGCCTATTTACTTGATCCCACTTACCACCCTTTTGTGAACAATCAATGTGTAAACCTTAATGACGACGAATATTACTCTGCTACACATTTTATATCAAAAGTTGCGGATGTATTGTCTATTGACAATACTTTAGTATTTCAGAATTTAGCGGAATATAGGGCACGAAGTCAATTTTGGAGTAACGACCTGTTGTGGAGTCCTATTATGAATATGGAAAATAATTCATCTTCGTCACGTATCAAACTTCACCCACGTGACTGGTGGCTAGGACTGTGTCACTCAAAGCCATTGTCTGCTATCGCCATAAGAATTTTGAGTAATCCACCATCATCAGCTGCTAGTGAGAGAAATTGGTCTTTGTTTGGGCGGACACACACCAAAGATCGCAACCGTTTGACAGCTGATCGATTGAATAAATTAATTTTTGTTAACTGGAATCTGAAATTTGTCAATGCTAAAGGCGGTATCAATCATGTTACAATTGATGAACCAGACGAGGTTCAGGTTGACGATTGCAATAGTGATATTGAATTGTAAATAAAAAACTATTCTCTTATTATACTTAATAAAAAATAACGTAAATAATTATAAGAAACAGTGCCATTATCATTGTTTTATTTTTCATCTATTGTAATTTATGAAAAATACATTGATTAATACATGTATTATACATGTAAATTTGTATTTTTCAAATAGCCTTAAATTTGTATTATTCTAACGTTACATGTAATTTACTGGAAAGATTCAAAGTTGCGAAAAAAACAAATGAGTATCTTTCGCCATTTTCAACCCTAGTACCTACCTACACAGCGCACTTTGACGTGAAGTATTGGAGATGAAATTGATTCCATACCTACAAAAATTAACAACAAAACTTACTTGTTTCAGAAAAGGGGGCATCCATGAATCCATTTTGCTGCTACCAACTGATGGGTACCTACATGAAACTGATTATAACTTTGAGAAGGGAACCACGAACGGATTTGACGCGCACTACCCTACCAGCTACCAGCTACCAGGGTGAACCAAACTAGAGTGGTGGCGACGCTCTGGTAGGAGCAAAGGTTTCCTCGGCACTGAGCTGAGCTGAGCGTCACCGATCGGGAAAAAGGACAAATTTTAATAATACAAATACTAAATGTAGGTACATTTTATATTTTCGAGATACCTACCAAAGGTGCAAATAGAACACCTAGGCCTAGTAGCGGTGTAAACCATTGAAGACTTACCATCACCATTGTGAACAATGGGATACGTCGTCACCATCATAAACATCAACATGACATTGAAACAGGCATCCATCTGTGCTCGAAAGGTGTGCGCCCGCGGACAGTCGCAATACTGAGTAGATAGATACATACTACCGATGCGACAGTGGCTGTATCTATTTCATTAATTGAATAATATTATTTCCCTTTTTTACTGTGGACATGTTTACCCTCGATCTAATAGACTGTGCGGCCACACAGAGGGCTGAGAACAGCTTCCGTTGCGATAGCTCAACGTGTGAAATAGTGAACAAAAAAACTTTCAACGATATAAATATTTACTTAGTACATAATACTTAAAGTAGTTAACATAATAACTATCTTACATATAGGTAAGTAGTAGTAAGTAGGTACTCGTAATTTACCTATATTGCAAAATATCACGAGGCAGTCAATCCGTTTAGTAAACTTAATTTACACGCACCGGACACAGGTCCGGCGAACAAATTAGGTAGGTACGCCGAATGTACTGTTGCTCGGCGAGAAAAAGGCTCGTCTAAAAGCGCCCTAATGTCTCCAAATAAGCTGAGTGGTTTTGATCATTATTCAGCCCACCGTGATACCTACTCATGGCTGGAGTGTCCGCATGTTCACTGTAACAGGACAGGATTACTGCATCGGCGGTCTGTGGTGTGCGCTTTCCACGAGGTGAGCGACTGCGCCGACTTCAGCTCGTCGGGGGAGAGCGCCCTCCCGCGGAACTCGTCCTCGATGTCCTGCAGCGTCCTGTCTTTCGTCTCTGGCAGCAGGAACCACACCATAAACATACTGTACACCAGGATCGCGGAGTACACCCCGTACGTCCCGTGTAAACCTATTGATCGTAACATGCCTGGGACGGTTTTTATTGTCAGGAACAGATTCATCGAGTAGAAGAACACGCTTATCGCCCCTGCCAACCCTCTGTACTCTAGAGGAAATATTTCGCCGGCTACGATAAAGCAGAGAGGAAGAGACCCCGTCGCCACCGAGAGCATGTGTACCTGCACTAAACTGATACCCAACATGTATTCCCCTGCAGATATCCAATGGTTTACTTTGGCGTAAGAGTATCCCGCACAAGATACCAGCGCGACAATGTTGAGGCTGACGGTCACTATTAGTATTGTTCGTCTCCTCACTCTCTGTATGACATAGAGGGCGGTGGTGCTCGCCACAATCCTGTGCACATCCAAACTCAACATGAGGAGCGGAATATTGCACTCCTGGCCCAGTATCCTGTTAAACAAGTCTATAGGGAACGCCACCAGGAGATTGATGCCGCTCCACTGCGCCAGAAGATAAATGTGTATCATTATGACTATCGGCTTCAAGAACTCCTTTTTCTTCACTGTCGTATTGAAATACTCTAATTTAGTTCTCAATTTCCTAACCAAGGACTTTGGCTTATTTATGTTATCCTTTGCTTCCTTTAAAATAATACTCGCTTCTATGAGATTTCTCAGTTCGAGCTCCTCATTATCTCCTCTTAACCATCGGAAGGTCTGCTTACAGGCGTCATACCTTCCATTCTCTGCCAACCAACTGGGCGATTCTGGTGAATATATTACTATGATCAAGTCGACGATAGCTACCACACCACATATTATCGAGGTGACCTGCCAACTCAAGTAGGATCCTGACAGATGTACAAATAAAACTGCAAATGCGATGGATATAGATATAGTCATAAGGAAGGCTCCCCTGTTCCTAGGACTGGTGTACTCTCCTATGAGCAGTGAGCCAAGCGACGTGCACATGCCCATGCACAGTCCCTGCAGGAAGCGCGTCAGCAGCAGCACGAGCACGCTGCGCGCGCAATACACCAGAGCCCACGACGCGATCAGTGGCACGATGGTGACCAGGTTGGCGATCTTCCTCCCGTATCGGGACATCGTCGGTGGTGCTAGGAAGTTGCCGAATACTAGAGAGATGCCCGGCATTGCAGCTGCAAAACAAATAGACAGATTATTATAGTGGCACAATCCGTAAATAAGGCACGCCAGACTGGAGAAAACACTAAAAGAGGCAAGCAAGACAGATCTTGTTGTGTGATGAATAGGGATGACTCATTTTGATCGAAGGTAACTTAAACTGGCACCAGTCCTAATAGTAACATACGAGTAAAATGCATAAAAGTGTTGATTGTATAGTTACGTAGGTGCTTCAGTATATCCAGGCACTATTAACATAAGAAAACAACTAACCTATCCACGAGGCAGATGTGTCATCGATGGAGATAACGGATTCTGGTGCCATCAGCTGGGCCAGGAGCCCCGTGGTAAAGCCCATCACCAATCCGGAGCCCGCCATGTTCAGCGACACACCAGCCGTTACAAAACACTGGAATTATATATTTGATTTTTATTCACATCAATAACCTGAGGGTAGGGTGGGTTTCGTGTAAAATGGTGTTATTAAGGTCACTAAAAGATTCTCTAACATTTTTGTTTTTGCAGCGTTCAGTCTGAGTCTTCCGCCACATCAATAACTTCGCTGCCCTAGGAATGTTTTGGATATTGATCCGGGTGAGGTAATTCTCTCGTTTCAGACTTCTTACTACTAACTACTTATTTCTATTTTCAGACAATCTTCTACGTTAACGCAGAACCCTTCTTTTACAACTACTTATTTATTTCACTTAATTTGAAATGCCGTCAAACTTTCGAGTTTTGCCAAGTTTCCTGGCGTCCGTGGCTACTTGCGCATATGGGTGGAACTGGACACATGTGCCTTTGCCCTCCCCCATGCAACATCAGTGGGCAGAGAGAACAGAACACGTGGTGTCATGGACGTTAAAGTACTATGAATGTTATTGAAGCAACCACGTGCTGTTTTAGAACCACTTAGAAACGCTGCTGGCGCTCACACAACTCACAAGTGTTTACTGCACTTCATACTACTAGGTAGGTAGGTATATATACCTGTACCTGTCACGGTTTCCTCTATGGGTTCATTCTCCATCGTACATTACTTATTAATTACTGAAACTGCTTAAACCTAACTACTGGACTTGAAGGTCGTGAAAACGAATCCCAGCCAGGATACAACTTTACCTATGTAGGTAGGTACCTACTTGATTGAATGAGTATGGTCTGTTGAGTGTTAGACAGACAGACAGACAGATATCACGCCTACATATCTCTCCAAAGGGGTAGGCTGAGGTGCATCACACACCCACCCTTTGCCAATAATTTTGTTGGTTCCACGTAATAGGGGGCAAGCCTATTGCCGTTAACGGCCACTATTATAGTATAAGTATATATATATTATATATATATTGTTGGACATTCTCACACAACGTCATCTAGCCCAAACCAAGCTATAAGCTTGTGTATGGGATCTAGACAACTCAAAAATATACTTATAACATACATAACACTAAATACATACATAACATACATAGAAAACTCCCAAACTCCGAAACAAACATTTGTGGATCACACAAATATTAGATTCGACCCGGGAATCGAACCCGAGACTCCGGAGTAGAAAGCCGATGCACTACCGACCACGCCACCGAAGCAGTCACAATTCAAACCAAAACTCCAACAGCCAGGACAGTTGTTACATAACACCCACTCACCTATGGGTACCACCTATATAGGTACTCACATATGTTTATTAATTACAGAGCGGGTACTATGTATGTATAGTACCCACTCTGTAATTAATAAACATACCTGTTAGGACAATTCACACAACGTCATCTAGTCTCAAACTAAGCAGAGCTTGTGATATGAGTACTAGATAAACTGATATAAATACTTATTTACTTTTTATAAATTCATACATATTATACATAGGAAACATTGACCTTATAGCTAGCTCACGCCCGCGGCTTCACCCGCGCATGGATTAATTTGCAGGTAAGTAAGGGTAGGTAGGCCTTAGCGGCGGTCGAGCTTGTAGTAGGTACTAGAGGAGAGCCACACAATGACCAGAAAACACATGTCATAAGATACAGGAGCCATGTTGATCCTCTGGCTGTCTGAACCACATTTTTTTTGGGCTTCATCGTGCAATCAGTCGTCAACTATGAGCAGATGTGTTGAGTACCTACTGTTCATGGTTTAGAAATCAGGGAGTCACCGATGGGACCTACTCTTTTGGTATTCATTTGCTGACTGTCTAGTTCCATGATTTTCCTTTTTTTTTAATCGTCCCGAGTTCTCGGAGGTCATGAGTTGGACGGCCAGACGGCTGTAGCCTGGCTTCATATTTCACGCTATAAGACCTAATCTCCTCCGCGACTGTGTTTATTTTTAAATGTCCACCATAATTAAAGTCATAAAATATAATTAATAAAAATAAACATTTTAGAACCTTCAGTGCACCGACCTGTCTGGCAAATGGTGAGCGCCATGGTGCGTTCGCCGCCGCCATACTGAGCGACTACCTCTGACAGCGTCCGTCCGTACACATCACAACATGCTACTCGTAAATACAGTCCATCACATCATTCACATCACATCACACGTGACCATCAGTTGCACAACAATGTCTGATTATTTGATATTGTTTTTTTTGCATATCCGTAGTGTATATATTACGTAGACGAACTGTAGAACGCGTATAGATGCGCGCGCGCACAATGACATTACTGTACAACCTATTGATGCCCAATGGGAACTTGGTGTTGTTGCTACATAATATCTACTTTAAAGCACCTGCAACAACATAAATACCTACTTCCACAGTAGGTAAACACAAACACACTTATAGTAATAAGCTCATTTCGCAAACTACGTTGTATCACGGCTACGGCTATAGGAGGTTTCTGTGCCTAATTGTAATAACAGCTGTAATATTTTGTTGGACGTGAATTTATACATATACTTAGTCCTGAACTTGTGTTCACCGCGGCCGCGGCATCCCTCAGCCTTCCCAGTGCCAGTAGGTACCTACTCGTATATGCCTACTGCTAGGTTTACTGTACCTCTACTACTAGGCTAGGGGTACTGTCACGTTACCAATAACATAGTTCTTGAACTCATTATATCGGCGGCGGCAACAATTAGGTACTATGAGTAAGGGACTAAATTAGTCAAACATTTATCACTCTTCAAATTATCACAATAAATAAAACTACAAATCATAGCGTGGATTCGCTGAAAATTCCACAAAACAAACATAAATTGTTCACATAATTTTGTCAAAGTACGAGTAGTAAGCACATGTTTTGTTATTGTGGCGCACTGCTAAATATAACTTGATATGCCGATATATTAGCGAGTGACCGCTCGGAGCAGTCGGAGCCCCACACTTCAACACTTCCAACACTGACTGAACCAACTGAGTTTCAGCTTCAGATATGACGTTGACTAACGACGCAGCGCGACGTCGCTCGTTCTAGTGGCGTGTTTGTTGGCACATCGCACAGTTCACTCAGCAGATTCACTCGCACTGAGAGGATTTAGTGTCGATTGGATGATGTAGCTTTTTATAACTTTATTGCTAATTCCTAACGTTACAGGAGTTGGCACATGTCAGCCACTTCAGCAGTCATCTTGTCCCCATTCGAGGATTCGACAACGCCTATACCTAAGAGGGCGACGCTCACTTATAGACGTTGTTGATAATATTGAAATATATTCAAGCCTGTAAGTGCCTTGTAACGTTGAGGGGTTTATTAGTTGCCTTTCCTAGATAACTTCGGGATAAAGCCAAATGATCAAACTCAAGTACGATGTTATACATATATTGTATAAAACAATAAGAATACAAGGCTACGACTTAGGGTCGTAGATTCTAGATAATTCTAGGTTACAGGTCGCGCTGGTCTGAGGCAAGTACTGTAATCAGTAAGCCACTTCACCTGGAGTCTCCTTGTAGCCGCGCGAGAGGACGGCTACTGGCGTTCGTCGCACGTATATATAGGGGCCCGCTGTATCGCAGGGACGAAGCATGAGGCGCGGGGTAGTTAGTATGACCGGTTTCACGTCACAGCCTATACAGGTTGTCACATTACATCGACTAGTATAAATGTCAAAAAAGGGTTTTCTGTCTCCTGGTACAGTCGGCTTCAGAGAAAAGGAACCCCCCTTGATAATGACATGAAAGCATTAAAGTTTTTTGAATCATTGTGTATATGGCATGTTGGTCTAGTGGTTATGACCGCTGCTTTGTGGACACCTCGGACAACCGAGGTTCAAATCCTCGGACACAAGTTCTTTTTTTATTCATATAATTAATTTTTTATTTTCTTAAGCACTTTTTGTTAATTAATATTTAAGGAATAGGGCTTATTGCATAAACAATATTAATTTATTTCTCGAATTACATTTCTAGGTTTTTTTCTTTCCTCTTTCCATTCCTGGTTGAGTATACAGTTTTTCTATCTGAGTTAAATTGGGGTTACTTATTTTTAAATTTTACCTGACCTAAATTTATTGACAAAATACAATACCCTAAGTGAAGTATAAAATGTTTACTTAATATACTGAATATCGCCGCGTCACATGACTCACGAATGACGTCACGTGATGCGATCGTTCGCTGAGCTGCGAACGAGCGAGCAGCTTCATCTGCCTTTTTTTTGCATGTTCATATTAATTTGTAATTTTCTGATATTTTTCGTCTTTCGGCTCAATTGTATACCAAGATACAATTTACTCACAAAAAAATACCACATTAATTTATGTGCTGTTTGAGGATACGAACTCGCATCTCCAGCGCCAGCCGATTACCTAAGCCGTGCCTTATACCACTAGGCTATCGGTTCACTTGATAATAATGGCGAAAATATGAATAGCATTACTCCTTTTATCGAACAAAGTTGATTACGGTGTAATTTTCTAGACCTTAAGGTTTAAATTTCAACTTCAACCATATTATGTGATAATAATAACTGCTCAATAAACTAAAAGATAAGGTTGAAATTAGTATAGATTTCTCATTTAGTTCAATAGATTACGCTTGATACAGCTTATTGCACTACCGTCATGTTTTACTTCAAAAACTTATCTGCTGTATGAGCTATGGCTATACATACATACATACATATGGTCACGCCTCTTTCCCATTGGGGTAGGCAGAGACTATGGAATTCCACTTACTACGGTCCTGGCATACTTTTTTCGCTTCTTCCACTTTCATAACTATCTTCATGCACGCTCTCCGTTTCTGGGTGCTCTTGACCTGACCTTTGTTCAAAACATCTCCGATTTGGTCGAAGTACGTTCGCCTAGGTCGACCCTTACCTGCCTGTCCATTCACGCCCGCCTTATGTATCTGTTTCGTCAATCTTCTTTCATCCATCCTTTCTACGTGCCCGAACCATCTAAGCATCCCTTTTTCTATCTTACTCACTACATCTTCTGATAGGTGTATCAGTTCAAAGTTCTCGTATCTCGCTGTTCCTCACTTTCTCAACCAATGTCACCCCAGTCATACTTCTCAAACTTCTCATTTCCATTGCATTTATTTTACTTTCATGCTTCTTCTGCCAAACCCAACATTCACTTCCATACATAAGTGTAGGGACCAGCACTCCTCTATGAACAGCCAGCCTAGCTATAGTATTATAATATCTGTGACAGCGCACTAAGGTTGCAATTAGAATACTTCTTTGCCTTATTTACTAAACTGTGGTAACTTTATAATTCGTGGTAATTGGTGTTAATCCTCTTCGTAATATTATTCAATTTATTAAGTTTTTGATCAGTTTTTTGAGTAAATTGAAAGTAAGGTTCGATTAACAACATTTTTGAAAGCTAAAATTATTGTTCTCTGGGAGCAAGAACAAAGCATAAAGAAAATAGCACGAGATATGGGCATAACGGTAAGAGTTACGATAAAAATATATTATATACCTATTTATTGCTTAATCATGTTACATTTTCATTTACAAGTTAGTTTTTTGGAATTTCTTTTATTTATTATCATTTTCATTACAGAGAAATACAGTGCGTAGATGGCTTCGAAGGTATGCGGAAGGAGGCGACGGGTGATATAAAATGTGAACGCCAAGGAAAAATTTTATGGAGAAGAAGTGGCCAACGGTTCAACCCCAAAACGCATTAGACTTGAGAACAAGCGGGCGGTTAACATTAGGTAAGTAAATGATTATATTCTTTAACATAAAATAAATTAATAAAAACATAAAGCTAATACATACATATATCAATATATATATAAATTTATATATATTTATATATATATATACAACGTGTTTCATATTAGTGTAGTCATATTTGACCCTACACATGCGCGTTGAGTTAACTATACGCACGGACAAAATTGCAAATACAAGTTTAGTTAAAACTTTTAAGTTGTCATGTAAATTTAATTGATTTGTTCATTTAATAGATATTTTATAAACCCAACACTATCTAGGGTCAAATTTATTCGTAAGGTTCAGTCCCCTTCGATGAATCGTAAACAACTCTTATTTCATATGCTCCTGGTACAGAATACTATTTTGTAGTAATGATAGGTTGTGGACTTTAAACAACAAAAACTTACCGATTTCATTGTGCATGTCATCCTGGTAGATAGGTAGGTACTGTGTTCCACAATAAACATAACTAACTCACTAATATCATGATACTTAGATAAACATTATTGAATTTAATAAAAAATACACTTCCTACCTAAGATACTAATAAACACAAAACTAAAAAGTAGGTACTAAAGTAACGGCTCGAAATGTTCGCCGCCTTGAGCAATGCACAGTTGGGTCCGTCGCATCATGCTGGCAGTTACATTACACAGCATGTCTGGAGTTACACTGCTAAATGCATCAAATATTTTAGACTCCATATCTTCACACGTGAGACATACCGCACTGTACACTTTGTTTTTGACATAGCCCCACAAAAAAAAGTCAAGTGGTGTGAGATCCGGTGACCTCGGAGGCCAAGGTATGGGACCACCACGTCCGATCCACTGGTTAAACCGCTCATCTAAATACGCCCGTACATCTCTCGCATAATGTGCTGGCGCCCCGTCTTGCTGGTACATCATATTTGTGTACAATGTTACAGGCACAGGCAAGTTTTCAAGTTCGGGTTCTAAGACGTTTCTAAGGAACGCGAGGTAATTTTCACCGTTTAGCGAACTCGGTAGCACGAAAGGACCAATTAAAATATCTCCGATTATTCCCGCCCAAATGTTAACACGCCACTGATGCTGAAAGTTGTTTTCTGCAGATGCGTGTGGGTTCTGATGAGTCCATACATGTTCGTTATGCTGGTTACTGATACCAGCACGAGTAAAAGAGGCTTCATCGGTCCATAAAATACGGTTCGCGAAACTAGGGTATCGTTGTGCTTCCTCTCAGTACCACTGGCAAAAGTTGAGACGTGGTACGAAATCAGCCGGTGTCAGTTCTTGGGTGTGCCTGAAGTGGTACGGATATTGACCATCTGCTTTTAGCACGCGCCATACTCTCAAATGATTCATTCCCAGAACAATTCCAGCGCGGCGAGTACTTGTTCTGGGATTGGATTGAAAATGCTCGAGAATACTTTCTTCTTGCTCTGGTGGTACAACAGATGGTCTGCCTTCTGAGCGGGAACCACGGAAAGAACCAGTGTCATGTAAACGGTTCACCATTTTTCGGAAGCACTCCACAGATGGTAACCGCCGCCGCTCACCTTCGAGTCTATTGTCCACAAATCTTTCTCGATAAAGGCGACGAGCTTCACGCAGACTGCCATCGGCTGCCCCGACGCAAAGTATCATTTCATAATATTCACTATTACTTAAATACGCCATGATCGATTAACACAGATTACTACGTACGCCTAATATCAAAGTTTACTTGCAACTGAAAAGAAATTAGATAGTTGTAAGTGTTGCCCAAGTCCAATGTCTTATTTCCTTGAATTACGTCGGAATTTTGGTAAAAATCTAATAAAAGTACCAAGTAGGTACTTAGTTTTATTTATGAAAAAAAGCTAGTAGGTACCTAGTATAAAATAATTTAAGAGATAAATAATAACATAATTATTATTTACCATAAACACAGGATATTTCCCTAAGACCTATTAAATAAAATAAAATGGTTGAATGCCAGCGCGGCGTCGCTCGCATGATAGTATGCATGTAAATACATTTCGAAACCTACTTAAACCCATTTAAAAAAAACCGCTTCAAGATCCGTTGCGTAGTTTTCAAGAACTAAACATACATTAGAACAGACAGACGGAAAAAGCGACTTTCTTTATCCATGTAGTCTAAGATTAGTAATTTATTACCAATTGCTAAAATGAACAAATATCCAGCATAAAAAAAGCTAATAAAGTTTATGAAGAACATTGCGTTAACTTGCAACACCGGAATAATATGGTTTTTGCGGTAAAATTTACACGTGTTGTGACGTGTACGTCTTTGATATATGCCGACATCGCTACTGATACCTAGTTTCTTCAAAGCGGCTCCAATCAAAAAAGTGGGCGGTTCTCTTTGTAATTTTTAGGGGTCCTTAAGATACATATTAGTGAAACTGACACCAACACCTCCTACTTTTTCTGATATCCTCGTTCAACCATACAAGTTGCCACTTTTAGCGATAATGTTTTATGAACTTTTATGCATCACATTATCATGACGAATCGAGAACCTAAGTACCTACTCTTTTTTAAAGTCGGTCAAAAATAACCAAACACCTTGCAGATCATTTACTTCATGGTAAATGAGTCGAAAGAGAGTTCACGATATGGTAGTGCAGTGACTGGCATCCACGATCTCTCTATCCCGAAACTGAATACCTACATACTACTATACCTACCAGCGTTCTCAACAGCTACATAAACTTCTACACAAACAGCAGTTGTATTTTAAATATCTGTGCGGAACCAATTTATAAAAAGTGTAAATTTATGAAAGACAAGAACATAAATGTTTCTTCTCTTTTCTTCAACAGCAAATGCGTTGCTCCTGGTATTTGAGTAGGTTGACAACAAATTACGTGTGAGTTGTGACATTCACGACAATCACGTGATACATAAATTCATAGAAAAACTTCAAAAATAACTTTGAGTAGGCACTCTTTCTTTGACCCCAAGTTGTGATTCGGAAACTATTTTGTATGATAACTATGGATAAAGTAACTTTATCTGTTGGTTAAAATTTTGAGTAACAACGAGACTGTCCGAATCTATTTCACTGTTTGGCAAACCTACTTGAGGTCAAATTAGAGTTCATTCTAATCATATGTTTATTTTGTAGTGCAGTCTTAGAGCTTCATTTCAATGAGCTATCGATAAAAAGGAAAATTTATCGATTACGTCATTATAAGTCAATATTTTATTAAATTAATTAAAGACCCCGCGCAATATATTATTTAGGCCCTACCCAATGTAACCTTGAGATATGACCACACTAATATGAAACACGTTGTATATTTATATATATATATATATTTATATATATATATATATATTATATATTTTAATTATTATTGCTGCTGACATTGATTTATATATTGCAACAGATTTGAAAAGGTTTATTATTTTAGGATACTGGGGATGGATGTCTTCAATGGGCCCAGGCGAGCTAGTGGAAATAGGTGGCCGCATGAACAGTGAGCGATACCTTGAAGTGTTGAATGACGTAATGCTGCCTTCAGTGCGGGTCGCATATCCAGAAGGACAAATTTACCTGGTTCAGGATAACTCTTCAGTGCATCGGTCCCGAATTGTGCAAGACAGCCAGTCTTGCACAATTCGGGACCTGAAATGCACAAGAATATATAACAGTGTTTGAGTGGCCGGCTAAAAGCCCGGATCTTAACCCTATAGAAAACTTATGGGGTCAGATGGTTTTAAACTGGGACTCAAGTGAAATAAAGTAAAAAAAAAAATTGGATTAAGAGGTAAACAAAACTTGGGAACTAATGCGAAATAGTGCCGCATGTTTTAATATGGTGTCGGGGATGAAAAGTCGTCTTCAAGAAGTGATAGACAGTGAGGGCCATCCTCTCCGTTATTAATGCAGTTTATCGATTCTTACCCAGGACAAATCTTTGTGTGCTGAACACGATTATTTGTTATGTGTCTGGGTGTAATTAATCTAAAAAAAAATATTTAAAATAAGTATTATATCCGTTGTCTAGTATCCATATCACATTAAGGTGCTTATTTTAGGCTAGATGACGCTGTGTATATAGTGTCCTAACATTCATAATAATAATATTATATTATTAATACCTAATCCCATTAAAAGTTTTTGTTTACAAGTTTAGTAATCTTCTAATGTGTTAACGATGCACCATCTGACCTCACATATTTTTCTAATGTTGTGTTAAAAGGGTTACCTTCTTATCAGAAAATGTGATCAAAGAGGAACATGTATATTGCTATACTGTTATAGTTTAGCATGTTGGTTCTTTCTTTGTGATTCACAGGAACAAATAACATTTAATTTTTCAACCATTCTTTTATATTCAAAGATTATACAGAGTGTAAAAAATTAATTTTTGCAACTTTAAATAAATAAGTAAATAAATATTGTAGTTATGTTTCTAGAATTATCTAATATTAAGTAAACATTTTATACTTTGTCATAATATTATATTAGCTTGTAAGCCATAGCCTAGTTTAGTCTATGCTTAGATTATATCAATATTGTCTTGTCTATGTTCACTTCCTTCTTTCCTCACTTTGTAACATGGCCGACTGAAATACACGACACGTATTATTACGAGCTCCTGTCTTTTATTCCAAAAACCAACAAACATCAGGTGTGGTGTAAACTGGCGTGTCTTAGGAAGAACTGGATCAACCAAAAGAAAAAAATGGACGAATCTTCAATGTCGTCGGGTCGCCTCAAGCACATGGACGTTCATGCATCCAACATGCCGCTCACGTGGAAAAATTGGATCACCAAATTCAAAATATATCTCAAAGCATTTAAATATGATCAAGAAAGCGAAGATAGGCAAGTTGCACTTTTATTACATTATATAGGACCAGATTGCCTTCACATATTTTATTCTTTCAACCTAGATGTCGAAACAGTCAAGCTACAAGTGTTGATCGACAGATTTGCAGGTTATTTCAGCCCAAAAGTCAATATAACCATGATAAGGCATAAACTTTTTAACAGAAAGCAACTGCAAAATGAACAGCTGGACAGTTATATAACAGATCTCAAGAATATAGCCCATCAGTGTAATTTTGGTGAATTGCAAGACGATTTACTAAAAGATATATTTAGTTGGAATCTAAATGATCAGAATCAATACATTAAAGAGAAAATTTTGCAAGAATTGCCTACCACTTTAGATGCCACTATAAATATTGCTAAGTCACTAGAATCGTCCCGGAAAGAAGTTCAAATATTATCAGGCACAAATCCCAATTCATCTGTAGCTAGTATAAATAGTATACATAACAGAAGTAGTCAACAGTCCAGTAGAAGTCATTCACAACATAGTCAGTCAAGAAATCAGTCAAGAAATCATAGTCGTAGTCAACAATCAAGGTGTAATCCGCAGTCACAGGATCGTCAATCAAGAATTCAGAGTCACAGTCAACAATCAAGGTATCATCCGCAGTCACAGGATCGTCAATCAAGAATTCAGAGTCACAGTCAACAGTCAAGGTACAATCCTAACCAGTCATACAATACATCCCATTCATCGAGTTATAGCAGTCCCAATGGTTATAAAGGTAACAATCAGTCTATGAATAACTCAATGTGGCCAAAGTGTGGTCAAACACATCGTTTTAAATGTCCTGCTCTTGGTGCAAAGTGTAATTTCTGTCAAAAACTTAATCATTATTCAAAGATGTGTAAGTCCAAGCAAAAATATGTTAATTATGTGCAAGAAGTTTTTCTAATGATGATCAAGCTTTTCTAGGTGCTGTTTATCAATGTAATTCTGTAAAATGTAGTAACCAATGGTCAATAACCCTAAGTATCTGTAGTCAATCTGTCTGCTTACTTATTGATTCAGGTGCAGATGTGAATTTGATGTCTAAGAAAGCATTTGAAAAACTAGCGTTGCAAGAGATAAATCTTATACAAACACCATTTAACTTGACAACATTTACAGGTCAAAGTATACCTACAATCGGTTATTGTACATTACCATGTAAGTATAATGACAAATCATACAACTTGTGTTTCCATATTACACCGCTAGATTGCAAAAATATTCTGGGTAGACAGTCATGTCAACAGTTAAAAGTCATAAAAAGAATACAGTCAGTAACCTTTGATGAAAACATATCTGAACACAGTCCAAACTACACACATAGTCAGCATAGCCAGAACAACAATTTACAGTCAATGTCAAGTCAGTCTAACAGTCAAAGTCAAGTCATATCACAGTCAATGTGTCACAAAGTCCCAGCAGAGTCAAACAGTCTGTCAATACTAAAGAAATATAGTAAGGTTTTTAATGGAATAGGAGCTCTTAAAAACTATGAATGTCATTTAACTCTCAACGAAAATGTCAAGCCGTCGGTAGACGCAAGTAGAAAAATTCCTTTTAAATTACAGGATAAAGTCAAGGCAGAACTTAATAAGTTAGAAGTCACTGGTATTATTGCTCGAGTTGATGAACCAACTGATTGGGTCAACTCTATGGTAATTGTCTCTAAAAAGGATGGAAGCATTAGATTATGTTTAGATCCACGTAAGTTAAATAAAGCTATTAAACGTTCACATTACCCATTTCCACATATTGATGAAATTAAAGCAGAACTAAATGGTTCATGTTATTTTTCAAATTTAGACGCTAAGTCAGGCTTTTGGAATCTTGTCTTAGATGAAGAATCATCCAAACTAAGTACTTTTATAAGCCCCTATGGCAGATTTCGTTTTTTAAGGCTACCGTTTGGTGTCAATGCATCTCCAGAAATCTTTCATAAAGAAATGATTTCCCGGTTTGGTGACATACAAGGCATTAAAATAATGATGGACGACTTTCTTATACATGCTAAAACCATTCAAGAACATGATCAAATCCTAGAAAAAGTTCTTTGTCGTGCAAAAGATATAGGTCTAACATTTAATAGTAATAAATGTAACATTTGTCAAAGTGAAGTCAAGTATTTAGGTTTTATATTCAATAGAAATGGAGTGTCTGTAGATCCATCTAAAGTAAATTCAATTTGCAACATGCCACAGCCTAAGAATGTCACAGATGTCCAGAGATTCCTGGGCATGATTAATTTTCTTGGCTCATTCATAAAAAATTTATCAAAAGAAACATCAAACATAAGACAGTTACTTAATAAAAACACAATATGGTCATGGAATGACAGTCATGAGAAAGAATTCAATAAATTAAAGTCTCTAATTAGTTCTTCATATGTCGCAGACACATTGTCCCGTGCTGCATTACCAGAAAATGCATTAGTAGAATTGGATGAAGATATTAAACTTCATGTTAATTTACTCACTGCTAATTTGTCACTTAGTCCTTTCAAGTTACAACAAATTGAACAAGCTACCAGGTCTGACCAAACTCTTCAAACTCTTATTAATTACTGTAAAAATGGATTTCCAAATTCAAAGCATAAAGTAGAAGATTGTATTAAACCTTTCTTTCCTGTTAAAGATGATATACATTATGCTAATAACCTTTTATTTTTGTCAGATAGAGTTATTATACCTATTTCTTTAAGAAAAGATTTCTTAAAACTATTACATGAAGGTCATCAAGGCTTGAATAGTTGTAGAAATTTGGCAAGACATACAATTTACTGGCCTAATATTAGTCAAGATATAGATAATTACATCAGTAATTGTGAAATTTGTCTCACTTTAAGAAAGAGTAACACTAAAGAAAGTCTATTACCACATGATTACAAATACATTCCTTGGCATAAGGTTGGTATAGATTTCTTTGAGTTCAACAAGCATACATACTTAATTGTAGTCGATTATTTCTCAAAATATGTTGAGATAGCAATTTTAAGTAATGGTTACAGTGCAGACCAAGTCATAATCAAGCTAAAATCAATATTTGCTCGTCATGGTATTCCCCATACATTAATGTCAGATAATGGTCCACCGATGAATTCCAAATCTTTTCATGATTTCACACAAGATTGGAATATTCACCATGTCACTTCCAGTCCCTATCACAGCCGCTCAAATGATATGGTAGAACGGACAGTAGGCATAATTAAAAATATGCTTAGAAAATGTTTACTTGATAATACTGATCCATATTTAGCATTATTGCAATATCGCAATACTCCCAAAAACAATTTATGTTCACCAGCACAACTTTCCATGTCACGTAGACTTCGTACAAAGCTACCTATAGTAGAAAAACTTTTAAAACCAAAATTGTGTAACTATAGACATCTTAAACAAGTCAATAATCAAAATTTACATAAGATGAAAGAGTATTACAACAAAAATTCCAAAGATCTTAAACCCTTGGAGGTAAATAGTCATGTTATGTTTCAAAAACATCCACAATCGTCTTGGTTTCCAGGTATTATACAACAAGTTAGTCCTGAACCTAGGTCGTATATCATAAAAAGTAAATTTGGTACATATCGTCGCAATAGACAATACATAACACTTAGACCAAAGTCTCAATATTCTTTTCATTCACATAACACACAGACTAATAATTTTCACACTCAACCAGTCAGTTCCAATCAAACTTATATCAGTTATACTCCTTGTTATACAAATGATTACTCTAAAATTTCTCATAGTCAATCTCCTCAACGTACTAGCAGTCAACCAATTAAGAAATATTCTAGTTCAGGAAGAGAGATAAGGCAACCACAACGTCTTATAGACACAGTCTTATAAACATTATTTCGTATTCATTGTCATGTACTTAGTTATAAGTAATTAATTAGTAAACTAAAATGTTGTAAACCATTGTTTGTTTACATTTAGAAACAATCGTCGAATTGACAACGTCAAATTATGTCAACTGTCAGAATCTTATAAAACGTCAAATTGTCTCGTGTCAAAACACTAAAATGCGTTTTGTTATTTTCATATAAGAATCTAAAATATAAGTTATAATAAAGTTAAAGGGAAGATGTCATAATATTATATTAGCTTGTAAGCCATAGCCTAATTTAGTCTATGCTTAGATTATATCAATATTGTCTTGTCTATGTTCACTTCCTTCTTTCCTCACTTTGTAACATGGCCGACTGAAATACACGACACGTATTATTACGAGCTCCTGTCTTTTATTCCCAAAACCCACAAACATACTTCACTTAGGGTATTGTATTTTGTCAATAAATTAAGGTCAGGTAAAATTTAAAAATAAGTAACCCCAATTTAACTCCGATAGAAAAACTGTATACTCAACCAGGAATGGAAAGAGGAAAGAAAAGAACCTAGAAATGTAATTCGAGAAATAAATTAATATTGTTTATGCAATAAGCCTATCTTTTCTTACAAACCTCATACCTACTATAAAATTTGATTCCTTAAATATTAATTAACAAAAAGTGCTTAAGAAAATAAAAACATAATTATATGAATAAAAAAAGAACTTGTGTCCGAGGATTTGAACCTCGATTACCGTGTGTGACAAAGCAGCGGTCATAACCACTAGACCAACATGCCATATACACAATGATTCAAAAAACTTTAATGCTTTCATGTCATTATCAAGGGGGGTTCCTTTTCTCTGAAGCTGACTGTACATACCAATAAGTGGGTAGCTTTGTAGATATATAATATCGGTGGTCGGTTCATCTATTTATCTGATAATAACTACGTCAGGTTAAGGGGTCACGATAAGCACAATTATTTGTTTTGATTTGTAGTGCGCATACAAAGAAATTGTCATTTTTATAACGTAGGTACATTTGTGTATTTTTAAGCAAATTGCTCGCTTTTCCAAATAATTTTATACTTAATATCGAAATAAGAAAAAAATGTACCTTATTGTTGTAGCATAGGACCAGGGTGTACCCACGCCATCAGGGCAGCTGAGGCCGAAGGAGTGAGGAGTGAAGACTTGGGAATTGATCTCAATTGGCACTAGTCACTTTAATAAGCAAATTAATTGCAAACCATAACAGATGTTAATGGCGATTGATGGGTTTATATTAGTTGAAACACATTTATAGACCTTGGTCCCCACTTGACTACCGGACTACTGGTGACTGATGTGATGGAATGAAGCGGGGCGATGTTAACTCAGAACTACTTTACCTTATACCTTCCATACCACAACCAAAAGTTTGCATTAATTTGGTAAATTGCTGAAATGTTGGTTGTTTTTATAAAGTTAATGTTAATACTATCAGGCGTTACTTTTCGGAAGTCCATAGTTATATAATAAATCTAACTACTTTGCAATATTCCGCCACATGCAAATTACCCAACTCTCGTATTTATTCATGCACATAACCGCCCTCCAAACCCACTTAAAATTAGGCCGAAAGAATAGAGAAATAATTTTACGAGTAAAAACCGAATTCGGTCGCCGTGCGCCGACGCCGAGCCATCGACATCTCTTGATGATGCCGATGTTTTTTTGTTATTTTTTGCACGATAACACAACTCTCATATTTATTCTATTTTCAAAATTATTTCTCTATTCTTTCGGCCTAATTTTAAGTGGGTTTGGAGGGCGGTTATGTGCATGAATAAATACGAGTTCGGTAATTTGCATGTGGCGGAATATTGCAAAGTAGTTAGATTTATTTAATTGTTGGTTATTTTATTATATGGATGGACTAATTACCACCCCATTTGCAATGGGGTTATTAAAAATGCAGGCTCCTTAAAAAGTGTACTTATAAAGTGTAATATACCTAATACCCACATAGCTACTAGACATACTTAAATGCGTTGTACATACAAACATACAAAACACGTCTAAATCCCCGTAGGGGTAGACCGAGACGCCCACATTTCACCTGTCTCTTTGATGGTAGCACGTACCTACTTATGACGTAACACGATGCGAGCCTATTGCTGTTGCTGTTTTCGTACATTTTGTATAGCTATGATTGTTGTCCCTTAATGACATAAATAGATCGAGGCATGCCCTGCCCGCGCACGTATTACCTCCTACTCTTACAACCCAAGGTTCTAGCCAGTGAAGAGGTACATCACTACTTCGTCCTTCGACGAGTTGAGGGCCACTCTTAATATTATAGTCGCCCACAATCGCCAGATGTCGCAACGGCTTCTCATCAGGCTGGAGACGGCAATTTAGTGAAAAAAACAAAAAAGTAACGTACATACATTGCCTTCTGTACTTATATTTAGTGTGACATTACGGATCGGTGCCGGCCGGACGCAGTGCACAAGAAAGAAAGAAAGAAAGAAATATTATTTCGCAACATCTTAGATATTTTAAACATTTACATTTTAATACGTAACGATACAATTGTTAACTTGTCTGTAATCACTATGGCCACAGGCAAGTTTTTCTCTGAATACATTCTGTATTTGTCGTACTTCTTGTGGAATTCTCCATCTATACCTTGATTCCTATTCAAAGCATGTACTCCACAATCTCTTTCAAATATTCAGTCTAGAACCAAAAAACTATTACTTTCTAAGCAACATCGAGATAACTTTAATAAAGACATCGCTCTCAGACTTCTTTACTAGTCGCGGCGGCGAACGCGAGTGTCCCGTGGCATGCAAAATAGACGCGCGAATTTCCGCAGTCGCCGCCACCGCCGCCGCAGAAACCCGAGGCCAGGCCGTTAGGGTCCAAGTTTACAAGGGATGGGTACTATGACGATGATATTAAACGAAGAGTTATGGCAGGGAATCAAGTGATTGGGTCACTGCATACCTGTATGAACAGTCAGAAGGTTCGGTCAGAAGGTCCGGTCAGAAGGCCCGGCTGGCTGTGCGTAGAGGAGTGCTTGTCCCTACACTGTTTTGTTGTTGTTGCTGCTCAATGCGAAGAAAACAAAATGTATAAAATTTACTATGCCCAAGGTTAGACAGGTGGATACTCATATTACTATGAATAATTAATTAGTTCAAATAGTCAATACCACAGTTTTTCTTGGAATAACTTTAGATAGTAAACTGCAATGGGGTTCTCATATCACAGCATTGGAAATATCACTGAAGGTCACTGACTGATGAAAAAAGGCACGATTAGTTTATTTTAGCTACTTTCATAGCGTTATGTCATATGATCTGCTGCTATGGGGCTCAGCTGCCGATATTGAGACAATATTCATATTACAGAAACGAGCTATACGAGCAATCTATAGACTCGGACCCCGTGACTCGCTGAAAGAACTATTTAAATAATATTTTACCCGTTGCTTCTCAATATGTTTACGACAACATCGTATATGTACGGAAGAACATAGAACTCTTCAAAAAAAGATCCGACAACCATAATTATAATACAAAAAATAAAAATAAACTGGCAATGACAAAAATTACGACTTCATAAAGTTGGTAATTCGTTTAATAAAATAATAATAAATAAAATTCCGCAGGATTTGGTTGACATGCCTCTTAATCAGTTTAAAATAGTAGTGAAAAAACGTTTGATGAAAAAAAGGCTATTATAATGAAGACGAATATCTTAATGATAAAAATGCATGGTCACCCTAATCTGCTGTTGTTAGCCACTTCGTACAATACAAATTGTAACACAATGTAAACAAAACAAAAACATTATTGAAAAAGAAAACGGATAATCTACCTGAGTTTCTTGCTGGTATCATCTCAGGAGAACCAACTTACCGAACCAGCGAATGAATCATTTTCAAATGGTTATTTATGTAATTAATGTAGTATTTTTATAATATTGCTTAACATAAAATTGTAAAATTTTTAAATTCATATGTGCTCTTTATGTGCCTAAACTGAATAAATGAAATTGATTCTTTGATTGACTTTTGTACGGTAGTGAATATTGGGTGTGGCAGAAGATGCATGAAAGTAAAATAAATGCAGTGTGGAGAGAAACTGAGAAGTTTGAAAAGTATGGCTAAAGTGAGGAACAGCCGCGTGATACGGGAGCTATGCGATGTGTAGTGATCTAGACTAGTGGTTCTGTGAACCGTAGACTTCAGGAGCGGCTTTGTTTAGAAACTTTCTTCTTCAATTTTATTTATTACTTTTCATTTGTCATCCAATCCAAAAAGTATAATTTAAATGTTATTCATTGTAAGCAAGGAGTGTGTGTGTAAAGTTTCATGCAAATCGATTGATAAATACGGCCTCAAAGATGATCTGACAGAACCCGTAGATGGGTACAGACGAAAGAATTTCCCCCCAGTCTGCAAGTTGAAACGGAGCCTTCGGTCGCTTCGCTCCCTCAGTCAATAAAGGGATGCTTAGATGGTTCGGGCCACAGTACAGTAGAAGAGGTTAGAAAGGAAATAGTTCCTGATTTGTACTACAAAGCGTGTCGCCGATTTTCCCCCACTCATAAACTCCACAAGCAAGAAATGTAAAATTTTACATCTGCGTGCGATGTCGTCGTCGTTTTTGTCTATAAACTACATAATACAATTTAATTACTAATATCATGGTATTTTAAGGTTTTAGTACTTACCGGTGAAAAGAAACATATAGTTGACATATGAGCGTTCACAATATGAGCAACGCGCCTGGCTTGGCCTTAGGGCCCTTCTAACCTCTTCTACTGTTCTGTGGTTCGGGCAAGTAGAAAAGATAGATGAAAGGAGGTGCATGAAACAGGTCAGTACATATGGCGGGTGTTGAATAGTGTTGATGGACAGGTTGGTAAGTAGAATACCATAGTCCAACGGAAAAGAGACCTAACTGTTTATTTGAAATATAAAATTAGCGGGCTTAGTTTATGAGGCCTAGGTCCGTATTGCTAATGTGTATTAACAAAATGTTCACGCCGCCCGGCAAAGTCGCGGTAGATAAAAAGACACAATTGTTAATTGAAGCTAACTAAATATGTACATTAACTGTTCTAAAATTATACCTTCTAATTATATCTAAATTCTAATATGCGTCAAAGAATTCCTCCGCAATTATTAATAGGTATTGAACTTATGAAATAAAGGTAACATTATGGGTATTTAAGTTATTCTCAGATCAGATAAAAATATCTTAAACTAGCTATGTAGGTAGGTACTAATAACCTTTCTTGAGAACCACTCTATCCATTGGTGAAAACCGCATCAAAATCCGTTGCGTAGTTTTAAAGTTCTATGCATAGGCATAGGTACATACGGCAAGAAGCGACTTGTTTTATACTATGTTAAGATTACAATAATGATTATTATATAACAATTTTTTATCGATATCTAACTTGGTACATCGTGTTGTCATGGCGACATTACAACAAAGTGGAGCGAGTGTGGATCGCCTAGGTCACCATGGGCTTGCCTGCTCTTCAAGTGCTGGCCGCCTGTCCCGCCATGCCGCGATCAACGACATCCTGCGACGGTGTCTCGTCAGTGTAAACGTCCCTGTGATTCTGGAGCCCCAGCACATTGCACGGGACGATGGTAAGAGACCTGACGGGATGTCGATGATACCATGGAGGATGGGTCGCCCACTAGTGTGGGACGCCACGTGTGCAGACACACTAGCTGCGACCTATCTTCCGGCAACCGCCAAACGTGCCGGGGCGGCGGCCGAGGTACGTGAGCGCTCGAAGGTGGGCAAGTACAGTTGTCTCGGCACTCGATACGACTTTGTCGCATTTGGTGTTGAGACACTGGGCCCGTGGGGCCTGGGCGCGCACTCGCTTTTCAAGGAGCTCAGCAAACGGCTCAGGGAGGTAACGGGAGACTTAGGTGCTGGCGGGTTTCTCGCGCAGCGGATAAGCATCGCCATACAGCGCGGAAATGCCGCCGCCATGATGGACACCCTACAGTGGGGCCCAAACTTTTTACATTTTTTTTTAATAGGAATAATTAAATTTAGTATTAATTTCATTTCTATTACATGGGGCACACTAAAAGTTTTGCACTTCTAGCTAATCGGAACTATTTGAATTTCGAATGTTATATTTTTTTAAACGTTGCAACCTTCTTTTAAAAAAAAACAATTGGCGGGAAATCATTTGTCAATTGTTTTTTATCACACATCAAAGTTCTACGTGTGCAACGAAATTTGAATTAAGTCGAAAAGATTTTAGAGCGTTGATTTTTTATGATTTTAAAAGTTCTCTCTCTCCGCAAGACTGTGCTGCTTGTCTTCAAAATGCTTTTGGGTGAGAAGCACCTTGTTTGAGCACCGTTAGGCGAAGGTTTGCTGAATTTGAGAGAGGTCGAGTTTCTTTACATGACGAGTTTCGTGAAGGGCGGCCTTCAACTGCCGTCAGCGAAAATACTGTGGCTACTGTTAAGCGGTTAATTGAAGAAAACCCGCGGATTACCTATGTGACAATTCGAGGACTATAGGGGATTGGTATGAGTCAAATCCAGAAAATTTTACACGAAGAATTGAAAGTTCGGAAACTTTGTTGTCGTTGGATCCCTCATGAACTGACAGCGGAGCAGAAGCGGGCTCGCGTGGAATGGTGCTCACAGATGCTACTGAAGTACGACCACGGACATTCTAATGCTGTTTATGACATTGTCACAGGAGACGAAACGTGGATTTATTGTTTTGAACCCGAAATAAAACAGCAATCTTGTGAATGGGTGTTTGAAAATGAGAACAAGCCAACAAAAGTGAGGCAGGCGAGAAACGTTGGTAAAAAAATGATCTCGTTTTTTTTTCTCAGCTACGGGTCCCATCTGTACAATTCCACTTGAAGATCAAAAGAGTGTTAATGCCGAGTGGTATTCTACCATTTGTTTACCGAGGTTGTTAGAAAAAGTTCGCGAAAGACGACCCAAAAGCCGCGTTCTCCTACATCATGACAACGCTTCTTCACACACGGCCAACAAAACAAAGTCATTTTTAGCTTCCGAAAAAGTACAACCCGTCACCCATCCTGCGCATAGCCCTGAGCTAGCACCCTGTGATTTATGTATTTTCTCCAAAATCAAAGATTTGATGAGAGGTTTTACTTTTACCAACTCCGAAGAGGCAGTGATAGCGTTCAATCAGCACGTAGAAAACATGCCTTCAAATCTGTGGTCCTCCTGTTTTAAAAAATGGTTCGATCGCATGAAAAAATGTTTTAAATGTAAAGGAGAGTATTTTGAAAAGTAATAAACATAATATTTTGGTTTTAACATGTTGTTTTTTTAAGTTACGCAAAACTTACAGTGTGACCTACGTATACCTAGTTTCTAATTTAGTTTTGAGATTTTTATGTATGTAAATATTACTAAATATTAATTGTAAATAAATAAAGTTAGGTACAAAGTTAAGCCGCATTTTCACTAGGAGACTGACCTTGCATGATCAGTTATCCTCTATCTTTACTAAATATCCTAGGAACTTTGATGTAGCTCACATAAATGCCCAGAGTATTTCATTTCATCACTCTGATCTTCTGGCATCCATTAACAGGGACCATCTTGACGCGCTTTTGGTTTCGGAAACCTTTCTTAAGCCATCTCTGCCGTCTCGTGTTGTAGATATTCCCGGTTTCGAGTTAATTCGCAATGATCGGCTCGGTAAGGGTTGTAGAGGCATAGCCATATATCTACGCGACGATGTCACTTTCAAGATCATTCGTGCCTCTCCCTCTACACCTATTGCTAGCGAATCTGAACAGTACCTCATCGAGGTATCTATAGACCACAGCAAACTACTTCTTGGTGTATTCTACAGCCCTGACTTGCGAGTTAACTATTTTGAAGACTTGAGACCCTACTTAATGAGCTGTGTCCTGATTACACCCGCGTGGTCTTGATGGGTGATTTCAACACATGCCTGATCAAGAATGATCACCGCACACGTTCTCTTCAGTCTCTTCTCTCTTCTATAAACCTTAGTATCCTTCCCCTCTGTACTACCCATCATGTACCCAATCGTAACCCTTCTCTCCTAGATCTTATTATTCTTTCCTGTCCTGAACTCGTTGCAGCTCACGGTCAGCTCACTGCTAGCTTCTCTCACCATGACTTAATCTATCTTTCTCTCTTTATTCGCCCTCCCAAGCGCAAGATACCGTTCATAATGCTTCGGAATTTTGGGGGCATGGACTTGGAGGCTTTGGGGCGTGATGCTGGGGACATCGACTGGACACCTGTTTATACTAGCGAAATTATCGACGAAAAGGGGCTGAAGTTCAAGGATGAACTTACTGATCTATACGATCGTCATGTACCTAAGCGTCGTATACGGCATAAGCATGTCCCTGCGCCCTGGATTGGTGTTGATATTAGGGAAGCCATGGCAGCCGGATATAAGGCTAAACGGAGACTTGTAATGTTGTAATTTTTGTAGTGGCATTATTCCATTTTAGTTGGTTGAAATTGGCATAATAAAGCGGCAATACTGGCTCTCTCCTGATTGGACGCTGGACCACGTGACTTGTGTGACAGCCATTTTATACAAGCGAGTCGTGCTCGCATTACATATTTATATTACAATTTAATTTATTGTAATTTATTTCGACGTTTGGTAAGTTTTAGATAAAATGTTGTTGTGCTGGCGTGGGTTAGCGTATGTGCTGTATAATTTTACAGTGGATTCTCCTTTATATTAAGTTTGAACGCACACGTGTTGCGTCTGAAGTTGTCTTACTAAATTTAAACAGGAATCTTTGCCTGATCTGGCCAGGATTGGCTAGGGACCGACTTGCACGATACGCATGCATGCTGTGCATGTTTTAGCCGGATTTAATCGGGTGAAGCTTGGATATTCGCCTCCGAAAGGTATGTACACATAATATGTACGGCGCTTAGATAATAACAGTGGCCATAATGCATGGAATAAGTCTTTAACTCCTGTTACAGGAGGCTTATGGTACTGCCATACTACCTGGGTGAGAACCCAATTTCCTTCTGCCTGGAGTGGGCAGAGACCGGAACAGAGACGGTGTCTGCCGGCTTGCAGGAGTGGCGTATTTCACCGGGAAAGTATCCTATGAAATCCATTAATCTATTACACTTCATTACCACAGTATCTTTCTAAATATAAAATCTATCGTTACTGACCAAGCACACCGACCTATTACCCTGTATTAAATGATAATATAGTATCTAGGATAGACTTTAATTGTATTCTAGGTTAAAAGTAGATTAATACTACTTAAGTAACTTGCTAAGAGGGGACCTTCCGTTCCCCTATATTGTCTAAAGGGCTTTTGTAATAAATAATACAGTGGCTCAAATGAATATTTTATTTCTATCATTAACATCCTAACTTCCAAAATTAAAAACATTACATGGCGCTCGAACTGGTTTGTTGGTCTGTGCGAATATTTTCCCTGTCAATAATCATTGCTTACTGACAGGTTGGTCGTTAACGATACAAATACATAGTATTTATTAGTGATAATTTGTTTTTGAAATAGATGTACTACACAAATACATACTCCTTGGTGAGTTGTTACTAAACAATGCTAGACATAAGTTTATACCTAACTAACCTACAAGATAAAAAAAAAACAAACTTTCCTTTGGTGACATTCATACTTTTTTTATTTTACCTAGTATTATTATTGGTACTTATTGTTGGTTGTTAGTATTAGTATGTACCCTGTTTGTATTTTTTTTTGTTGTTGAAAAGGATATTTAGTAACTACCTACCTATCTGAATACAAATTTCTTTATATTGTTTTCACTACATATCCAAATTAAGACTTGACTTTTTGTCAATTGTAATTTAACAATTAAATCTTAGTTTTCATTGAAAACGTACCAATACAATTACACAACCATCCTATATGTGTGTCGCCATGGCCATGACCAAACGTTGAACCTATTTTTATTTTTTAAATACTACTACTATGTACTATCTTTATTTTTTGTTTGTTCTATTGAAAGGTGTACATGTACATATACAGGTCTCATTTGACAATTTACAAATGTTCTATATACAATACATTAATTGTACCCTACTTATCTTTTTATCATTGTAACAATGTGTTTTTTTTGCGTGTATTTTGATAACTGTGTATTATCATAACTTTTAACATGAGTATACTACTTATGCGCATTTATTAACTTGTGTACAAAATAGAAGGGGTCTTAGAGATACCCATGGTGAATTATTGTGTGTTGGTCGGTCACAGGTAGGCTAGGTATTTGAACCTATAATTTACTTTACTTACTTTACTTTACTTACTTTACTTTACCTACGTTAGTCTTGTACTACTGAAGGATGGAGGATATAAATAAAGGTGATCACACACCTTCGACCATAAATAAGGCTGAGCTCACACTTACAGGTGCCGAGATAACTACACATCCAGTGATTACTTGCGATGGATATTCAAATGTACATTCGTTAGGGTTGAAGTTTAATGGCAAGGGTTGTGTCATCGAATTTATTGAGCGTATACAGGAGCTTTGTTTGTCGCGGGGTATATCAGACCAAAAGTTGTTGGCATCTGCTGCTGAGTTATTTACAGAGGAGGCATTGTTCTGGTACCGAGGCATCAAGACGGAAGTCGCGTCCTGGGCTCAGCTAAAGAGTTTTATGCTCGACGAATACCTACCCTTCGACTTCGACCATCTATTTTTACAGGAAATCCGTTCTCGAACTCAAGGACCCGATGAAAACATCGTTACTTATTTAAGCCTAATGCAGAATTATTTTTCGAGACTACGGTCTCCTATTACCGAAGCTGAGAAGTTAACTATAGTTACTTATAATATTAGGCCTTTCTGTTCCACAAAGCTGGCACTGCAGCAAGTCAGTACTTGGTCTGATCTAAAGAAATATTGTCGTCTACTTGAACATGCAAATTATAGGGCCGGTATGTTTATCGAACCACCGCGGCCACACGACAAAATGCTCACACGCGACTTGGCTTACAAACCTAATAAGTCTGTAACATGTGCGGCGGTAAAGAATACATTAATTAAGTTTTGCGTTCGTTGTCGTATTAACGGACATTCGCTTGGGGAATGTAAAGCGCCCAGGATAGTAATTTGTTATAGGTGTGGTGACCGAGACGTCACTGCCTTAACTTGCCCTAAGTGTTCAACGAACACGAACACTTGCAAACCTAATAAGTCTGCAACATGTGCGGTGGTAAGAAATACATTAATTAAGTTTTGCGTTCGTTGTCGTATTAACGGACATTCGCTAGAGGAATGTACAGCTCGAAAGATAGTGATTTATATAGATGTGGTGAACGAGACTTCACTGCCTCAACTTGCCCCAAGTGTTCAACGAAGCAACAACTACCGAGGAATACTAATTCAAAAAAACGTGTAGGCGTGAACCGGGGAAATCGTTCCACAGTTTCCAGTAGAACGTTTACCAATCGTACTATTTTTTTTCTTAATAATAAACATAAGTGTATTGCCCACAAAAGGCATAACACATCTCGCGGGCTCCCTATTAAGGACAAGCCATTGGTTCACGTGATTGGCGGATCTGATACTCGTCCCTTTTTACCCGTAACCATTAATAAAGCTAATTATGAAGGCATGTTAGATTCAGGCTCTGAAATCTCAATTATTAATAATGTTATTTTAAGTGAACTCGCTAACATTGGGGTTCATGTCATCTTATGATTTGGATACAATTACTACTGCTAATGGTTCGTCTTCCCCCGTCACCGGTTATGTACTTTTACCGGTCACGGTGGGAGACAACACCAAGGTTGTAAAGTTTTACGTTATCCCTGGAGTTACTACGGCGCTCTGGAAGCTCTCCAGAAGTTAATACCCAGTAGTACTGGGTATTAACTTCTGGAGAGCTTTCAATATTGCCCCTGAAATTGTATCAATGTGCAATAAGACCACTTCGGACACCAAAGTTTGATCATTTTTCAGAGGTGCGACAGCTGCGCGATTTTGATTCTCTCTCCGAGCATCAAAGAAAGCAGGCGGAGCATATCGTGAGACAGTTGACTTCGGTGTTTCCTCTCGTTTTTTTTTTGGCCATTTGCTATCTAGGGTCGTATAGTTTTCGTATTAAGTTGGTTCGTGTGAATTAGTTCGTAGACCTCGATGCGTGGCTCCTTATAGGGACCATGATGCCAAGGACAAATCACACTAGTTGTTTTCTTCGTCTTTACTTATCTGCCTAGGATTTTCCTATTCCTATTTTTTTTTTTACAGTGGTTAGTGCTGTATTGTTGTGTTTTCTCCTTGTTTTAGGTCCTTAATTTAAGTACCGACGTGGGCGTCGGATCGAATTCCCTTCGTGAATTCTTGCGCGGTTGGTGGGGGTGTTGTAATGTTGTAATTTTTGTAGTGGCATTATTCCATTTTAGTTGGTTGAAATTGGCATAATAAAGCGGCAACACTGGCTCTCTCCTGATTGGACGCTGGACCACGTGACTTGTGTGACAACCATTTTATACAAACGAGTCGTGCCCGCATTACATATTTATATTACAACTTAATTTATTGTAATTTATTTCGACGTTTGGTAAGTTTTAGATAAAATATTGTTGTGCTGGCGTGGGTTAGCGTATGTGCTGTATAATTTTACAGTGGATTCTCCTTTATATTGAGTTTGACCGCACACGTGTTGCGTCTGGAGTTGTCGTAGTAAATTTAAACAGGAATCTTTGCCTGATCTGGCCAGGATTGGCTAGGGACCGACTTGCACGATACGCATGCATGCTGTGCATGTTTTAGCCGGTTTTAATCGGGTGAAGCTTGGATATTCGCCTCCGAAAGGTATGTACACATAATATGTACGACGTGGTAGGCGCTTAGATAATAACAGTGGCCATAATGCATGGAATAAGTCTTTAAGCCCTGTTACAGGAGGCTTACGGTACTGCCATACTACCTGGGCAGAGACGGTGTCTGCCGGCTTGCAGGAGTGGCGTATTTCACCGGGAAAGTATCCTATGAAATCCATTAATCTATTACACTTAATTACCACAGTGTCTTTCTAAACATAAAATCTATCGTTACTGACCAAGCACACCGACCTATTACCCTGTATTAAATGATAATATAGTATCTAGGATAGACTTTAATTGTATTCTAGGTTAAAAGTAGATTAATACTACTTAAGTAACTTGCTAAGAGGGGACCTTCCGTTCCCCTATATTGTCTAAAGGGCTTTTGTAATAAATAATACAGTGGCTCAAATTAATATTTTATTTCTATCATTAACATCCTAACTTCCAAAATTAAAAACATTACAGACTCAAACGTAGTCCTACGGAAGACAACTTCAAGCGTTTCAAGGCTTTGCGTAATCGCTGCAATTGTCTGTGTCGTGATACAAAGCGTCACCATTTCCATAAATCCTTAGACACTCTTAATTCCTCCGTGATCTGGAAATTTCTGAAGGCTAACGACATTGGTAAATCTCCTGTTGTTGATTGCCACGACATTGATTTGGGTGCCCTTAACAAACATTTCTCTCAACCACCAGTTATACTTGACCCACTTACTAAGGCACGCACCCTGGTCAATATCTCCCAGTTACCAATGTCACCCTGTCCCTCGTTTAAACTGGACACCGTCTCAGAAGACGAGGTAAGAAAATCTTTAGTTGCTATTACTTCTTCTGCGGTAGGTAACGATCAGTTATGTTCTAAGATGTTTACCCCGATCCTCCCAGCCACTATCCCTGTCCTCACCCATATTTTTAATTTCTCTCTTCAATCAAGTGTCTTTCCCATAGCTTGGAAACAAGCAATTATTATACCACTCCCTAAAACCTCAAATCCCACCTTATTATCCCAGTTCCGCCCCATCTCCATTCTTCCTTTCTTATCAAAAGTCTTGGAGCAAATCGTTCATCGACAACTGTCTAATCACCTATTGTAGAATAATCTCCTCAGTCCATTCCAATCTGGATTTCGATCGGTACATTGACGGCACTCCTTAAGGTTTAGGATGACATTCTTTGGGCCATAGAAAATAGGTCACTTACAGTCCTAGTGCTACTGGATTTCAGTAGTGCCTTCAACTCCGTGGATTTCGACGTCCTGCTCGGAATTCTCAAATCCCTTAACTTCTCCCAGGAGTCTGTGGCCTGGTTTGACTCGTATCTTCGGGGACGCTCGCAGTCCGTTCGCCACAATGAATCGTACTCAGAGTGGTGCGATCTTAGTGCCGGCGTCCCTCAAGGCAGCGTACTCTCTCCTTTACTATTTTCCATATTCATCAACTCTGCTGTTCGAGTTATCTCCTCTAACTTCCATCTTCCATCATCTCTATGCAGACGACTTGCAGCTATATCGGCATTTCGCGTTAAACGAGTATAGAACGGCTATTGCTGCCATAAACAGTGATCTGAGGGCTATTAGTGTGTGGGCCAGTTCGTGTGGTCTTCTCATTAATCCCAGCAAGTCCAAGGCGATGATTATTGGTGGTAGGTAGCAGATCCGTGGTGCGTTGGATATGGCGTCTTTTCTGCCGGGGGTCCTGGATAATTTACCGATTGCCTACTCTGATAGCGCAAAAAATCTCGGTGTCGTCATCGACTGTAATTTGTCGTGGAACGCTAATGTCGGTGAATTAAGTAAAAAGGTCCACTTCACCTTCCACACCCTTAAATGTCTTCAAGGCTTTCTGCCCTTGGATATCAAAATCTCCATTGCGCAGACATTAATTCAGCCCATCTTGGGCTATGCGGATGCCTGTGACCTGGATGCCACCGAGGAGCTGTTAAATAAACTTGTGCGTTTGCAAAATCTATGTATTCGATTTATCTTCAACTTACGCAAGTATGATCATATCTCCCAATTCCGCAAAGAACTCAAGTGGCTCCCAATCAACTAAAACACTCTAACGGCACATAACATCTAAACACTTCACTAACTAAACAATCAACTTGCAAACGGTTCGAGGAGAAGGCGTATACCATAAGCGCCACTCCTGAAACTAAAACCCAATTGACTCATAAAAAAAAAAAAAAAACCTAACCTAACCTTAACGCTGCGGTGGTCCATTGCGTTACTATGCGGACTCTAGTGGTGTAGTGTAGACTGTGGATACGCCTGATATAATCCGGTTCGAATCTGCAGCACCATTGACTTTTGGGGTGTGGTCGGATAACCTCCACGTTGACGTAGCCCTGCTTCTTGTCCTTTCTACTTCGGTGATGGGAACGGAAGCCGGGATGCTGGTGCACCCTGGACAATGGTTATTGGTGTCCTCCTCGGAGGATTCTGGTAGCGATTGACTAAGTCCGACAAGCCCTTTTCAGGGCTAGCTGACCCCATGAGGGGGGTCGTGGTATGGCAGGCCTGCAAGGCCCGCGACGTCGTTGTTGCTTTTTCTTTTTTCTTCTTTTCTCCTTGTTTATTCTTCCCTCTTTCATCTCTTGTCTCTGTTCTTTTATCCCATCTGTCGCCGCAACGGCGAGCTGTTCGCCAGCTCCTTAGGGAGCTATGGTGGGGTCGTTTTCGGCCTCACCCGAGCCGAGCCTTTACAGACAAGAGGACCCCATGAGGGGGTCGGGGTGTATGGGCCTGCAAGGCCCATGGGAACGGATGTGACCGAAAGGTCGCATCGGGGAGGCCTGACCAGCCTCTCGTGGCCGGCCACGTTGCGTTGTGCAACGACCCCTGTCTCACGGTCTACAGGGTACGTGCGGCGCAACGTGGCCGAAGGCGGCTTGCCTTAATTGGCTGGCCTGAGGGTGATACCCGATACAAAAATCCGTGAAGGAAAGCACGTTAAAACCCAGCGGATACTTGGCGACCTTCGCAAGTAACAGCTCAGCCCCGGAATGAGCGTCACCCGGGGAGTGCTTTTAGATCGTCTCATGCTCGTGGGATCAGTTATGGATTTAAATATAAAACAAAAACAAAATTATGTCGATAGTGGAGAGGAGAGGCCCGTTACTCCGGTTCCGGGTCGGAAATTGTTGAGGGTGGCGGTGTCACGGTGTGACACCGCAGTGTTGTCCCGGGACCTACTGCTGTCAGATTCTGACAGCAGTGTGGTCTCGATGATTGAGGTGACCTCGGGTCCCCCATCGCCCCTGTGTTCCCGGCTATTTCGCAGGCCCCGGAAATCGGGCTCAGAGGGAGACAGCGAGGAGTCGGTTGGCTCATCACCGAGGAGGTACATGAAGCGCCACCTCAACCCGCCAGGAGAGGATGAGGCTGGCGACGTGTTGGCCAAACAGCGGCCCAGGCGAGGACGCCCCCCGTCGACAGGGCAATATGTCGGCCTTGCCGCGGCGAAAGCTGCATTCAACAAGGCCAAAGAACGGGAGCTAGAGCTCCAGGCGGAGCAAGAACTCGCCGAAGAGCTCCGAAGGCGGGAGGAGAGGCGACTCTCCTTCCTCCGCCAGTCTCCCGTTCAGGACAGGGGAAACGAGGCGCGTATGCCGGCACCTGTGGGGGACCTCAGGGCCGAGCAACTAGAGAAGGCGGTTGAGGAAGCGGTGGAGTCAAAACGCTCCATCGCCCACAAGAGCTCTAAGCTGAAGGGGCAGTCGGTCCAGGGCCTCAGGAGCGCTGCAGGCTCCATAATGGAGCACGTGCGGGAGTTGCGTGGCCGAACCGACAGCGACGAAAACGTCCGCCTGCAGCGTGAGGTGGCTGCACTGCGGGCCGAATTAGAAGCAGTGAAAAAGCAGGTGAGCGCCCCGCCGTCGATGTCGCGCGATGAGATCATGTTCATGATCAACGCGCGCTTTGACGGCGTTTCAGACCACCTGCTTCCGGAGCCACGGCTGCGCCGACCCCTTCAGGCGGACGCCCGTAACGCCGCTCGCGCCGCTGTGACTTCGTCCCCAAGCGTCGGCCGTTCTGTCGGCCCCGCCGCTGTTGTTGACGCTGCGTTGGAAGAGATGGAGGCCCCTGCTGTCACTCCCTCAACTTCTTCTCTACGAGTTGTAACCCCGCGTCGTCGTCGTGTTGTCTCCGTCCCGGAGGAGACGGAGGCTCCTCCGGCTGTTCTGCTGGCTTCTTCCCCCCCTTTAGCGTCGGGGAAGAACACAAGAAAGAAGAAGAGTGCTGCCGTGCGCGAGGCTGAGGCGGCACGCCGAGATGCAGTGTCCACTCTGCCCATACCGTCCTCTTCCTCCACCTCCGAGGCGTGGAATGTGGTGGCTGCACGCCCGAAAAAGGCAACGGCAGCCAAACCGCCGGCAACCGTGGGCAAGGCGCCCATAAGAACGCCGTCATCGGCGCCTGCCAGAAAGAAGCGCACCCCAAAACTGCGCGCCCCCCGCACTGCTGCAGTGGTCATAACGCTGCAGCCGGATGCGACAGAGCGGGGAGTAACGTACGCCTCCAAACTGGCCGAAGCGAAGGAAAAGGTCGATATCAAGGCCATTGGCATCGCCAGAGGCCTGCGCTTCCGCACGGCAGCCACTGGAGGCAGAATTCTGGAGGTGGCAGGCGCCGAGAGGCTGCAGCAGGCGGACGCGCTAGCGTCCAGACTCCGGGAGGTCCTCGGCGACGACGTCCGTGTCACGCGCCCGGAGAAATGCGTGGAGTGCTCGGTGACGCGGCTACCAAAGAGCGAGTTGCCCAGATGGTAGCAAACGTGGGCGGTTGCGCCCCGTCCGTCGTCGTCGTGGGCGAAATAGTCCGCCAAGCGGGCCGAGAGGGCACGGCGTGGGTGAAGTGCCCGATTGCGGCGGCCAAAATTGTGACTGATGGCCGCCCCTTAAACATCGGCTGGACCCGCGTCCGTGCGGTCCTCCTGGAGGCTAGGCCGCTGCGGTGTTTCCGCTGTTTGGAGGAGGGGCACGTTGGGGCCCGATGCGCTGCGGGGATAGACCGCAGCGCGCTTTGTTTTAGATGTGGGCAACCTGGCCACAAAGCGGCCGGCTGCGAGGCAGAGCCGCATTGCCCGATTTGCGCGGGGGCAGGATCTGCAGCTGAGCACCGCCTGGGCGAAGGCCTGTATCAAGGCGTCAGCAAAAAGGAGGACCCGTCGGGGTGGTGTGGGTAGGAGGACGGCGCCGGTTGCGGTGCTGCCACCCACCCCACAGGATGAAGGCATGGACACCGCCCAGAATTGATGGCTCCTATATCGATCCTGCAGGCCAACGCCAACCACTGTGCAGCGGCCCAAGATTTGTTGATCCAGACCGTAGCACAGTGGCAGGCAACCGTGGCTGTAGTCGCCGAACCGTACGAGGTTCGCGCCCGGGACGACTGGGCTGGCAGTCGCGACGGTTTGGTGGCTATCGTCTCCTCGCGGGGCGCCTTCGATAGAATTTCGTCAGGACGTGGTTGCGTCCTCGCTCTACTGGGAGACGCTGCAGTGATCGGTGTGTATTTCTCGCCCAATAGAAGTATAGCAGAATTCGAGCAATGGCTCGTAGAGGTCTCGGATCTGGTGGTGGAAGCGCACCCAATCCCGGTTGTTGTTGCCGGAGACTTCAATGCACATTCCCAGGCTTGGGGATCTCCGGCGACGGATTGCCGGGGGGAGATGATCGAGGAATGGGCGGTGTCCAACGGCCTGGTGCTGCTCAACCGGGGGTCGGTCCACACGTGTGTGCGGGCAACTGGCAGATCCATAGTGGACCTGTCTTTCGCCAGTTCTGGCCTGGCGAACCGCACCCGTGGTTGGAGGGTAGTCGAGGAGATGGAGACGATGTCGGATCACCGATATATACGATTTGACGTCATCGTCTCCGGCTCGGCGGCCCCGGCGGTCGGGGGCCGACACCTGGTTGAAGGGGGCCCACGGTGGCGTCTGCGGACGCTGGACCGGGAGCTGGCGAAGGAGGCGGCCGCCATCGTTGAGCGATGGGCCGCGGTCGACGATGACCCGGACGTGGACGCGAGAGCGGAGAGTATAACAGGTGCCTTAACTCGCGTCTGCGATGCGGCGATGCGACGGGCAGGGCTATTTCGGCCGCAAAGGCAAGTGTACTGGTGGAGCAACCACCTGGCAGAGCTGCGTACCTCTTGTAACGCGGCCCAGCGCAGGTACACTCGCAGCCGTGGCCGAAGCGTCAGAGACCCTGCCCAGGAGAAGTTCTTGCTCGCCGCATACCGGGCGGCCCGGGCAACCCTAAAGTCGGAGATTCGAACCGCCAAGGCGGCGGCCTGGGCCGAGTGGCTCGAAAGTCTAAATCGGGATCCTTGGGGGCGTCAGTATAAGGTTGTGAGCGAAAAGCTCCGGCCCTACGCCCCACCGCTCACTGAATCTCTCGAGCCCTCCTTCGTCGACCGCGTCGTCTGCTCCCTCTTCCCCGCGCGGGAAGAGTGGGTCCCACCACGTATGGTGGCACCAAGCCAGACGCCGCCGGCAGATGCTGAGGCGATGTCCATCCCGCCCGTGTCTGATGTCGAGCTCGGGGTTACGATCCTCAAACTCAAGGAGAGGAATGGCGCCCCAGGGCCTGACGGCATCCCCGGGCGGGTTATTGCCCTGGTCATGCCGGCGTTTGAGGGCGAGACTCTGTCCCTTATGACGGACTGCCTGGCGTCGGGTAAATTCCCGCGATGTTGGAAAACCGGGCGGCTCGTGCTACTTAGGAAGCACGGTCGCCCGGCCGACTCGCCGTCGGCCTACCGCCCCATCGTCCTGCTTGACGAGATGAGCAAGCTGCTTGAGCGGGTGCTCGCAGCACGTCTCGTCGGGCACCTGGAGGGTCGAAAAGTCCGAGGCCGTCTTTTTTCACGGGCCTCGGCGGGGGCCCCCTCGAGACACCCACATTGAGGTGGGTGGCACCCCCATCACTGTCGGGAAGACCATCAAATATCTTGGTCTGGTGCTCGACAGCCGATGGGGTTTCGCCGAGCACTTCCGGCGTTTGTCATCCAAGTTGCTGTCTTACGCCGGAAGGCTGGCGAGGCTGCTCCCCAATAGCGGGGGCCCAGGAGGTACATGCCGTCGCCTCTATGACGGGGTGGTGCGATCGATGGCGCTCTACGGAGCGCCAATTTGGTCGGACGCCCTCTGCGCAGCTAACATTGCGCTCCTGCGACGTCCGCAGCGAGCGATAGCGCAGAGGTCAGCGCGGGCGTACCACACCGTCTCTTACGAGGCGGCGTGCCTCATTGCCGGTAGCCTCCCGTGGGATCTCGAGGCTGGAGTCCTGAAAGAAGTTTACGTGGAAAGCGTCCTGGTGCGAAGAAATGGTGGTCGGCCGCTTCCGGAGGAGATCGACCGCTGGAGACAGGCGGCTCGCGACGATCTCTACCGGAGGTGGTCCTTGAGGCTGTCTAGCCCCTCGGCTAGCCCCCTGCTCGTGGCGGCTGTCCGCCCCGTCCTACGGACCTGGGTAGAGAGGACACACGGTGCGCCGACGTACCACCTCACACAACTGCTCACAGAAGATTGCTCACGGAAGATTGCTGGTGTGGAGCCGGACGCCGTGTGCCGTCACTGCCCGGCCGGTGCCGTGGAAACGGCGCAACACACCTTCGCCGTTTGCCCGGCATGGGCTGGTCCGCGTGCTGCCGCACAAAGCAAAGTCGTGAAAACCTGTGGGGCACCTGGAGCACCCCACAGTATTCATCCCGCTCCCTGGGATGAGCGTCACCCAGGGAGTCGTTTTTAAGTCGGCTCATACTCGTGGGAATAACATGGAAAAATTAAAATAAAACAACCAATAAAAAAGCAATAAACGAAGAGGTACTGGCTGAATACACTAGGTCCCGAAGTCCACTCCGGGGCCTGTTACTCAAAGAGGCGCGCGTCACGCTGTCTCGCTGCAGCGTTTCGCCAACGCCCTCAACTAAAGAGACGGCTGTCATCTCAGACGCCGATAGTGAGGCCACTGTGGTGGAAGTGAGCTCGCGTTCCGCGTCTCCGTTACCACTGACCTCTAGATTCTTCCGCAAGCGGAAAATGGCTACGGGGTCAGTCACTTTCAGTGATGATGAAGAGGAGGAGATGCACTGCTTGAGCGCTGCTTGGGCGCCCCCCTTCTACAGGGATGTACGTTGGTCTGGCCAAGGCCAAGCACGCTGCGGCGCAGGAGCGCGCATCCGAGGAGGCTGCAGAAGAGGCCTACAGGAAGGAAGTGCAAGCTTCCTTTTTTAAAAGTTTCAGTGGGGCCACCAATACAGGAGAAACCTGAGAAGCCGGTAACAGCTCAGACATCTGAGGAGCTGACTGGGGGGATTGAGGAGGCAGTGGCGGTGATCAACACCGTCGCCGTCAAATCAAATAAAATAAAAGGTCAACTCGTGCGGGACCTCAGGGAAGCCGCAAGCACCATTATAAAAAGTGTGCGGGAGTTGAAATCCCGCACAGAGTCAGAAGAGGTGGTGCTCCTAAACGTGGAGTTAATAGCCCTAAGGGCGGAGATGGAGGGCCTTAAACAAGCAGCGGCCTCTTTCGCCCCGGCGATGACGCGCGATGAGATCGGCTTCATGATAGACGCGCGCCTCGCCGGGGTCGTGGACCGCCTGCCCCCTGAGGTGCCAGTACGTCCTCCACTGGCTGCGGATGCACGGAACGCAGCACGTGCCTCGCGTTCCGCTGCGGCTGGCTCCTCTATGTCAGCTCCCACACGGAAGGCCAAAGGTCCTCCGCAATCGGCCTCAAGTCGGGAGGCACCTGTCGCCGCCTCGGTGGCCGGTCCTATTCTTCCCTCAATCCCGTCCTCATCGTCGGGTGTGGTTGTCCAGGAGAAGAAGAAGAGGGCGAAAAGAGTAAGCGCTGCGGCAGCGGAAGCCGCAGCTGCTCGGCAAGTGCACCCTCCGCCCCCCCAAACTGCCCCTCAGCCTCTTACTGAGGCGTGAAATGTGGTGGCCGGACGTCATACAAAGGCCGCAGCTGCCCCGGCGCCAGCCAAAGAAACGAAGAAGAAGAGCGTCCCAAAACCCCGCACGCCTCGCACTGCTGCAATGACACTCACGCTGCAGCAGGGCGCGGTGGAGTCGGGGATGACGTACGCGAGCGTACTTGCCGAGGCCGAGAGGTTAGTTAACCTCAAAAGCCTCGGCATTGACGGCCTGCGTTTCCGCGCCGCCACCACTGGGGGAAAGATCCTCGAGGTAAGCGGTGCGGAACGAGATCAGAAGGCGGACGCTTTAGCGGAAAAGCTCCGGTCGGCGTTAGGGGAGGATGTGGTACGGGTCGCCAGGCCTGAGAAATGTGCGGAGCTACGCATCACAGGCCTTGGCGACACCGCCACTAAGGAGAAAGTTGCTGCAGTTGTGGCTGAAGTCGGTGGCTGCAGCGTGGGTGGTGTCAAGGTGGGTGAAATTATTTGCCCACCAGGTCGTCAGAGCACCTGCTGGGTCAAGTGCCCGGTTGCGGCGGCAAGGAAATTGGTCGATGGTCGCCGCATCACGATCGGGTGGTCCAGTATTCGAGCCACCCTCCTGGAGCCTCGCGTCCAGCGGTGCTTCAGCTATCTGGACTCGGGGCATGTCGGAGCACGGTGCACTTGCGAAGTTGATCGCAGTGCGCTGTGCTTCCGGTGTGGACAACCGGGCCATAAGGCAGCCGGTTGTTCTTTGGACCCCAGGTGCCACCTCTGTTCCACAGATGGTGCACCGGCTGCCCACCGCCTGGGCACCAAAACATGTGATGCGGCTACCCGAAAGCGGGGACGCCGCGGTGGCAGAAGACGTGGTGTGGCGCAATCCGCTACAACTACTCAGTCTTCGCCACCGATTGAGGAGAGGATGGACACCGCCCAATCTTAAATGGCCAGCATCTCTCTACTGCAGGCCAACGCCAACCACTGTTTCGCTGCTCAGGATGTCCTAATGCAGTCCATGGCACAGTGGCAGGCGAACGTCGTCGTCGTCAGCGAGCCGTATTTGGTCCGCGATCGTAGCGACTGGGCTGGCGACTGCGACGGCTTAGTGGCCATAGTCGCCCATCAGGGTGCGGTCGGCGCGTCCCCCTTCAGCAGAGTGCTGAGGGCGCGTGGTTGTGTTTTAGCCCTGATGGGTGGCTTCGCAGTAGTTGGGGTGTACATTTCCCCCAGCAAGTCTCGCCGAGTTCGAACTGGTGCTGGCCGAAGTCGAGACCCTGCTGGCGGACGTACGCCCCACCCCTGCCTTGGTCGTCGGGGATTTCAACGCCCATTCGCAAATTTAGGGTTCCCCGGCGACCGATGTTAGGGGAGAGGTGTTGGAAGAGTGGGCGGTGTCAATTGGCTTGGTGCTGTTAAACAGGGGGGCGGTCCACACTTGTGTCCGGCCCCAGGGTAGTTCAATCGTCGATCTTTCGTTTGCCAGTTCTGCCCAGGTGGACCGGATACGGGGGTGGAGAGTGATCGAGGGGGTGGAGACCTTGTCGGACCATCGATACATATGGTTCGACGTTGTCGCCACTCCCTCGGTCGCCCCTGCGGTGACTGATCGCCCCCTTGCAGGGGAGGGACCCCGGTGGCGGCTGAATACGCTGGATCGGGAGTTTGCCAGAGAGGTGGCAATTGTCGAGCGCTGGGCCGCTCCTAATGTCGACGGTCTGGACGTGGACGCGAGGGCGGAGAATCTCGCCAGTGCGATGACTCGCGTCTGCGACGCCGCGATGCAGAGGGCAAGGCCGGTACCCCCGCGAAGGCAGGTGTACTGGTGGCGGCCTCACCTCGCTGAGATGCGAAAATCCTGTCACGCAGCTCAGCGACGGTACACCCGCAGTCGCGGGAGGCGCCAGAGAGACCTTGCCCAGGAGGAGATTTTGCTCGCCGCGTACCGGACCGCTCGGGCGGCCTTTAGCTCGGCAATCCGGGCAGCCAAGAGTGCAGCCTGGAACGAGGGGCTCGAGAGTTTAAATGGGGATCCATGGGGGCACATTTACAAGGTTGTGAGCCAAAAGCTCAAACCTTGGGCGCCCCCCCCTCACTACCTCTCTCTCGCCCCAATTTGTAGACGAAGTGGTCAGTTCCCTCTTCCCTGCGCGGGAAGAGTGGTCCCTCCCTGTATGGCACCAAGCCGGGAAGTACCGGATGACGAGGCCGTCTCGCCCGTATCCGACGTCGAACTGGGGGTGGCGGTCCTAAAGTTAAAACTCAGGAATCGCGCCCCTGGTCCCGATGGCGTCCCTGGGCGAGTCGTCGGCCTCGTCATGCCGGAAATTGAAGAAGAGTCGCTGTCCCTGATGTCGGACTGTTTGGCGTCCGGAAGGGTCCCGCGACGATGGAAAACGGGGAAGCTCGTGCTGCTTCGTAAGCACGGGCGTCCCCCGGAGTCGCCGTCGGCCTACCGCCCCATCGTTCTGCTCGACGAGATGTGCAAGCTCTTCGAGCGGGTGCTCGCTGCGCGTCTCGTCGGGCATCTGGAGGGGGCGGGGCCGAATCTAAGTAGTGGCCAATACGGCTTTCGTCGCGGGAGGTCCACCCTCGACGCCGTGTCCCGACTTAGGGACAGCGTCGACGATGCCGTTGGCCAGGGGCAGGTGGTGTTGGCTGTGTCACTCGACATAGCCAACGCCTTCAACACCCTCCCCTGGCTAACAATTGCCGAAGCGCTGAGGTACCACAACGTACCGTGGTACCTCAGGCGCGTCCTTGCGGACTACTTCGTCGACCGGGCCATCACTTACCCGGCTCGGTCGGCCGTTGTCCGCAGGGAAATGTCGTGTGGTGTTCCACAGGGGTCGGTGCTGGGTCCGCTCCTGTGGAACGTAGGCTATGATTGGGTCCTGCGCGGTGCCACTCTTCAGGGTGACAAGGGTATCGTCGGCGTAACAGAGTACGCCGACGATACCCTTGTCACCGCGCGTGGACCCACTTTCCGAGACGCTGCCGTGCTTGCCATAGCAGGCACGGCCCAGGTCGTCAGTCGCATCAGGGCGCTCGGCGTCAGGGTGGCCCTCGATAAGTCCGAGGCCATCTTTTTCCATGGGCCTCGGATGAGACCCCCTCGGGATGCCCAAATTGTGGTGAGTGGCACCTCCATCGCTGTCGGGAAGACCCTTAAATATCTGGGTCTCTTGCTCGACAGCCGGTGGGGGTTCATCGAGCATTTCCGGCGGCTGTCACCAAAGCTGGTGACGTTTGCCGGGATGCTCAGTAGGCTGCTCCCCAATAAAGGGGGACCGGAAAGTGCTTGCCGCCGCCTCTACGAGGGTGTGGTGCGCTCCAAGGCGCTCTACGGAGCGCCTATTTGGGCGGATGCCCTTGGTGCCGCGAACGTGGTCCTGCTGCGACGACCGCAGCGGATCGCGGCGCAGAGGGCTGCACGGGCGTACCGCACCGTGTCTTTTGAGGCGGCGTGCCTGTTGGCACGAAGTCCCCCGTGGGATCTCGAATCAGGGGTCCTCAAGAGGGTCTACGAGGAGGGCGCCCTGGTGCGACAACTAGGAGGTTGCCCGTTGCCGGAGCAGGTCGATCGCTGGAGAGAGGAGGCTCGCGACGATCTGTTCCGGCAATGGGCCTCGAGATGTGCGGCTCCCACCGCGAGCCGGGTGCTCGTGGGGGCCATCGGTCCCGTGCTCCGCCAGTGGGTGGAGCATGCGCAGGGGGCTCCGACCTACTTCCTCACCCAACTTCTCACGGGTCATGGCTGTTTTGCCAAATTCCTGTGGGAAGTGGTGGGGATCCTGTCGGAGCCCGATTGCCATCATTGCGCAGGCGGCGCCGTAGATACGGCGGAGCATACGCTCGTCGTGTGCGCCGTCTGGGACTCGCTGAGGTTGGCCCTCACGGGCGTTATCGGCAGAGTAGGTTCGCTGCCGGCCGTCATTCAATCCATGGCCGGCAGCGAAGAATGTTGGGCCGCCGTCGCTTCCTTCGCTCGGGAGGTGATGGCGGCGAAGAGAGAGGCCCTGCGTGAGCGGGAGCGTGCAGGCCGTACGCTCCCGCCCCGGCAGGCACCAGTCAGGGGGCGACGGCGCATTGCCTACGCCCAAGCACCCGACTGATAGGCCCGTGGGCGGTGGGTCGAGGGGCCCACCGCTCACGAGAATGGCCCTGAGGAGTCCGACGCCCCTTATGTGTTTCGCGGGCGTCGCTTCTGTGTTGATCAGGGGGGGTTCAGGCACCCCCGAGTAGAGCTCGAAAGAGCGCCCCTTTGACGGGCCGCTGTTGCTTAACAGTTCCTGCCTATCCGGCGGCCCGGCTAAGGCGAAGGAGAAACATCGTGGATAGGTTTTAGTGGGTAGTCCGGCCCGTTTTAATCCTAGGGCCGGGAGTCCCACACGAAGCCGTCTCGCTCCCCCCCCAGCGAGACGGTGAAGTGCGTAAATGCATCACCGACCACGTAAAAAAAAAAAAAAAACCTAACCCCGCCGTGTGGTGGCCGGCAGAATAGAATAGCCCCAACCCATATCTTCCCGTGGATGTCGTACGAGGCGACTAAGGGAGTGTGTGGAAAGTACTGACCCCCTGTAACTTTTCCACACACAAAAGCGGATTTCCCACCTAACCTAACCTAATCAACTAAACCTAAACAAAGACCTCTGTCCTTGCACCAGCACAATCTCGCAAACCTTTAACCTGACCAAGCAACTCCTTCCTACTCATCATGACCCCACGAACTTCCCACCAACATAATCTCGCAAACCCTCATCCACCTTATTTACAACTGCCCCAGATACACTTAACTAATTCCTCCACCACATTACCTATATCGTAAATCAACTAAAACACTCTAACGGCACATAACATCTAAACACTTCACTAACTAAACAATCAACTTGCAAACGGTTCCAGGAGAAGGCGTATACCATAAGGCCACTCCTGAAACTAAAACCCAATTGACTCACCAAAAAAAAATATATATATATATATATATATATGTACTTCTAATATAAATAAATGTGTAGTACCAAGAGTATAAATGTGTAGTATCAAGACACATCTGTGTCCGGGATCTACTTAATACGTGAAGTAGATCCCGGACACAGATGTGATCGGGAGTTCGGGACTAACGCACGAATGATGATGATGATGATTAGAAACATCGAGGTTGTCAACATTGATGACACTGATTTTTTTTACTCAGTACTTTATAAATTCCCATAAATACTGCTAAATATTTTGTGGAAATGATGAAAAAATTATGGCAACTCTGTATGATATGGCGGAGGTTTTGTGTTCCTAGTTTGTGCAACTAAAATATTTAGAAAAATGTTATGAAATCTAATAAGAAATAATTAATTACTTATGAAACGATAATCCAGCATTCTTCCTATGAATAATTGAAGTGTTTTTACACCTTTTCACCACACAATACGGCATATTTATAATATTTTGTTCAACCGTGATCGGACGCGCGTACACACTCGCTGCTCACAAAGGAGTGATGAGCGAAATGGTATCCCATTGCTATATAGTATCCCTTTTGACGGCTTCACTCGCTAGTTCTATTCGTTCCGTCTATGTTATTCTTTTAGTCTGAGCAGTGGTGTTTTATTGGCCTTCATGAAGGGGCATGCATGAAGATCTTGCTCGAGGCAAAGTCAAAACATTGAAGCATTAAACAACGTGAGTGTGAGATGTCACAACTTAAATGGAAAATTTACAAGTACAAAACTTAGTTACTATTACTTATTACATTATAATTTAAATTGTTAGTCCCACATAATAGGTGGCGAGCCTATTGCCGCTTATCGGGTTGACTTGGGTCCATAAAATCTTGGTGGGACCCCTCTACAACCGGGGTACATGTTATGTATTAGGCCGGACCAACATGTTGTGTTGGAAAACATAACATAACATAACATAGCGTCACGCCTTTTTCCCCGAAGGGGTAGGCAGAGGTGTGCAAACACACCCACATCTCGCCAGCTATGTTAGGTCCCATGTAATAGGGGGCGAGCCTATTGCCGTTTATCGGGTTGACTTGGGTCCATAAAATCTTGGTGGGACCCCTCTACAACCGGGGTACATGTTATGTATTAGGCCGGACCAACATGTTGTGTTGGAAAACATAACATAACATAACATAGCGTCACGCCTTTTTCCCCGAAGGGGTAGGCAGAGGTGTGCAAACACACCCACATCTCGCCAGCTATGTTAGGTCCCATGTAATAGGGGGCGAGCCTATTGCCGTTTATCGGGTTGACTTGGGTCCATAAAATCTTGGTGGGACCCCTCTACAACCGGGGTACATGTTATGTATTAGGCCGGACCAACATGTTGTGTTGGAAAACATAACATAACATAATATAGCATCACGCCTTTTTCCCCGAAGGGGTAGGCAGACGTGTGCAAACACACCCACATCTCGCCAGCTATGTTAGGTCCCATGTAATAGGGGGCGAGCCTATTGCCGCTTATCGGGTTGACTTGGGTCCATAAAATCTTGGTGGGACCCCTCTACAACCGGGGCACATGTTATGTATTAGGCCGGACCAACATGTTGTGTTGGAAAACATAACATAACATAACATACCATCACGCCTTTTTCCCCGAAGGGGTAGGCAGAGGTGTGCAAACACACCCACATCTCGCCAGCTATGTTAGGTCCCATGTAATAGGGGGCGAGCCTATTGCCGCTTATCGGGTTGACTTGGGTCCATAAAATCTTGGTGGGACCCCTCTACAACCGGGGCACATGTTGTGTATTAGGCCGGACCAACATGTTGTGTTGGAAAACATAACATAACATAACATAGCATCACGCCTTTTTCCCCGAAGGGGTAGGCAGAGGTGTGCAAACACACCCACATCTCGCCAGCTATGTTAGGTCCCATGTAATAGGGGGCGAGCCTATTGCCATTTACCGGGCACAAGTTCCAGACTCTGGGATAATTATCTGGGTAAAATTCTAAAGAGAATTATACATTATCCACCAGACCCGGGAATCGAACCCGAGACCTCGAGCGTGGCAGTCCATACATAGTACCATTTGCCACCGAGGTGGTGTGTTGGACATCCTATATTTAATGATTTGATATGTCAATAAACATCCAAAGTATTCCAAAGCGATCTTGTAATACCCCGTCCTGGATGCATCTCTAAATACAGTCTCGGGACTGCACCTACATGCTAAGCTGTGTAGTTAGCTTTCGGGGTGAGATAGGCTCTGCATTTAATTATGAAGTTAGTAGCCAAGGCTACCAACGGATATCCTGAGTCTCTTGAAAAAGTTTTGTATTTGATTCATTTGTATTAATTTTAATTTAATTTACAATCAACTCAATTTATTCACTATTGTTTCAGATTATTAAGGGCCAGCAAGTTATGTTCCACTCTGCTAAATGTAATTTTGTCTCTTACAAAACTGAGGCATCATTTGTATGAATGTTATGTGAAAATGTTTAGCTGACTGTCGCAAGTCCATAATATTATTATTATAATGAACCAAATGTTCCAGCATAAAAATGTAAACGATTATATCTGTGACTATTGGGATTTTACACATACATAAAATCTTTTATTCTTAGTAATGTTTAAAGTCAAGTGTCAATTCCTTTTATTAATATTATATTAATAATAATAATAATAAATAATATAACCTGGCAACACTGCTACAAAACAGTCACATTTTTTTCTTGAGGAGCATTTACTAAAATATTTTACCTTTAATCTACAATAATACAAAAATATCATTCAAAACATAATAAAAGTACAAATATATATCTATAACAAAAAAATCAGCATGAAGAAAATCCGGAAAAAACACAAACAAATATTTTATAAATTATAGTACACTTTGACACATTATGTCAGTGTAACAAACTGAAAATGATAATATGAAAATAAGATGATAATCAAGAAAAAATATAATGTTGACCAGAGCTGGCGCCAAAAAAGCACAATTACCAACCCCGGACTTGTCGCACAGCTCCGCCTTACAGTCGTCGACAACTGTGACTACTGGTGAGGCGTCGAGCTCAAGCAGCGACGAGTTTTTCTCTCCGCCGACGTCGCCTCTACCTGTACGTCGGCAGGGGAGAGGCCGGCCACCGACTGGCTTGGGACCCCGAGGCCCTCCGGCTTCGATTACGGACCCCGCTACCGGTGGTAATGTGCACCGCATTCGATGGAACTTCGGTATGAATGAAAACGTGATGCGGGCATATTTTGTGGCTACAGAGGGGGGAACTAACCTCACTGCGTACCGTGTTCGCATGCTACCTCTGTTTCAGGTACTTGAACCAGATGTCAACGTATCGGCACAACGCCTATCGGATCAGGTGCGCGCCATACAACGCTGTCACCTGTTGGATGACGCTACACTTGAAAGGCTACGCTTAGAAGTGTGTAGTGGTATCACGCCTTCTTCATTGCAACCATTACCTGTGCCATTACAAAGTAACCGTAATGAAAGAACGCAAGAAAACATCATCTCACATGTTGGTGAAGAAGTGAGTGATGCTGCTATACCTGTAAGTACTCAATACAATGAGGAATTAAGGAGCGCTTTGGAGCGAGCGATTGGTGAGTTTCAATCTGTCCCTATTGAGTGTAGACCGCGGCTTCCGCGTTTGCCCACACATAAAAAAAACGTGGCGCTAGTGTGTGCCCTAGACTCGATGTTAACATCGTTTTTTAACAACTGCAGAAACATTACTGATGCCCATTCCATTCTGTACTGTGCAGCTGTTGCAGTATGTCGAATAGCTGGTGTTAAATTTTTTAAACAAGAAACAGCTATTCGACCAAAGCCTGCTGTACCAGCTTGGCAGTGCAGAATTGAACGGCGCATCAACGAGGCTAGGGTGCTCATTGGCAAGCTACACTGCTTCAGGACGGGCAATACACGCCCGAGAGTCATGCGCTTTGTGACCCGTGCATTCGTGGGAACTAATATTAGGCCCTGTGAATACTCTGTTCGGGTCACAGAGCGCATCGATTACCTGAAGCAGAAAGTTTATGCGTGGGCGAACCGCATAAGGCGGTACAAAAAAAGAGTGGACAGATACACTCAGAATCGCTTGTTCCAAAAAAATGAGAGGTGGGTATATAGAGGGTGGGAGCGACCTAACTCGGATGTGACTGATGGGAGTCTACCTGATGCTGTTTCTACAGTTAACTTCTGGAAAAGCATCTGGTCGACGCCCGTCAGTCATACACAGGATGGGTGGATTAGGGATGTTGAGCGGGCGTGTGAACCAATTCCAGCTATGGAACCTATAACCATATCTGAAGAAGATATTGGTTGTGCAGTTCGTTCGTTGCCAAATTGGAAATCTGCTGGACCGGACGGACTGCACAACTTTTGGTTAAAATGGTTCCGTAGCTCACACGCTTGCTTGGCATCTTGCTTCCAGTCATCCCTTGAGTCATCGTCGCTTCCAGCTTTTATGACTACCGGAGTAACCCACCTCCTATACAAATCTGGTAGTACCACAGACCCCAAAAATTATAGACCTATAACTTGTCTACCTACCATATACAAACTTTTTACATCCATCCTGAGAGTAAAAATATATTCACATGTACAAAACAATAACATCTTGTCAATCTCTCAGAATGGATGTAAAAGTGGGGCACGTGGTACGAAAGAGCTCCTTATTATTGACATGGCTGTTTGCCAGCAGGTACGCCGCAACCGAAAGAACCTTGCGACATGCTGGATTGACTATAAGAAAGCGTACGATTCTGTGCCTCATACATGGCTTCGGAGGGTGCTAGAGCTGTATAAAGTTGATGCAACTCTATGCACCTTTTTGGGGTCATGTATGAGACAATGGAGTACGGTTCTTGTTTATCCAGGGTGTCGTCAGGTTCTAGGAGGTGGTGTACCAATAGGGATTGAGAGAGGTATTTTCCAGGGTGATAGTCTGAGTCCGTTGTGGTTTTGTCTAGCACTAAATCCTCTCAGTACGTTACTAGAGGGTTCAGGGTTAGGCTATCGGATGCGCAGAGGGGGTCAAATTTTGTCCCACCTTTTTTACATGGATGACCTAAAGTTATTTGCCCCTAATGGCCCCGATTTGATGGCTTTGCTAAAAGTTACTGAAACTTTTAGTAAGGCCATCAGTATGGAGTTTGGGGTAGATAAGTGTGCGGTCATGCATGTAAAAAGGGGCGGGATTGTGGAATCTGAAGGAGTCAATCTTTCAGATTTCACACGATTTGGGTCGCTCTCCGCAACCGAAACCTACAAATATCTAGGTATGTCTCAAGCTCTGTGTATTGCTGAGACTGACATGAAACAGAAGTTGCAGGATCGTTTCTTTGGCCGCCTGAAAAAAATACTGAAAAGTCTTTTATCAGGCGGTAACAAGGTGCGTGCTGTCAACGGCTGGGCCATGCCAGTCTTAGTTTACTCTTTTGGCATACTTAGATGGACTCAGACGGAGTTAGAAGCTCTGGATAGGAAGGTGCGTTGTCTATTGACTTCATATCGAATACACCACCCACGTTCGTCAGTAATGAGGTTGTATATACCACGGAAATGTGGGGGTCGAGGATTTTTAAATGCCAAGACTCTCCATAACCGTGAGATATGCAACCTTAGAGAGTATTTCCTACAGGTGGACGTGGATGTGCATCGAGATGTTGTGGCAATAGACAACGGACTGACCCCGCTGTCCCTTGCGAAAGAGAACTGGCGCAAACCTGTAATATTAAATGTATCTGATCGGAAGGAAATATGGAAGAGCAAGGAACTGCATGGTCGATTTTATCGGGCTCTAAATGGGCCCGATGTTGATTCAATAGCATCGGTATCCTGGTTACGATTTGGTGATCTCTTCGGAGAAACTGAGGGTTTTATCTGTGCAATCACTGACGAAGTCGTGATGACGAATAACTATCGGAGATTTATTGTCAAAGATGGGACGCTAGACATCTGTCGGGCATGTCATCGTCCCGGAGAATCTTTAAGACATATTATCTCTGGTTGTTCCCGTCTTGCGAACGGTGAGTATTTGCACAGACACAACCAAGTAGCCAGGATAATCCACCAGCAACTTGCTCTAAAGTATAATCTTGTCGACGTGGAGGTACCTTATTACAAGTATGTGCCCGACCCAGTTCTTGAGAACGGTCATGTCACATTGTATTGGGATCGATCTATTATCACTGATAGGACTGTTATAGCTAACAGACCTGATATAGTGATAATGGATCGATTAAAGCGCCTTGCAGTAATTGTCGATATCACTGTGCCACATGACGAGAATCTCGTGAAAGCAGAAAAAGATAAACAAATTAAATATTTAGACCTAGCTCACGAGATTGTCGACATGTGGGATGTGGATTCGGCGATTATTGTTCCGATAGTCGTATCTGCGCATGGTCTAATAGCCAAGAGCCTCGACCTCCACCTACAGAGGCTCGCGTTAGGCAGCTGGATCAAGGGCTTGATGCAGAAGGCGGTTCTGTTGAATACGGCCCGTATTGTGCGGAAGTTCCTGTCTTTGGAGCCCTAACCACCGGTAGCTTGGTCCCTGTACCCGATGCCGGTGGGTTACTGTTTTTTATATTTTTAAATGTATTTTTTTATAAATCTATTTAAAAATGTAATAAATATGTGTTAAGTGTTAATAAAGAGAATAATAATAATAAAATATAATATAATATAATAATAATAATAAATAATACCTGGCAACACTGCTACAAAACAGTCACATTTTTTTCTTGAGGAGCATTTACTAAAATATTTTACCTTTAATCTACAATAATACAAAAATATCATTCAAAACATAATAAAAGTACAAATATATATCTATAACAAAAAAATCAGCATGAAGAAAATCCGGAAAAAACACAAACAAATATTTTATAAATTATAGTACACTTTGACACATTATGTCAGTGTAACAAACTGAAAATGATAATATGAAAATAAGATGATAATCAAGAAAAAATATAATGTTGACCAGAGCTGGCGCCAAAAAAGCACAATTACCAACCCCGGACTTGTCGCACAGCTCCGCCTTACAGTCGTCGACAACTGTGACTACTGGTGAGGCGTCGAGCTCAAGCAGCGACGAGTTTTTCTCTCCGCCGACGTCGCCTCTACCTGTACGTCGGCAGGGGAGAGGCCGGCCACCGACTGGCTTGGGACCCCGAGGCCCTCCGGCTTCGATTACGGACCCCGCTACCGGTGGTAATGTGCACCGCATTCGATGGAACTTCGGTATGAATGAAAACGTGATGCGGGCATATTTTGTGGCTACAGAGGGGGGAACTAACCTCACTGCGTACCGTGTTCGCATGCTACCTCTGTTTCAGGTACTTGAACCAGATGTCAACGTATCGGCACAACGCCTATCGGATCAGGTGCGCGCCATACAACGCTGTCACCTGTTGGATAACGCTACACTTGAAAGGCTACGCTTAGAAGTGTGTAGTGGTATCACGCCTTCTTCATTGCAACCATTACCTGTGCCATTACAAAGTAACCGTAATGAAAGAACGCAAGAAAACATCATCTCACATGTTGGTGAAGAAGTGAGTGATGCTGCTATACCTGTAAGTACTCAGTACAATGAGGAATTAAGGAGCGCTTTGGAGCGAGCGATTGGTGAGTTTCAATCTGTCCCTATTGAGTGTAGACCGCGGCTTCCGCGTTTGCCCACACATAAAAAAAACGTGGCGCTAGTGTGTGCCCTAGACTCGATGTTAACATCGTTTTTTAACAACTGCAGAAACATTACTGATGCCCATTCCATTCTGTACTGTGCAGCTGTTGCAGTATGTCGAATAGCTGGTGTTAAATTTTTTAAACAAGAAACAGCTATTCGACCAAAGCCTGCTGTACCAGCTTGGCAGTGCAGAATTGAACGGCGCATCAACGAGGCTAGGGTGCTCATTGGCAAGCTACACTGCTTCAGGACGGGCAATACACGCCCGAGAGTCATGCGCTTTGTGACCCGTGCATTCGTGGGAACTAATATTAGGCCCTGTGAATACTCTGTTCGGGTCACAGAGCGCATCGATTACCTGAAGCAGAAAGTTTATGCGTGGGCGAACCGCATAAGGCGGTACAAAAAAAGAGTGGACAGATACACTCAGAATCGCTTGTTCCAAAAAAAATGAGAGGTGGGTATATAGAGGGTGGGAGCGACCTAACTCGGATGTGACTGATGGGAGTCTACCTGATGCTGTTTCTACAGTTAACTTCTGGAAAAGCATCTGGTCGACGCCCGTCAGTCATACACAGGATGCGTGGATTAGGGATGTTGAGCGGGCGTGTGAACCAATTCCAGCTATGGAACCTATAACCATATCTGAAGAAGATATTGGTTGTGCAGTTCGTTCGTTGCCAAATTGGAAATCTGCTGGACCGGACGGACTGCACAACTTTTGGTTAAAATGGTTCCGTAGCTCACACGCTTGCTTGGCATCTTGCTTCCAGTCATCCCTTGAGTCATCGTCGCTTCCAGCTTTTATGACTACCGGAGTAACCCACCTCCTATACAAATCTGGTAGTACCACAGACCCCAAAAATTATAGACCTATAACTTGTCTACCTACCATATACAAACTTTTTACATCCATCCTGAGAGTAAAAATATATTCACATGTACAAAACAATAACATCTTGTCAATCTCTCAGAATGGATGTAAAAGTGGGGCACGTGGTACGAAAGAGCTCCTTATTATTGACATGGCTGTTTGCCAGCAGGTACGCCGCAACCGAAAGAACCTTGCGACATGCTGGATTGACTATAAGAAAGCGTACGATTCTGTGCCTCATACATGGCTTCGGAGGGTGCTAGAGCTGTATAAAGTTGATGCAACTCTATGCACCTTTTTGGGGTCATGTATGAGACAATGGAGTACGGTTCTTGTTTATCCAGGGTGTCGTCAGGTTCTAGGAGGTGGTGTACCAATAGGGATTGAGAGAGGTATTTTCCAGGGTGATAGTCTGAGTCCGTTGTGGTTTTGTCTAGCACTAAATCCTCTCAGTACGTTACTAGAGGGTTCAGGGTTAGGCTATCGGATGCGCAGAGGGGGTCAAATTTTGTCCCACCTTTTTTACATGGATGACCTAAAGTTATTTGCCCCTAATGGCCCCGATTTGATGGCTTTGCTAAAAGTTACTGAAACTTTTAGTAAGGCCATCAGTATGGAGTTTGGGGTAGATAAGTGTGCGGTCATGCATGTAAAAAGGGGCGGGATTGTGGAATCTGAAGGAGTCAATCTTTCAGATTTCACACGATTTGGGTCGCTCTCCGCAACCGAAACCTACAAATATCTAGGTATGTCTCAAGCTCTGTGTATTGCTGAGACTGACATGAAACAGAAGTTGCAGGATCGTTTCTTTGGCCGCCTGAAAAAAATACTGAAAAGTCTTTTATCAGGCGGTAACAAGGTGCGTGCTGTCAACGGCTGGGCCATGCCAGTCTTAGTTTACTCTTTTGGCATACTTAGATGGACTCAGACGGAGTTAGAAGCTCTGGATAGGAAGGTGCGTTGTCTATTGACTTCATATCGAATACACCACCCACGTTCGTCAGTAATGAGGTTGTATATACCACGGAAATGTGGGGGTCGAGGATTTTTAAATGCCAAGACTCTCCATAACCGTGAGATATGCAACCTTAGAGAGTATTTCCTACAGGTGGACGTGGATGTGCATCGAGATGTTGTGGCAATAGACAACGGACTGACCCCGCTGTCCCTTGCGAAAGAGAACTGGCGCAAACCTGTAATATTAAGTGTATCTGATCGGAAGGAAATATGGAAGAGCAAGGAACTGCATGGTCGATTTTATCGGGCTCTAAATGGGCCCGATGTTGATTCAATAGCATCGGTATCCTGGTTACGATTTGGTGATCTCTTCGGAGAAACTGAGGGTTTTATCTGTGCAATCACTGACGAAGTCGTGATGACGAATAACTATCGGAGATTTATTGTCAAAGATGGGACGCTAGACATCTGTCGGGCATGTCATCGTCCCGGAGAATCTTTAAGACATATTATCTCTGGTTGTTCCCGTCTTGCGAACGGTGAGTATTTGCACAGACACAACCAAGTAGCCAGGATTATCCACCAGCAACTTGCTTTAAAGTATAACCTTGTCGACGTGGAGGTACCTTATTACAAGTATGTGCCCGACCCAGTTCTTGAGAACGGTCATGTCACATTGTATTGGGATCGATCTATTATCACTGATAGGACTGTTATAGCTAACAGACCTGATATAGTGATAATGGATCGATTAAAGCGCCTTGCAGTAATTGTCGATATCACTGTGCCACATGACGAGAATCTCGTGAAAGCAGAAAAAGATAAACAAATTAAATATTTAGACCTAGCTCACGAGATTGTCGACATGTGGGATGTGGATTCGGCGATTATTGTTCCGATAGTCGTATCTGCGCATGGTCTAATAGCCAAGAGCCTCGACCTCCACCTACAGAGGCTCGCGTTAGGCAGCTGGATCAAGGGCTTGATGCAGAAGGCGGTTCTGTTGAATACGGCCCGTATTGTGCGGAAGTTCCTGTCTTTGGAGCCCTAACCACCGGTAGCTTGGTCCCTGTACCCGATGCCGGTGGGTTACTGTTTTTTATATTTTTAAATGTATTTTTTTATAAATCTATTTAAAAATGTAATAAATATGTGTTAAGTGTTAATAAAGAGAATAATAATAATAATAAACAAAAAAGCGTATGATTCTGTACCTCATACATGGCTTCTAAAGGTGCTGGAGTTGTATAAAATTGATGCAACTCTGTGCACCTTTTTGAGGTCATGTATGAGACAATGGAATACGGTTTTGGTTTATCCAGGATGTCGTCAGATTCTAGGAGGTGGTGTACCAATAGGGATCGAGAGAGGAATATTCCAGGGCGATAGTCTGAGTCCGTTATGGTTTTGCCTAGCACTGAATCCTCTCAGTACGCTACTAGAGGGTTCAGGGTTAGGCTATCGGATGCGGAGAGGGGGTCAAATTTTATCCCACCTTTTTTACATGGATGACCTAAAGTTATTTGCCCCTAATGGCCCCGAATTGATGGCTTTACTAAAAGTTACTGAAACTTTTAGTAAGGCTATCAGTATGGAGTTCGGGGTAGATAAGTGTGCGGTCATGCATGTGAAAAAGGGCGGGATTGTGGAATCTGAAGGAGTCAGTCTTTCGGATTTCACACAATTTGAGTCGCTCTCCGCAACCGAAACCTACAAATATCTAGGTATGTCCCAAACTCTGTGTATTGCTGAGATTGACATGAAACGGACGTTACAGGACCGTTTCTTTGGCCGCCTGAAGAAAGTATTGAAAAGTCTCTTGTCAGGCGGTAACAAGGTACGGGCTGTTAACGGCTGGGCCATGCCAGTCTTAGTATACTCTTTTGGCATACTTAGATGGACTCAGACCGAATTAGAAGCTCTGGATAGAAAGGTACGTTGTCTATTGACTTCATACCGAATGCACCACCCACGTTCGTCAGTAATGAGGTTGTATATCCCACGGAAATGTGGAGGTCGAGGATTTTTAAACGCTAAGAGTCTCCTTAACCGTGAGATATGCAACCTTAGAGAGTACTTCTTACAGGTGGATGTGGGTCTGCATCGAGATGTCGTGGCAATTGATAACGGACTGACCCCACTCTCCCTAGCTAAAGAGAACTGGCGCAAACCGGTAATACTAGGTGTATCTGATCGCAAGGAAATATGGAAGAGCAAAGAGCTTCACGGTCGTTTTTATCGGGCTCTACACGGGCCCGATGTTGATTTTACAGCTTCCATATCCTGGTTACGTTTCGGTGATCTCTTTGGAGAAACTGAAGGTTTCATCTGTGCAATCACTGACGAAGTTATGATGACGAATAACTATCGGAGATTTATTGTCAAAGATGGGACGCTAGACATCTGTCGGGCATGTCATCGTCCCGGAGAATCTTTAAGACATATTATCTCTGGTTGTTCCCGTCTTGCGAACGGTGAGTATTTGCACAGACACAACCAAGTAGCCAGGATTATCCACCAACAACTTGCTCTAAAATATAACCTTGTTGACTTAGAGATACCTTATTACAGGTATGTGCCCGACCCAGTTCTTGAAAATGGCCATGCTACATTGTATTGGGATCGGTCTATTATCACTGATAGGACTATTATAGCCAACAAACCAGATATAGTGATAATAGATCGATTAAAACGCCTTGCAATAATTGTCGATATCACTGTGCCGCATGACGAGAATCTCGTGAAAGCAGAAAAAGATAAACAAATTAAATATTTGGACTTAGCTCACGAGATTGTCGACATGTGGGATGTGGATTCGGCGATTATTGTTCCGATAGTCGTATCTGCCCATGGTTTAATAGCCAAGAGCCTCGACCACCACCTACAGAGGCTCGCGTTAGGCAGCTGGGTCAAGGGCTTGATGCAGAAGGCGGTTCTGTTGGATACGGCCCGTATTGTGCGGAAGTTCCTATCTCTGGAGCCCTAACCACCGGTAGCTTGGTCACTGTACTCGATACCGGTGGGTCACTATTTTTTATATTTTTAAATATATTTGTGTTTTTTATAAGTTTATTTAAAAATATAGTAAATATGTAATAAAATGTAATAAAGGGAATAATAATAATAATAAATAGTTTATTTCTTTAACTTTTCATTTACAAAATTAATTAGTTGCCGGAACAACCCAGGAAGCATTGGTAATGCTTGTGTTGGGTGGTTCCGCTCCTCCTTAGGACTATATAGTGAAGGTGTAGTATTATAGGTAACTACATTATTTAAACTAATTTTATGTAATTAACTAAATTGACAGAGGTAGAAAATGAGTGAAAGAAATAGGAATAGTACTGGCGTGATCATCTGCATATATGTGTTTGTGTATGTGTGTAAGTATGTGTGTTGTGTATGTGTGTATGTGTGTGAGGGTGAGTATATGTGTATTTGTGTGTGTACCTATGTGAGAAGGCACCTATAGATATGAGTGCAAGTGACGGTGAGTTTATATGGAACAGTGTGTTACGTGAGTGTGTGTGTTTCGTAGTTTGTGTAGATTATGTTCTTATTTGAAACTAGATTCCAATGCAATGCTCGTAAGTACATACGAGCACTAAACTAAAAACCAGTTCCAAATACCACAAGAATGAGTTGCACAACCTTGAACTAACATTCGTATTTAAATAATAAGTTCTCAGTTTCGTTGTACCCAAGTGACTCAAGTTCCTGAACAAGGGTTTGTTTACATGTACGGAATTGCATGTTATATATTGTAAATTTGCTGTGAAACTTATTATAAAGGTAGGCAGAATGTGCAGTAAATTGTCGCCTGGCAAACAGAGTTCTACAAGAAGGAGTAGCGGCTACTTTAGATATCCTTCTACCAGTTTGAACTTTATACACATACGGTAATTTTTTATGTAGTTTTAGTACTGAGTTGACAATATAAAGTTTTCTTAATGACAGTATGTTATGGCTTAGGTAATTATATATATTATATTGAAACAAAATGCTCATGTGTCCATGTTGTTTTGTTATGTTAAAGGATTTAGATTGTATATCTTTTGATCAATACTAACTTGTGAATTATATTTATTATCCTTTGTGTTTCATTTACCTTGCTTGGATTTTCTAAAGTGGCTGGTGATGGCAATAGGGTTGTCTGCTATAACGTGTGGTACACAAAATTACTGGCAAAGTGTGGGTGTGTAATTCACGTTTGCGTACCTCCTCGGTATTGTATGTAGATGATAATAATATAATGTATAAATTAAATAAATCTAACTACTTTGCAATATTCCGCCACATGCAAATTACCCAACTCTGGTATTTAATCATGCACAAGTCCGCCCTCCAAACCCACTTAGGCCGAAAGAATAGAGAAATAATTTTGAAAATAGAATAAATATGAGAGTTGTGTTATCGTGCAAAAAATAATAGCTATATGATCTAGCAAAATCACTTAATAACATCCTTAGGGGGAAGACTGCCTTTTCGCCTCGTTATAGTCTTAAAAATACGACTGACTTAATCAATCGTATACGGGATATCAAGCTTCCCCCTAATGCAAGGTTGCTTTCACTGGATGTCGATAACTTGTTTACTAATGTCCCTTAAGAGGAATGTTTAACAATACTTAAAGATCTTTTTGAAAAACAGCGTCTACATCCAGGGGAGGCGGCTGAGCTAATCGATTTAACTTATTTATGCATGAACCAAAACTATTTTTAATTCAACAACAAGTACTATCTATTTAAGCATGGATTGGCGATGGGTTCACCTTTGAGCCCATTTCTGGCCGATGTTTTTATGGATAGGTTTGAAAATAGTTACATTGTAGGTAACGAAAACATCCATTATTATTATAGGTACGTTGACGATATATTGTTGTGTTGGCGGGGCACCGATGTGGAACTTACGGATTTCTTATCTCATTTGAATAGTGTTCACCCTAAAATCAAATTCAAACTCGAGTTAGAGAAGGATAGGTCCATAAATTTCTTAGATTTGACTATTACTAGAAATGAGGGTGGGCATGAATTCCGGATCTTTCGCAAACCCACTCATACTGACACAGTAATTCCTGCTACTTCCTGTCATCCTTGGCAGCACAAGCTTGCCGCCTTCCACAGCTATGTTCACAGGCTATTTTCGGTTTCACTTTCTCAAATAAATTTTAACCGCGAATTAAATATTATTTATCAAATTGCTAAATCTAATGGTTACAGTACCAAGCTTGTGGACAACTTAGTTGTAAGGCGGCGAGCCTCAATTACGCGTAGTTTAGTATATGCTGAACGACGTCACGATCCGGGGGAACCCCCGGATCGTGACGTCCATCGGTATAGAGCTAGTCTAACTTATTTAGGTCCGATATCTGATAAAGTTGCCAAAATTTTACGTAAAAATAATATTCATGTCGCGTTTAGAACGGACAACACTATCCGGAGAAACATTTGCAATGTTAAGGAGAAAATTGGGGATGACAGGAAGTCAGGTGTGTATAGGCTTAAGTGTGGGGATTGTGAGGGTGTTTATATTGGCCAAACCGGCCGTAGCTTCGCGACGCGGTATAAAGAACATATATCAGCTTTTAGAAACAATCGCCCAGAACGGTCTCATTTCGCAAAACATTTGTTGGATTCCGGTCACTCCCTACCTAATCCTCACACTTATGACGTTCTGCACACCTGCAACAAAGGACTGAGGCTTTCGGTTTTGGAACAATTAGAAATCTACAAACATAGACGCTTGAACCCTAATATTTTAAATGATCAACTTAATTTCGCCTCTTCCCCTTTGCTGCGGGTAGGTATACGTCATTCAAACAACGGTGGTGGGTAGACATAAAATAATTTGGTATTATGGTTGTGGGTAGAAATAAAAAACCTAGGATATAAATAGGTGCGGTTTACGAGTTGTGGCTCATTCGGTCGCCGTGCGCCGAGCCATCGACATCTACTGATGATGCCCCTGGTTGGGGGCGAAACACGTGTCGAGGTTTTTATTATTTTTTGCACGATAACACAACTCTCATATTTATTCTATTTTCAAAATTATTTCTCTATTCTTTCGGCCTAAGTGGGTTTGGAGGGCGGACTTGTGCATGAATAAATACGAGAGTTGGGTAATTTGCATGTGGCGGAATATTGCAAAGTAGTTAGATTTATTTAATTTAACTATGGACTTCCGAAAAGTAACGCCTGATAGTATTAACTTAATATAATTTATGTATGTTCACTAACTTCATTATGGAAATTTATCAACTTTCTAATTACTTGTGATGTATTTAAAGCCATTGTAGACTGGCTAATGAGACAGTTTCTTGAGTCATCCTACACAGGCATCTCTCCCATCCCCTACCCTGCCTGACTGTTAATGACTGATAAAACCACCTATCACCATATTAGAATATTAGCAGGTGCTCACGACTTTGCTCGCTGGACAAATAATATACTGAAATCTTCCTCTTGATCAACTCTAGGTAGGTATCTATTAAACAACCGCATTAAAGTGGGTTGCGTATTTTAAAGGTCTAAGCATACCTAGGGACAGACAGCGGGAAACGACTTTGTTTTACGGTATTTAATACAATCCATAGCATATTATTCTTTTAGTCTGAGATATGTACCTACTTACTTTTTTGGCCGGACGACCAAACAAGTACCTATGTAACAAGAAACTAGGTAAGTACTATTATCTTAAAAATGCTTAAATTATGTGAGTTATAATGCCCAGTGATTTAGAATTGTAATTAACAATCATAATTATTACCCAGTGGAAACTTTCCCGTCACCTTTTAGCTGTCGGAAAAGATATCGTAAATCAAAGTCTTCCTTGCTGAGTAAATCTGTCAAAAAATATCGAATTCGGACCTCAATAGCGTTTGTACTTCCGACCGCCCGAAAATTTTCCGAATAAATATAATAATATAAATATGAGGCTTACATACCTTCATATAACGTTTCAAGGATGGGTGTAGTCCGCACAGTTCCCGTTGACCTTTCAATGGACGAATTTGTGAACTCAATAGCCCTACCCCCTGGCATTGGATACATTCTCAAAGCTCGTCGCCTCAATAGAAAAACCATTGGTAGTGACAACATGGTTACATATGTTCCAACTCAAACAATAGTCATCACATTTAGGGGCAAATCCCTCCCTTCCCATATATACTCATTCCATACATCCCTTCCCGTAGAACAGTATGAATTTCCCACTATTCAGTGTCTCCGTTGCTGTATGTATGGCCATGTGGCTGACCAATGTCGGCAATCTTCACCTAGGTGCTACAAATGCGCACAACAACACCAGGGCAATTCATGCACCATGAGTGGTGCAGAAATTATTTGCCTTTACTGCAATCAACATCATGTAGCCACCGACAGATCTTGCCCCGAACACAAACGTCAAAAGGACATTAAATCTCTCATGGCTCGTGAGGGTGTATCCTACATGGAAGCCTCACAAGCCACTCCTCTTGTTATTAAATCATTTTCAGCTGCTGCAAAATCCTCCACTCCTCAACTTTCTCAATCATCATCCGCCTCCATTTATCCCTCTCAGTCCACAACATATAAAAAAACCATATTTAAGTCTCCTTGTCCTCATGTTCCCCTTGGCAAGTCTTATGATAGGATTGCTCATCAAGCACTCATATCACAAGATGGACATTCCTCCCCTAATGGCTGTGCATTCCCAATTTCTCAGTCCTCTTGTTCTCAAGATATTTCCCAAGATCTGCAATCTTCACAAAGTCTTCTTCTTTCTGTTTTAAACATGATTATATCTATTATCTCACAAAATAACATCTCTTTACCGCCCAACGTTGCCCAATCACTTACTAATTTCTTACTTCCTCTATCATCCAATGGACCCGACTATAATACAGTGGAACACTAAAAGCCTCAGACCTAAAAAACCTGAACTGTTCTCACTGATTAATAAGTATAACCCTGTGGCGATAGCTGTCTCGGAGACATGGTTAGTACCTGGTAGTACATTTCGTATTCCAGGTTACTCATGTCTTCGGGATGACAGAGCTGATGGCTATGCTGGTTGTGCTCTTTTGCTCAGTCGTAAACAGTCTTTTGCTCAGATTACCCTTCCCTCTCACTCCCCTCATATAAATATTGTTGCTGCCAGGTTATGTAATTTGTCATTCATTTCCTTGTATATCCCTCATCCTTGCTCCACCCTGATCCCTGACCTTCTTTTACTGTTCAACTCAGTCCCTCCTCCTGTAGTCATTATGGGAGATTTCAATGCTCACCATATTTCCTGGGGGTCCAGTCTTTGTGATGCATTTGCTTATGCCTTAATAAAAGTTATGGATGAACTTAACTTGAGCATTTTAAATTCTGGATCCCCTACCCGCCGAGTTCTCCCTTCTCAAAACCTTAGTGCTGTTGACCTCACTATCTGCTCTCCCTCTCTTTCTCTTATGTCCTCTTGGTCAGTTCTTTACCATTCTCACGGAAGTGACCATTTCCCTATTATAATAAAATTTTCTATGACTATATCTCGTCCACTGAATTCATCCCCCTCTTTTAGATACAGGTTGTCTGGAGCAGATTGGCCTGCCTATGGTACATCTTTGGAGTCCAAAATATCATCTCTGTTGGTTCCCACTGGCAGCAATATTATTCAGTCCTACAACCTATTCCGTGACTCCGTTATCTCCTGTGCGAATGTCCATATTCTCATTAAAGTCCCTTCTAAGTCCATTCTATCGACCCCATGGTGGGACGCAGAGTGTACTGACTGTTAAATCCAGATGCGAGGCTGAATCGAATTACAGCAGATCTATGACAGTTGAAAATCTGCGTATCTATCAACGTCAAGCAGCACTGACTCGAAGAACCCTGTCCGCAAAGAAAAAAGAAGGCTGGACCCGGTTCTGTGAGAACCTATCTCCCAGAACCCCATCTTCAATTGTTTGGAAACAAATAAAAAGATTCAGAGGATCCTGTAATATAGTCAACGATACTGACAACGATTTGACATCGTGGGTTGACGCCTTTGCTGATAGGTTAGCGCCACCATGGGTTCCTACTTACAGCTCAAGAATTCCAGCTAGCAATCGAGGGATAAAAGACTCAGCTCCAGGGTTTGATCAAATCCCATATTCTTTTATTGTCAAGGCTCCAGTCGCTGTCCAAATTCACTTTCTGGACATAATTAATGTCATTTTTAACAGTGGGAGTATTCCTCCTGATTGGAAAACTCAAATTATCGTCCCAGTCCTTAAACCTGGTGTTGACCCATCCTCCCCTAACAGTAGGCGCCCGATAGCTCTGTCCTCAGTGATGTGCAAGATAACAGAGCACCTTATAAAACACCGTTTGGAATGGTTTTCGGAGAGTCGAGAAATTTTGGCTAAGTCCCAGTTTGGCTTCAGGAGGAATATGGGTACTCTGGATAGTCTTAGCATTCTAACTTCCGAGATTCGTATATCCCTCCTTCAAAAGAAATATATGGCCACTGTTTTTTTAGACATTCAAGCAGCTTATGACAATGTTCTTCTTCCGGTACTCAGAAATAAACTTCTTCAACTGAATGTTCCGGACAAGTTAGTCCATTTCTGTGCAAACCTTTTAATGGAAAGATCGATAATTATCAAGAACCAGAACTGCCTTCTTCCCCCTAGAACCATCTGGAAAGGTCTTCCCCAGGGCTCGGTTCTAAGTCCCCTCCTTTATAGTTTGTATACTTATGATGTCGAGCAAGTAGTCCAACCATTTTGCCAGATTCTTCAATATGCAGATGATTTAGCTCTGTACTCTTCGTCTTCCTCTATTGAAGAACTTTCAATAAACCTAAACAATGCCCAATCCACTTAAATCATTGGCTTCTAAATCATGGTCTTTCTTTATCCCCTTCTAAATGCAAGGTAGTTGTGTTTACTAAGAAAAGAAATATTCCATCAGTTGACTTGCAGATTGAAGGTTTGCCAATCCCTCAATATTCTAATGCTAAATTTCTTGGCTTGTGGCTTGACTCAAGAATGACTGGGTCAACTCACTTTGATTACATTAGTAGTAAATGCATCAAAAATATTAATATCCTTCGGTCACTTTCTGGTGCATGGTGGGGTTCTCACCCATTCAATCAAAAATTATTACATAATGCAATTGTTCGCAGCCATATGGATTACGCTTCATTTTTATTAGATCCCTGCAATAAATCTTCTCTTGCAAAACTAGACAAAATTCAGTCAAAATGTTTGCGTATTATCCTTGGAGCAATGAAATCTTCCCCAATCAATGCAATGCAAGTAGAAGCAGTAGATCCTCCTCCTTTCCTCTGTAGACAGTACTTATCGGACAAATTTCTTTTCAAACTGGTACAAAACTCTCAGCATGTCCTCTTGGATAAACTCGGCCTTCTTGGTGATTTATACAATATAGGTTCAATCTCTTGCCCTGATAACCTTCCTTGCATCTTAAATAGTTTCATAAAATTCACCCGTCTCCCAAATCCTGTCATTCGGTCCCAACTAAATCCTCTGTATTCTCTTCCGTATGAAGCTATCATTTATTCTCCTCCAATAATACTTGACATGGGGGTCCAAAAACATGATATTTGTGCTAACTTTGCCTTCAATAATTCAATATCCAATAATTTCGATGGGTGGACTAAAATCTACACGGATGCTTCTAAGTCAGACTGTTGCGGTTCTGTAGGAGCGGCTGTATGGATTCCAAAGTTCCACATTATCCTTAGCTTTAAATGTCCCTCTATGACTTCAGTTTTTACGGGAGAGTCTATAGCTATCCTTGAAGCTATTCTGTATGTTTTATCTCATAACCTAAACAATTCTATAATACAATCGGGGCTTTGGAAAAAACTCGACATCGTTAGTTTCTCGTCTCCGCTTAGGTCATGCATGTACGCCAGTTCACTTGGCAAAGATTAAGGTTAGGGATCATTCTCTTTGTGAATGCGGTTTGGATGAAGGTGACGTGGATCACATCTTCTTCTCCTGTCCAAATCAACGAATTTCTCTTTACGATGTGCTTTCCTCTAATATTCCTCTACCTACATCTTTCAAAACTCTTCTAGCCCTGGTCCATACCCCTTTTATCAAGACCCTTTGTAAATATTTTGAATATAATAAATTAAAACTATAGGTACCTACCTACTTAAATTACGTAACCATATCCCCCTTTTTTGTGGTCTCTTATCTATTTATATCTTAATGTATTGTGTAGTTAGTAGTTACTGTAGATAGAATATTCTTTATCTATGGTAGTTTTAATTGTATTCTTTTATCTTTTATGGTATTTATTTTTGTTTAGACTCTGACTGAGTTAGGGAATTACTCGGCCACCGATCATAATTTCGACCCACAGTTAAAATCTCCTACGTTATTAGCTTTACTCACTGGTCATTGGCAAGTTGCTGCAAGTGCAAGCAGAGGCCATAACAAAGAATTGAATTGAATTGACGTAGGACGTAGCGTCTGTTTTCTGATTGGCCAACTGAAAACGATGCGTGACATTTTATTTTTTTTAATTTCTGAACAGGAGAGTGCTAGAAAAGGCAAAGAAATTTGACATACAGCCAGCTTTTTATCGGCCGCTCGGATTTGGAGTGTAAATTTTATTCAAGAGATCACGGAATATTACTGTGATCTCTTGAATAAAATGAATAGTGTATAGGTAAACGAATATAAAAAAACAACTTATATTCATTCATTTATTTTTATTTTTCATCCTTTTCATATATTTATTTAATGCCTTCCTGAACATTTCTGGCAAATTTTCCCTAGTGGTAAGTCTAAATAAATCTGTCCCAGTTAAAATTTTGTTAATTATGTTACACCAGTTAAATATAGACAACTTTATTGCGATTTGGCAAAACGTGGTAATGGTTAAATTATTGTGCGCCTCACATTGAATATATTCAAATCTTATGAGCTTTTGTTGTATTACATTAAAAATTTGTTGGGCTATACACTCTTTGTGGGCATTTACTTGCAGAAAAGTATTAGTTGTTTGAGCTATACACTCTTTGTGGGCATTTACTTGCAGAAAAGTATTAGTTGTTTGAGCTATACACTCTTTGTGGGCATTTACTTGCAGAAAAGTATTAGTTGTTTTTAAAATTTCTCCGAATAATTTAATAAATTGTTCAGAAGCATAAGTGAGTTTTTTATTTTTAACTGAATTGTATTCTCTTTGGGAAACCCACTTATGCAGATCTGACGCTTCGTCCACTGTAACAGCGTTTTGGCAGTATTTGCAGTTATTCATTTTCTTTAATACTTTTCTTATAACCCATCCAGCAGTATAAGCCCGAGACTGTATATTTAGCCGCTCACGTCTTGCCTCAATTAGCATCACAGTGAGTCTTCCACAAGAAAATCACGATTCTTATGAATTTTAATTTGCGTATTAGTGTTTTCACTAAATAATGATTTAATTTTAATTATTTGTTCTGTTAAGTCATCCTCACAATTAAATGTATTCCTATGAAATTTTATAAATCCTGTAATAATCAAAGATTTTATTGTGGTTGTGAAAGTATGGCAATTTGGATTGTTACTTCTGTAATTGTACGCTCGTACCTGCCCGAAGAAATTTTCGATAGTGTCAGAATTAAAAAACCTTTTGCGTATGATTTTTACATTTTTTTCTGCGAAAAATTGCCATAGCCGCAAAAAACTTCTTAAGGTAGTCTGCCAATTTGTTATGCTTGGCACGACTATTTCGCGATTACGACTGTCTAGAAATTTTAAATTTTCTAATTTTAAAATAGCACCTCTCCAGAATTCCACATGGGTGGATTTTAATGTTACTGCTGTTCGTAACAGTTTACCCTTATTTTTTTTATTAAAGGTACACACACCATTCACACTGTCGAACAGATTGTCCAGAAATGATATCACTTCTGCAGTATTCTTCAGTGTATCACTCACAGCTCTCCCATCACGATATTGTGCTGTAACAATGAATGAAACGTTTGTAACTTTAACAATAATATTATAACAATTTATTAATTCTACAAAATTTTGAACCTAATAATAATAAATATTGGATAGAAACAGGCGTTACTTGGCGAAAATCCATGACAAAACAATGGTAAGTAAAAATTTTTTTAAGAAAAAACTTTTTAGCATTAATTAATAGCATTAATTTTTCGCAGAATCAAAAGGACAACAAAACGTCGACAATTGTTTCGCCTCTAAACGAGGCATTATCAAGACTGTCTCAGAGAGAACAGCAAAATTCGTGGTTGGAACGTGTTTGCTTATAAGTAAACGCGTGCAAATTTCATTATCGCGATGTAGGATTCTTTACAATAACCAATGTGGGTAGAAACCTCAGATCATGCTAACTAAGTTCCAAAAATAGGTATTCACCAATACTTGACCTTATCTGTTTGATTTAATTACTGTCTCTTGATAAGTTGCATAGAAAACCCAAACAACACATACAAACCAACAACAGTTAATGTGTCTGTCTGTTCGCAAACAGATTAAGTAAGGGAGATGTGTGAAAATCTATTTGTTCATTGAGTAAGGTGTCCGCATCTCTTCTAACTATTTCTAGCCTTTCCCAAACACTTAACTTGAACCCTTTCTCACATAACCGTAAAACTTTAAAAGTGTTACTATTGTTCAAGGAATGACCAGTGTCAAGAAGATGCTTCGCGAAGAGGGACCTTTCGGGACAACCATTGCGGGACGCCGCTCTATGTTCCTTATATCTAATATCGAAGGACCTGCCAGTCTGTCCCACATACTTCAAACCACATTCATCACAACTCAACAAATAAACACCTGATCTGCGTGAGACCGACACCGAATCCTTGCCATTACACAGCTCCCTCAAGGCATTCTGAGTTCTAAAAGCAACAAATATATTACTTTCCCTCATGATCTTAGCTATACTCAACGAGACGGGACCCACGAACGGCAAACAGGCCGTGTACTTCCTAGGTGGATCTTGAATCGGATATAATAAATGAAAACTAGCCTTTCTACGTTTTTTATTTAATAATGAGTGAACCATTCCTACGTCATAGCCATTACTTTGTGCTATGTAGCAAATGATGGACAATTCTTCACCAAATGCCTGTGGGCTCAACGGTACCGCCAGTAACCTGCTCAGTAAGCTGTGGAAAGCTGCCATTTTATGTTGCCATGGATGATTGGATGAGTAAGGAATAACTGTGTCTGTAACTGTTGGTTTCCTATAGATACGGAACTCATGAACACCGTTCCTTCTAGTAATTGAAAGGTCCAAGAAATTGAGAGTGGAATCTGACTCCAACTCTAGTGAAAAATCAATTCTAGGGTGTACTGAGTTCAACTTGGAGACAAGGACACTGAGCTGACGTTTTGTTCCTGTCCAACATATAATAATATCATCCACATATCTAAAATAGTACAAGACATGAACGTTCCCAACTATGTGGTTAGTCTCGAATGCATCCATAAATATTTCAGCTATTAAAGGACTGAGTGGCGACCCCATAGCCAGACCATTCCTCTGTAGAAAAAAACTGTTGTTGAACTGAAAGTAATTCTGAGTCATACACAATCTTGTTAGGTTATAAATTTCCTCTATTTTTTTAAAATTTACCCTTTTTATTGTTAATTTGTGTCTCAAAATATCTAATACTTCATTATACGGTACGTTAGTGAATAAACTTTTCACGTCCAAAGACACAAGTTGAGCATTGGACGGTAACTTAATATTTTTAATCTTGTTTATGAGGTCAGTACTATTTTTTATAGAAAATTTTGGGTTAAAATCTATTGCTTCTTTAATGATTGTGTTCAAAAACTTCGACAAATTATATGCCGGCGCGCCCCTGTATGCGACAACAGGTCTAATTGGGCACCCTTCCTTGTGTATTTTTGGAAGGCCATAAAACAACGGACAACTGGGATTCATGTTTATCAAAGTTTTATGCAACGAAGAGTTCTCAGGGAATAAATAAGACGTGGATTTCAAAGCAAGCTTTAGTTCTGCCTGGAACTTAGCTGTAGGATTGAAGGTTAAGTGTTGAAAATCATCAGATGAAATGATGTCATTGACTCTTGCCATGTAATCCTCCCTCGGGATCAAAACCACGGTGTTACCCTTATCAGCCTTACTCAGAACCACATCCCCGTCCCTAAGTTTGTTGCGAATCGACCTTTGTACAGTCAATTCGGAGTTAAAAGTACCAGACAAACAAACAGAATCGATTTTTTGTGTGACATAATGTTGAAGGCACTGGTTGCACAAAAAATCGATTCTGTTTGTTTGTCTGGTACTTTTAACTCCGAATTGACTGTACAAAGGTCGATTCGCAACAAACTTAGGGACGGGGATGTGGTTCTGAGTAAGGCTGATAAGGGTAACACCGTGGTTTTGATCCCGAGGGAGGATTACATGGCAAGAGTCAATGACATCATTTCATCTGATGATTTTCAACACTTAACCTTCAATCCTACAGCTAAGTTCCAGGCAGAACTAAAGCTTGCTTTGAAATCCACGTCTTATTTATTCCCTGAGAACTCTTCGTTGCATAAAACTTTGATAAACATGAATCCCAGTTGTCCGTTGTTTTATGGCCTTCCAAAAATACACAAGGAAGGGTGCCCAATTAGACCTGTTGTCGCATACAGGGGCGCGCCGGCATATAATTTGTCGAAGTTTTTGAACACAATCATTAAAGAAGCAATAGATTTTAACCCAAAATTTTCTATAAAAAATAGTACTGACCTCATAAACAAGATTAAAAATATTAAGTTACCGTCCAATGCTCAACTTGTGTCTTTGGACGTGAAAAGTTTATTCACTAACGTACCGTATAATGAAGTATTAGATATTTTGAGACACAAATTAACAATAAAAAGGGTAAATTTTAAAAAAATAGAGGAAATTTATAACCTAACAAGATTGTGTATGACTCAGAATTACTTTCAGTTCAACAACAGTTTTTTTCTACAGAGGAATGGTCTGGCTATGGGGTCGCCACTCAGTCCTTTAATAGCTGAAATATTTATGGATGCATTCGAGACTAACCACATAGTTGGGAACGTTCATGTCTTGTACTATTTTAGATATGTGGATGATATTATTATATGTTGGACAGGAACAAAACGTCAGCTCAGTGTCCTTGTCTCCAAGTTGAACTCAGTACACCCTAGAATTGATTTTTCACTAGAGTTGGAGTCAGATTCCACTCTCAATTTCTTGGACCTTTCAATTACTAGAAGGAACGGTGTTCATGAGTTCCGTATCTATAGGAAACCAACAGTTACAGACACAGTTATTCCTTACTCATCCAATCATCCATGGCAACATAAAATGGCAGCTTTCCACAGCTTACTGAGCAGGTTACTGGCGGTACCGTTGAGCCCACAGGCATTTGGTGAAGAATTGTCCATCATTTGCTACATAGCACAAAGTAATGGCTATGACGTAGGAATGGTTCACTCATTATTAAATAAAAAACGTAGAAAGGCTAGTTTTCATTTATTATATCCGATTCAAGATCCACCTAGGAAGTACACGGCCTGTTTGCCGTTCGTGGGTCCCGTCTCGTTGAGTATAGCTAAGATCATGAGGGAAAGTAATATATTTGTTGCTTTTAGAACTCAGAATGCCTTGAGGGAGCTGTGTAATGGCAAGGATTCGGTGTCGGTCTCACGCAGATCAGGTGTTTATTTGTTGAGTTGTGATGAATGTGGTTTGAAGTATGTGGGACAGACTGGCAGGTCCTTCGATATTAGATATAAGGAACATAGAGCGGCGTCCCGCAATGGTTGTCCCGAAAGGTCCCTCTTCGCGAAGCATCTTCTTGACACTGGTCATTCCTTGAACAATAGTAACACTTTTAAAGTTTTACGGTTATGTGAGAAAGGGTTCAAGTTAAGTGTTTGGGAAAGGCTAGAAATAGTTAGAAGAGATGCGGACACCTTACTCAATGAACAAATAGATTTTCACACATCTCCCTTACTTAATCTGTTTGCGAACAGACAGACACATTAACTGTTGTTGGTTTGTATGTGTTGTTTGGGTTTTCTATGCAACTTATCAAGAGACAGTAATTAAATCAAACAGATAAGGTCAAGTATTGGTGAATACCTATTTTTGGAACTTAGTTAGCATGATCTGAGGTTTCTACCCACATTGGTTATTGTAAAGAATCCTACATCGCGATAATGAAATTTGCACGCGTTTACTTATAAGCAAACACGTTCCAACCACGAATTTTGCTGTTCTCTCTGAGACAGTCTTGATAATGCCTCGTTTAGAGGCGAAACAATTGTCGACGTTTTGTTGTCCTTTTGATTCTGCGAAAAATTAATGCTATTAATTAATGCTAAAAAGTTTTTTCTTAAAAAAATTTTTACTTACCATTGTTTTCTAATAATAATAATATCAACCTGGCAACCCTCGACATCTGTTCATACGTCATTTTTATCCGCAAATTATTTAAAAAAATTTATTAACATAATCTTGCCGAAATTTATACCATTACTTACAGATTTTTAAATACATACCCAATAAGTTTATAAATAAATCATTTCACAAGTTATTACAACAATAAATCAAATTATTCTATAAAAATGAAAAAGCGATTTGACATGACGTGTCAATCGTCAAACATACAAACAATAATATTACGACTCAAGAAATTGGATAATGATACTGATGAATAACGATGCTAACAAGAGCCAGGAGCAAAAATGCGCAAATACCCCCCGGGCTCGTCACTAAACTCCGCCTCGCAGGCACCGGACCGCACATCGCTGACACAGGTGCTCGCTGAGGCGTCGAGCTCTTCAAGTGACGAGTATTTCTCTCCGCCGACGTCGCCAACACCTGTACGCCGGCGAGGGAGAGGCCGGCCACCGAGCAGTTTGGGGCCCCGAAGCCTACCAGCTTCGAGTAGGGTCCCCACTACCGGTGGTATTGTGCACCGCATGCGATGGACTTCATCCATCAATGAAAACGTCATGCGGGCATATTATGAGGCTACAGATGGGGAAACCAACCTGACTTCGTACCGTTCAAGGATGCTTCCTTTGTTTCAGGCTCTTGAACCAACAATGACTGTTGCCGTCCAACGACTATCGGATCAAGTGCGGGCTATCCAACGATGTAAGTTGTTGGATCAATCTGTGCTTGATCGACTACGCCTGGAAGTATTATCTACTCGTACAGCTCCAGTGTCAACGAGAGCACCGTCACCTGTGACACAGACGGTTGCTACAAGTGCGACGTTAGCAGAGTCCGCACCCGACGCGGGAAATGATACGAGTGATACATCTATCCAGGTAAGCGAGCAATTGAGGAGTACTTTGGAAGATGTGATCTCGCAGTATAGGTTTATACCTAATTCTAGACCGCGGCTACCACGCTTGCCAATGCATAAACGAAATCTAGCGTTGATGGGAGCCCTGAATGCATTGCTAGAGCCGTACTTACGGACTAGCATTGATTTGCTTGATACTCACTCGATTCTTTACTGTGGAGCTATTGCCGCTTGTCGTGTTGCACGCGTTAAATTCCCCGAAGTTAACCGTGCACTACGACAGGATGGTGTTCCCGTATGGCAAGCAAGAATCAAGCGACGTATAGGCACATTTAGGACTCTCATTGCAAAGCTTATCTCTTTCAGCCGGGGAAATAGTCGTCCCCGGGTCATGCGTTTCGTGACTCAGGCATTTGCTGGGACCGGTATTCGTCCCCAGCAATACTTAGCCAATGTCACGGAACGTATTGACTTTCTGAAACAGAAAGTGTATGCATGGGCAAGCCGTATCCGTCGTTATAGAGAGCGTGTAAATAGATACTGGCAGAATCGCATTTTCCAAAGTGACCAAAGGAAGGTGTACCGAGAGTGGGAAGGAACTGGACAACGTTTGAGCGACGGATAACTGCCAAATGCTGACACCATGAATCAATTCTGGCTGACATATGGTCGGTGCCCGTCGAACATTCGGAGGGCGACTGGATCCGTGTCATCGAGCGTGAATGCAGTATCATCGAACCCATGGAGTCTATTACCATAGACTCCGAAGACGTTAGTTGTGCAATTCGTACGGCCCCGAACTGGAAAAGTCCTGGCCCGGATGGATTGCACAACTTTTGGATAAAGTGGGTTCAGAGCTCGCATGAACGCTTGGCAACACAGTATCAAGAAGCCCTTGAGTCTGGTTCCTTACCCGCTTTCATGACCACTGGCATCACCTTCCTGCTCCATAAATCAGGTAGTACCACGGACCCTAAAAACTATAGACCCATCACTTGCTTACCTACCATCTACAAGCTCCTTACATCTATTCTGAGAAGTAAAATAAACTCGCACATAGTATCTAATAATATCTTAGATAACGCTCAGAATGGATGTAGGGCTGGGTCTCGTGGTACTAAGGAGCTACTCCTCATTGATATGGCCATTAGCCAACAAGTCAAGCGGAGTAGGGGCGCCCTCTCTACTGCCTGGATTGACTACAAGAAGGCCTATGACTCGGTGCCTCATTCATGGCTGAGGAGGATTTTAGAGTTGTATAAAATTAATCCGACTCTTAAATCCTTCTTAGTCTCGTGTATGGGGCAGTGGACCACAGTACTTCGTCAACCAGGTAATGGTGGGCACGCCTCTGACCCGCAAGGCTTGATAAGGATTGAGCGTGGTATATTCCAGGGCGACAGTTTGAGTCCATTGTGGTTCTGTTTAGCACTGAATCCACTTAGCACATTGCTGAAGAATTCAGGGCTAGGCTATCGGTTTCGTAGAGGGGGTGAGGTTATTTCTCACCTGATGTATATGGATGACCTCAAACTGTTCACACTGAAGCACCAAGATTTAGTGACATTACTAAAAACTACGGAAGTTTTTAGTAATGCCATTAAGATGGAGTTCGGTGTTGATAAGTGTGCGGTTATGCATGTACAGCGGGGGAAGGTTGTAAATTCACCGAATTTACAACTTTCTGAGATAATAACTCTCAGATCTCTCTCCGAGACCGAAACATACAGATACCTAGGTATGTCAGAGTCATTGGGTATAGCGGTAGAGGACATTAAGAAATCGGTGAAAGAACGTTTTTATGGCCGCCTGACAAAAGTTCTTAACAGTTTTTTGTCTGGCGGTAACAAAATGCGGGCTTTCAACGGTTGGTTAATGCCTTTATTGTTGTACTCCTTTGGCATTCTAAGGTGGACTCAAACGGAACTAGACGCCCTGGATAGGCGAGTCCGTCAACAACTGACATTGCATCGAATGTTACACCCACGATCTTCTGTCATGAGACTGTACATTCCACGGAAGTTGGGGGGTCGAGGATTTTTAAATGCCAAGAACCTCCATAACCGTGAAGTGTGCAGTCTGAGGAATTACTTCCTACAGAATGGGTGTGGCATTCATTGTGATGTTGTGATGGTTGACAAGGGCCTGACACCTCTTTCCTTGGCTAACGAGAACTGGCGTAAACCAAAGGTGTTTAGTACTGAAGACCGTAAGGACGTATGGAAGAGCAAGGAGCTACACGGGCGGTTCTACCGAGTCTTAACAGGACCCGATGTAGACCTGCCCGCATCGGTGAACTGGCTACGTTTCGGTGACCTCTTTGGGGAAACTGAAGGTTTTGCCTGTGCAATTGCAGATGAAGTTATTAAGACGAACAACTATCGGAAATACATCATGAAGGACGGTACGGTCGACATTTGTCGAGCATGCCACCGTCCTGGTGAATCACTTCGCCACATTATTTCCGGTTGTTCGTATCTTGCTAACAGCGAGTACTTGCATAGGCACAATACCCAGCGTCGGGCAGTGCTCGTCGATGTCGCCGTCCCGCATGACGAGAATCTCGTGAAGGCAGAGAAGGACAAACTTAGCAAGTACCTTGTGTCATAATATTATATTAGCTTGTAAGCCATAGCCTAGTTTAGTCTATGCTTAGATTATATCAATATTGTCTTGTCTATGTTCACTTCCTTCTTTCTTCACTTTGTAACATGGCCGACTGAAATACACGACACGTATTATTACGAGCTCCTGTCTTTTATTCCAAAAACCAACAAACATCAGGTGTGGGGTTAACTGGCGTGTCTTAGGAAGAACTGGATCAACCAAAAGAAAAAAATGGACGAATTTTCAACGTCGTCGGGTCGCCTCAAGCACATGGACGTTCATGCATCCAACATGCCGCTCACGTGGAAAAATTGGATCACCAAATTCAAAATATATCTCAAAGCATTTAAATATGATCAAGAAAGCGAAGATAGGCAAGTTGCACTTTTATTACATTATATAGGACCAGATTGCCTTCACATATTTTATTCTTTCAACCTAGATGTCGAAACAGTCAAGCTACAAGTGTTGATCGACAGATTTGCAGGTTATTTCAGCCCAAAAGTCAATATAACCATGATAAGGCATAAACTTTTTAACAGAAAGCAACTGCAAAATGAACAGCTGGACAGTTATATAACAGATCTCAAAAATATAGCCCATCAGTGTAATTTTGGTGAATTGCAAGACGATTTACTAAAAGATATATTTAGTTGGAATCTAAATGATCAGAATCACTACATTAAAGAGAAAATTTTGCAAGAATTACCTACCACTTTAGATGCCACTATAAATATTGCTAAGTCACTAGAATCGTCCCGGAAAGAAGTTCAAATATTATCAGGCACAAATCCCAATTCATCTGTAGCTAGTATAGATAGTATACATAACAAAAGTAGTCAACAGTCCAGTAGAAGTCATTCACAACATCGTCAGTCAAGAAATCAGTCAAGAAATCATAGTCGTAGTCAACAATCAAGGTATAATCCGCAGTCACAGGATCGTCAATCAAGAATTCAGAGTCACAGTCAACAATCAAGGTATAATCCGCAGTCACAGGATCGTCAATCAAGAAGTCAGAGTCACAGTCAACAGTCAAGGTACAATCCTAACCAGTCATACAATACATCCCATTCATCGAGTTATAGCAGTCCCAATGGTTATAAAGGTTACAATCAGTCTATGAATAACTCAATGTGTCCAAAGTGTGGTCAAACACATCGTTTTAAATGTCCTGCTCTTGGTGCAAAGTGTAATTTCTGTCAAAAACTTAATCATTATTCAAAGATGTGTAAGTCCAAGCAAAAATATGTTAATTATGTGCAAGAAGATTTTTCTAATGATGATCAAGCTTTTTTAGGTGCTGTTTATCAATGTAATTCTGTAAATTATAGTGACCAATGGTCAATAACCCTAAGTATCTGTAGTCAATCTGTTTGCTTACTTATTGACTCAGGTGCAGATGTGAATTTGATGTCTAAGAAAGCATTTGAAAAACTAGCGTTGCAAGAGATAAATCTTATACAAACACCATTTAACTTGACAACATTTACAGGTCAAAGTATACCTACAATCGGTTGTTGTACAATGACAAATCATACAACTTGTGTTTCCATATTACACAGTTAGATTGCAAAAATATTCTGGGTAGACAGTCATGTCAACAGTTAAGTCATAAAAAGAATACAGTCAGTAACCTTTGATGAAAACATATCTGAACACAGTCCAAACTACACACTTAGTCAGCATAGCCAGAACAACAATTTACAGTCAATGTCAAGTCAGTCTAACAGTCAAAGTCAAGTCATATCACAGTCAATGTGTCACAAAGTCCCTACAGAGTCAAACAGTCTGTCAATACTAAAGAAATATAGTAAGGTTTTTAATGGAATAGGAGCTCTTAAAAACTATAAATGTCATTTAACTCTCAACGAAAATGTCAAGCCGTCGGTAGACGCAAGTAGAAAAATTCCTTTTAAATTACAGGATAAAGTCAAGGCAGAACTTAATAAGTTAGAAGTCACTGGTATTATTGCTCGAGTTGATGAACCAACTGATTGGGTCAACTCTATGGTAATTGTCTCTAAAAAGGATGAAAGCATTAGATTATGTTTAGATCCACGTAAGTTAAATAAAGCTATTAAACGTTCACATTACCCATTTCCACATATTGATGAAACTAAAGCAGAACTAAATGGTTCATGTTATTTTTCAAATTTAGACGCTAAGTCAGGCTTTTGGAATCTTGTCTTAGATGAAGAATCATCCAAACTATGTACTTTTATAAGCCCCTATGGCAGATTTCGTTTTTTAAGGCTACCGTTTGGTGTCAATGCATCTCCAGAAATCTTTCATAAAGAAATGATTTCCCGGTTTGGTGACATACAAGGCATTAAAATAATGATGGACGACTTTCTTATACATGCTAAAACCATTCAAGAACATGATCAAATCCTATAAAAAGTTCTTTGTCGTGCAAAAGATATAGGTCTAACATTTAATAGTAATAAATGTAACATTTGTCAAAGTGAAGTCAAGTATTTAGGTTTTATATTCAATAGAAATGGAGTGTCTGTAGATCCATCTAAAGTAAATTCAATTTGCAACATGCCACAGCCTAAGAATGTCACAGATGTCCAGAGATTCCTGGGCATGATTAATTTTCTTGGCTCATTCATAAAAGATTTATCAAAAGAAACATCAAACATAAGACAGTTACTTAATAAAAACACAATATGGTCATGGAATGACAGTCATGAGAAAGAATTCAATAAATTAAAGTCTCTAATTAGTTCTTCACCAGTCTTAACTTACTTTGATCCTCAAAAACCACTTACTTTGTCAGTAGATGCTTCAAAAGATGCTTTAGGTGCTGTCATCTTACATAATATTAGTCCTATAGCATATGGCTCAGCTTCTTTGACAAAGTCTCAACAAAATTACTCTCAGATTGAAAAGGAACTCCTAGCAATTTTATTTGGTTGTACTAAGTTCCATCAATACATTTTTGGTAACAAAGTCCTAGTTGAAACAGATCACAAACCTATTGTCTCTTTATTTAGTAAACCTTTATTTAATATTCCACCAAGATTGCAACGAATAATGCTTCGTTTGCAACCCTATGATCTTATCGTTACTTATAAACCAGGTAAATACTTATATGTCGCAGACACATTGTCCCGTGCTGCATTACCAGAAAATGCATTAGTAGAATTGGATGAAGATGTTAAACTTCATGTTAATTTACTCACTGCTAATTTGTCACTTAGTCCTTTCAAGTTACAACAAATTGAACAAGCTACCAGGTCTGACCAAACTCTTCAAACTCTTATTAATTACTGTAAAAATGGATTTCCAAATTCAAAGCATAAAGTAGAAGATTGTATTAAACCTTTCTTTCCTGTTAAAGATGATATTCATTATGCTAATAACCTTTTATTTTTGTCAGATAGAGTTATTATACCTATTTCTTTAAGAAAATATTTCTTAAAACTATTACATGAAGGTCATCAAGGCTTGAATAGTTGTAGAAATTTGGCAAGACATACAATTTACTGGCCTAATATTAGTCAAGATATAGATAATTACATCAGTAATTGTGAAATTTGTCTCACTTTAAGAAAGAGTAACACTAAAGAAAGTTTATTACCACATGATTACAAATACATTCCTTGGCATAAGGTTGGTATAGATTTCTTTGAGTTCAACAAGCATACATACTTAATTGTAGTCGATTATTTCTCAAAATATGTTGAGATAGCAATTTTAAGTAATGGTTACAGTGCAGACCAAGTCATAATCAAGTTAAAATCAATATTTGCTCGTCATGGTATTCCCCATACATTAATGTCAGATAATGGTCCACCGATGAATTCCAAATCTTTTCATGATTTTACACAAGATTGGAATATTCACCATGTCACTTCCAGTCCCTATCACAGCCGTTCAAATGGTATGGTAGAACGGACAGTAGGCATAATTAAAAATATGCTTAGAAAATGTTTACTTGATAATACTGATCCATATTTAGCATTACTGCAATATCGCAATACTCCCAAAAACAATTTATGTTCACCAGCACAACTTTCCATGTCACGTAGACTTCGTACAAAGCTACCTATAGTAGAAAAACTTTTAAAACCAAAATTGTGTAACTATAGACATCTTAAACAAGTCAATAATCAAAATTTACATAAGATGAAAGAGTATTACAACAAAAATTCCAAAGATCTTAAACCCTTGGAGGTAAATAGTCATGTTATGTTTCAAAAACATCCACAATCGTCTTGGTTTCCAGGTATTATACAACAAGTTAGTCCTGAACCTAGGTCGTATATCATAAAAAGTAAATTTGGTACATATCGTCGCAATAGACAATACATAACACTTAGACCAAAGTCTCAATATTCTTTTCATTCACATAACACACAGACTAATAATTTTCACACTCAACCAGTCAGTTCCAATCAAACTTATATCAGTTATACTCCTTGTTATACAAATGATTACTCTAAAATTTCTCATAGTCAATCTCCTCAACGTACTAGCAGTCAACCAATTAAGAAATATTCTAGTTCAGGAAGAGAGATAAGGCAACCACAACGTCTTATAGACACAGTCTTATAAACATTATTTCGTATTCATTGTCATGTACTTAGTTATAAGTAATTAATTAGTAAACTAAAATGTTGTAAACCATTGTTTGTTTACATTTAGAAACAATCGTCGAATTGACAACGTCAAATTATGTCAACTGTCAGAATCTTTTAAAACGTCAAATTGTCTCGTGTCAAAACACTAAAATGCGTTTTGTTATTTTTATATAAGAATCTAAAATATAAGTTATAATAAAGTTACTTAAAGGGAAGATGTCATAATATTATATTAGCTTGTAAGCCATAGCCTAGTTTAGTCTATGCTTAGATTATATCAATATTGTCTTGTCTATGTTCACTTCCTTCTTTCTTCACTTTGTAACATGGCCGACTGAAATACACGACACGTATTATTACGAGCTCCTGTCTTTTATTCCAAAAACCAACAAACACCTTGATCTGTCCTTCGAGATAACCGCCATGTGGGACGTAGACTCGACGATCATTGTGCCGGTGGTCATTTCGGCTAACGGATTAATAGCGAAGAGTCTCGACCAACATCTCAAGAGACTCTTGTTAGATTGTTGGATCAAGAGTCTGATTCAGAAGGCTGTTATCATCGACACGTGCCGTATTGTTAGGAGGTTTCTCAGTCTGTAGCCTCCACCGCCGGTAGTTTGGGTCCTACTCCGCTACTGGTTGCTCACTATTTTTTATATTTTTAAATGTATTTGTGTTTTTTATAAATCTATTTAAAAATGTATAAAATAAGAATGTTAATGAATAAACGATATAATATCATAAAATTCATCTTTATACTATCGTTGGACAGTATCAAATCTATTTTATTTAAACACTAACATTCATTTTACCACATATGTTATTAGGTCACTTCTAGCCATAATATAAAGACTCGAATCCAAAGAATATAATTATTTCACCATTATATTTTATTAAGTAGAAAATATGTTTAGTACCCACCAAATGAAGAGGTGTACAACAAAGCTCGTGCCATTGTGCTGCTTAACACCTGGACACATTTTTTTACCTGTAATGCAAATAATATATTGATTAGACAACATCTTTTACCTGCTAATAATATAATTAATTAGACAAAATGAATTAAATAATAAAGGAGGATACAAATCATAATATTAACGATATTTGACAAACAGAACGTGTTTGGGCGTGATAGCCTAGTGGTATGACCGTTGACTGGCGAGTCAGAGGTCTCAGGTTCGAACCTAAGGCGCGCACCTCTGACGTATGTACGTATTATAAATTAATTACGTAATATGACAAGTTATGTGCTTATTATAAATATGACAAGTTATATGCGTATTATAAATGAATGATCACTCGCTCCGTGCCTCGGAAAGCACGTAAAGTCGTTAGCTCTGCGCCTGATCTCTCTCCGGTCGGATTGCCCAGTCCGGTCCCATCGGACTATGAGTGTGAGTGAATAGAGAGTGCACCTGTGGCAGCGCACACACTGGTCCACTATAATATTTTCTGCGTAGTTGGCTAATCTCCGTTGAGGTTGGCCTCTATGACCTAAATTCAGTCAGGAGGACATGATTATTATTATATGACAAACCTTCATTTTTTAAATCTTTTCTGGAAGTATATGCTCATCATTCAGTTTGTGGAGAAGTCTCGATTCTGCATGTTCACAGTCTGTCTTGTAAACCTCAACAATATCAGACCATTTGGCTCTTTTGCCACCAAAAGAGATATCTTTTGTAAGAAAATTATTTCTTATCCCCTTAATAAGATGCGGTGGGTCGTATATTACACTTAATGAAAACTGCTGAATCCTTATTGTTTCATCTGAAATAAAAAAGTTAAAAACAAATTATTACACTGATTTTGTAGACACATACCGCAATCAAGAACCCATTCTATAATCTTAAAAACTTATTACCTGTATGATTTTCAGATAGGATTTGCTCTCTTCTTGTCTCTTCCTGTAAACTCTTCAAGGCTGATTGAAAAGAAGTTCCTTGGTCTGATATTAATGCAACTGAAATAAGCCCAGTTTCTCCTACAGCTACGTGTGTGTACGGAAATTAATCAACGTAACCACGACTATCAACAGCATAAACAGCAATGGCGGCCGTACGAAGGACCGTAACGTCAAAAGGGCCATAAAGGGGAGGAGTGAGGGGAGCACGGGGGAAAGAAATGTCATACATCGTTTTCTGACACAGACAATATATAAAATTGTTATGTCCGAGATTTTTTATTAGAACATTACGCCCCGTGAATGACGCTCACTGGGTAATGGTGCTCACCTCTGTATCTCTGTCAAAATTCAACGTAGCAACACGAAACACCGCATGAGACGCGAGGGTAGGGGGCCTCTAACAGACAGCGATGCGACCCGCCAGTCAGCGTGCGTCGTACGACCGTGAAGTGCGTTTCTTTGTTTGCGGCCGCGGTGATCTAACTTTTTGTGATGTGTTTTTTGTAGGTAAGTTAAGAATTTTGGTTGTTATTTAGTTTTTACTATTACTTTTCTGACAAATAAGTATTCAATTTAATGATAATGAAGTCAACTTTCAACAAGTGTGCACGACTTTTTTTTAATTTCGAGTTAATTACAAAACGGCCGTTTGGGATTATACCGCTCAGCTGAATTCCATTACCCCGTAGTGACTTATTTTTTTTATTGTTGTAGATATGCCAAGAACTCGTCAAAGGACCACCGCTAAAGCGGCTTAGACCGAAGAAAACCTTTTGTCTGCTAAAACAAATGTATTATTTGCGAGGAAGTTGGAAAAAAAACGATTTGTGGTATCACTGCACCATCTGCGGACTGTGGGCTCATGCTATATGTTCAGGGTGGGATTCGACGAACGCATACATCTGTGATTAATTCAAATGTATCTTAATTGTTATATTCCAATAAAAACATGTTAGAGCGTCATTACCCCTGACCCTGAGCGGCATTACACGAAGGCAGTGGTAATGACGCTCAAACATGTTTTTTTTTTAATGTTTTTTTTCTACGAATTGGTCAAAGATAAATGTTTTTGTTGTTTAATTGTTGATTACTCGATAGTTAAAGAGTTTGTTATTTAGCTTAATTTTGATTTTTAATAAATATTTTGAAAGATACACCATGTTTTCCTTAAGTGAACGCCATTCCCCCTCGTTACCCTACTAGACCGACAACGAACCCAAAAATGTGATTAAAAAAAGGTTTGTATGTCTGTCTGTTTGTTCAGGCATCACGCAAAAACAATTACGTTCAATTACGATGAAACTTCGTATAATTATTCTTTAATATCCTGGGCACCACGCTGGGTACTTTTTATCACGGAAAAGTATATACAATAAAAACAAACTTAATTTTGCGGTTCGATTCCTAGACCCGATTACTGTACCAACCGCAAATAATAAGTTTGTCGTAGGTTACGTCACCCGCAGTGGAGTTCACTAAGGGGCGCTCAAAATCAAATCAAAATCAAAATATCTTTATTCATGTAGGTCACAAAGTAACACTTATGAACGTCAAAAAAAGAAAATGCTTCTACATTTACATTTACCGCCAGATTCGCAAGGCAATAGGTAGAGCCTGTGAGGAAAGAACCTGGCAAGAAAAACTCACGGGCACTCTTTTTATTCACCAGTAAATACAATGATTCTGTTACAACAATAAAAAGAGGGCAAGGGCAGTACGTGACCATGTGTGGACCAAATGAACTTAAAAATTATGGATCTCTGTTATTCACAAACAAAGTCAAATACTAGTTAAAGGTGCCACATAATCTCAAAGTACCCATACCTTACAATATCATAATAATAATAATTTAACAATAATAAGTGAGTTTCAGCAATAAAACAACATTTCAAACAGAAGTAGCCCCTATGTAGCTCGAGTGATGTGCAAGCAACTCAAAAATCGCAAAATCTTTAATAGTATAATATGCCTTTTTTAGGAGGTGTGTCTTAACAGCGGGGGCTCGTGGTCTAGTGGTAACCGACAATGTTAACACATTGCAAAGGTTAAGCAACATCGACTCAGGCCGGTCTTCGGATGGGTGACCATTTATTAAGACATTAAGACCCCTCCGTGCCTCGGAGAGCACGTTAAGCCGTCGGTCCCGGTTGTCATACTAACATCTATGGCAGTCGTTAGGGGTAGTTGAAGCCCTAAATCAAAAATCCGACCGGTCTAACTACAGGACTTCGATATCGCCCATGGGTTGTGAAGGTCAGATGGCAGTCGCTTCACGGAAAATATCGAAGTTCAGCCGAATCGCAGTTAGACTGGAAAGCCGACCCCAACTGAGTTGGGAAAAGGCTCGGTGAATGATGATGATGTGTCTTAACAGCCACTTTGAATTTATTCAAAGGAAGGTTCATAATGTTTAGAGGAATTTTGTTATAAAAACGCACACCAAATCCTGCAAAGGAGTCATGAACCTTCTGTAAACGATAATACGTCCCAACCAATTTATGCTTATTTCTAGTATTTATTGCATTCATACTTTATAAATGTATATTCTGTTTAAAGAACATAATATTCGCATATATATATATATTGTGATGCAACTGTTAAAATGCCTATTTCGAGTCTTGCATCATGCGCGTTACAGTGCGGACGTGTTAAGGCTACGGCACAAGTTATTGTTTACGTATTGTGTGGCGCTCGCTACACCGCCCTATATTCACTATGAGCGCAAATCTCATAGCGAATGAGCTGCTGGCATTCCTGCAGTACCAGCTGGATGTGATGGATGAAGTCAGCGTCATTCAGATCTGTACTTCAAACTTCATGGAAGAGGAGATTCGCAGTGCCAAGGAGCTGCTGTACGCGTCACTGAACAAAAGTGACCAAATGCCGTCTCGCCGGAGAGATGAAAAAGGAGCCCGAAGCCTTCAGGACATCATCAGCGTGCTGAAGGTGACCGACCCCGATGACGTGCCCACTTTCGTGGCTAAAAGGTTGGGGCGACTACCCCCGGTCACGTTTGACCACGTCGACGTCACCAGACTCCTAAAAGACATAGTGTCTCTTAAGGCAAGTCTGGCCGATGTGATGCTCAAGTTTAAAGCCTCACAATCCACCATCACCGACCTACGTAACGAGGTAAGAGAGTTACGGGATGCCACATTGGTATCGAGGTCAAGCGAGGCTTCAAACAATATCAACAAACATGAAGCATTAGTACGTTCACCGGCGACGACTGATTCAGCGAAATCTGAAACTTCGTCGCTGGCAGTTGCATCGTCGCGCAGTGACCCCATTGTCCCCGCGCGCCCCGCCACGATCCCCGCTGCGCAGGCACGTGTCACGTTGACGTCACCTCCACGAGTTAGCTATGCGGCTGCCGCGAGTTTGCCCGCCGCTAAACATCTGGATCCGGATGCTGATGGATTTCTTAGAGTCCAGAAGAAACGCAGGACTCAACCCTGCCGAAACAAGTGTGGTACTGCACCCACAGGGCCCAACTTCCTGTTGAGACCTGCTGTACCCACCACGCTGCTGTATGTCTCGCGCCTGCATCACTCCACAAAGACCAAGGACACCGTGGAGTACATCACAGCCAAGACCAAGTACGTCGTGAGGGTGGAGCCTTTGGAGTCGCGTCACAACGTGAACTTCAAGTCGTTCGTGGTGCGTGTGCCGTCGACGGCTCTGGAAACCTTCACCAAAGAAGACTTGTGGCCGAGGGGTGTGGTGTTCCGGCGGTTCCGGGCCAGGCCGAGAGACAACGCACAAGGCACACAAAGGAATGTGTCGACATAGATTTAAGTTTTATGTATAGATATGTATTTTAGGTTTAGGTATTTATTATTATGGGCCTTGATGCCTAATCAATATTTATATTATTATGTATTCTTAGTTTTAAGGTATATATCTATGGGCCGTAGATTAGTTTATAAGATCTGTAACTAGTCTAAGTTGCCTGAAATAAAAGTTTAAATAAGATAATTTAAATCTTTCTCTAAGAGAAACTTGTGCATTCAGTTTATAAATCTCACGTATAGCTCGCTTTTGGAGTATAAAAATTATCTCTATATCAGCTGCCTTGCCCCACAGTAAAATTCCATACGACATGACACTGTGAAAATAGCTAAAATACACCAGCCTGGCAGTTTCTACATCCGTGAGCTGTCTGACTTTACTAATAGCAAAAGCCGCAGAGCTAAGTTTCCCTGCAAGACCCGATATTTGGGCGTTCCACTGTAATTTACTGTCTAGAGTAATACCCAAAAATACGGTTGATTCTACAAGATTAAGGGTATCACCGTTCAAAATAATATTAGTACCGTAGTTCTGAACATCAGGCATACTAAATCTAACACACTTCGTCTTTTTTGCGTTCAGAAGTAAATTGTTGGTTGTAAACCAATCCAGAACTAGTGCAAGTGAACTATTTACTTCGCCAAAATTCCTCAGCTTGCGATCAACTTTAAAAATAAGTAATATATCATCGGCGAATAGAACAATGTCGCACAAGTTCTGTACATAGAACGGTAGATCATTAATGTAAACTAAAAATAGAAACGGACCTAGAATTGATCCTTGTGGCACGCCCATAGCTACAGAAGTCCCTAAAGACCGACTACCATTGATATCAACATGTTGTATTCTATCACTGAGGTATGAGGCAACTAGGTCCAGTGCTGAATCTCTGATACCATAATAATTGAGTTTCCGTAATAGGGTATTATGTTTAACGCAATCAAAAGCTTTGGAGAGATCGCAAAATATACCAATGGCATCTTGCTTATTCTCCCAGGCATTGAAAATATGCTTCAGAAGCGTTACCCCTGCGTGAATGGTAGAACGACCTCTTGTGAATCCATACTGCTCATTATGTAGTAGCATATTTAAATTATAATGTGATTGTAATTGCTGCAATATAATTCTTTCAAAAATTTTACTAACGGCAGGTAGTATTGAAATTGGTCTAAAATTAACAGGGTCGCTTTTTGATCCATTTTTAAATAAAGGTATCACTTTACTGTATTTCATGAGATCAGGAAACACTCCACTATTGACACATTTATTAAATATTGCAGCTAGATGTGGAGATATATTCACAATAATGGACTGAAGCAATTTTACAGAAATACCCCACAAGTCAGCTGTCTTTTTTGAGCTAAGCGACTGGAATACTTTTATAATATCATTGGGGTTTACATATTCAAAGCTAAATGAGACATGACACTGATTCATGCCGCTTTCCAGCATACGTTGAGCTTTAACTGGGCAAGAATTCAAGGAGCTAGTTATATTCGCGGGTATGTCTATAAAAAATTATTAAAGGTTTGTGCTACATCTGGTTCTTTTCTAATGACTTTATTATCAATAATTAATTCAAAGTCATTGTCACGGGGCCTTAGGCGACCGTTTTCAGCATTAATTATATTCCAAGTCGTTTTGACTTTATTGTTGGACTGTTTAATCTTATTACTCAAATATAATGACTTGGCAGCAACACACGCTTTTCTGAAAGTTTTGGAATAATCTTTAACATACTGAATAAAATCAGGATTAAAATTATATTGCTTCATACCATATAATTCATACAACTTAGCTCTACTTTTGTATATGCCAGTGGTTGCCCAGTCACAGAACTGGAGGTTTCCATTTTTATAAAAAGTTCTTGATTTAAATATATTGTCGAACTCAGATTTAACTGTATTAAACAAGGACTTATATAAGTTATTTGGATCAACCTGGTTAAAGTCAATACTAGCAACTTTTGCAGAAACGCTTTCATTAAATCGTTCTAGGCGATATGTACTCATTGACCTACATGATTTTTCTTTTCCTTTAGCCGTGATATTGATGGGAAATACGAACTTCTGCCCCAGATGGTCAGATTTGAAGTTACTTAATACCTCCTTTGTCAGGAGTTCACAGTTTCAAAATATATTATCTAGACATGTTACAGAATGTGACGTGATTCTAGTTGGCTCTGAAAATAAGTGTTGTAAGCCGAAGGAACTGAAGAATTTAATGCATTTAGGTGACGGCACAAGTACATCAACATTAAAATCACCACACACCACAACATGCTTTTTAGTAAGACACAATTGTTTCATTTACATTTTCCATTACTATCTCAAATGAATCGTAATCACAATCCGGTGGGTTATAGACACAGAGGACAATGAGTCGCTCAAGCTCAACACAGGACAATTCCACAGTGCGCTCTATAGAAAAACACACGCTGCACACGGCTAAGATACTATAATATTTTATCTTAAGATACAATATCGCTCAACAGCTATACATAATAAATCAGTAACTGGTGATCAAGAAAGCTATAACACGCAGGCGGAGCTGCGGGCAACAGCTAGTGTTACATATTATTCCACTAGTTCCAGGTAAAGACCTACTTGCTACTACTACTTACTAACCGGTTTCCTCCTAGACTTGTCGAATAGCAAATTAGAACATCTAATTATAATAATGTGACGATAAAAAAGCATACCAGTTTCTAAATTTACCCCAAAAAGTTAGAGAATATAACTTGGAAAAATAAATTTAGATGTTTCAAAGTAGAATCAATATTCTTACTTTAATATTTTGAAAGAATCTCTGCCTCTGACGCATTCACGCCTAAACTAATGAACTGTTTGATTTTAGCATGAGAAAGGAAATAGGTCAATTTTTATCCTGGTAATGCTTTCCTGTGGAAATTGAGAATATAACATTGTTTTGACATTCCGGTGTTATCGGTGTTGTTTATAATGAGGGCTATAGGTACGATAGGCAGAAGGACCATAAAGAGATTGAGCGCAATCTAAATGAATATATTACCTGATGGTACCTAATATTGTAGTTACGCTGAGTGTTGTCCTAACGGAGATCCACACATTGTGCTCTTGACTTTGGCGATTATTGCCGGTGCCTGTTGTCAATATCGTGATGGTTACACCGTTCCTTAAACAAGTGAGTCTGTACACCTATTACTCTCCTATCTCCTAAAACTATAACCGCACATCGTTTACTATTTTGGCAGTATTTAAAGATGGATTCGGTCGCATCTGATGTCCGTAATGAAGCTGCAAGAGATGCTTGTCCATAATAGATAGTTATAATCAACTAGCTGTGCCCGCAACTTCGTGTGCGTGGAATAGTGACTTTTGGTAGAATTTTTAATTAATATTGTCGATAGACTTGTAGATAGATTTCCTGGTGTACAATAAAGAGTTTTTTACTTTACTTTTACTTTAGAAGAGACATACAATTGGAAAGTTTTATACAGTTTCATGGAGACGGAGTAGGTACTTAGGTACCTAAGTATGGAGAAATTTATTTTCCAACTTTTGTTTTGATATCTTAATAAAAATGATACAGTAATGGGATTGTTGCAGGGTGGAAAAGAAGAAATTCAAATTACTTCTGCATACACAATATTTTTAGCTTGCTTTTCTGGCGGTAAAAGAATATATTGGTTTTCTTCACAACCTGATCTAGATAACGCAACGTAAAGCTGTCCGTGTGAAAAGCAGTCTTCACGTAAATCTATACCAACATGCTTAAATATTTGCCCCTTTTTTTTTTTTTTTAATTCCGAGGCCGCGGCCCCTCTAACGTCCGTTGCCGGGCGTCTCTGGTTACTAGCAGGTATGTCCAGTGGCGCCCGGCGGACTTTGACCACCTTTGTGGTCTCTGCGGGTGTTTGGTCGGGACGAGAATCCCGCGTCGTTGGGGTCGGGTTTTATCCCGCGTCAGTGAGTGAATCTGGTTGCGTGCTATGGGGCAAAGGCCCCGCAGCACGCAACAGATGAAAATGACGAGTTTCTAGTAGAGTTGATTGCTAAAAATCCACCGCTTTGATGGAATGTATCGATTTCATTCCTCTTTGATGGAAGGAGCAACATTATTTCATCATCCTCTTCGTCCTCTATCAGTCTCTTCACGAGTTCTAGCTTTCGTTCATTTAAATTGTCAGACATAGTTAATGTTCGATACAAGACTGCAATGCGCAACTGTTCGCACTGACTTTTGCTTGACTACTGAGCTTGGCAGTCGCTGTCTGGCCATTGCTATCCGAAAGCTTCTTGCAGCGCCGCAAAGCATTGACACTGAGTCGCAGCAGCTGGTCGCAACTGCCAGGTCGCGACTGCCGAGATCCGAATGCTGCCTTAAGAGGTAGATATATGCCATCGCGGACTTTTTATAGAACTTTTTAAGGCAAATAAATTCGTAGTACACAATTTTAACGTTACTTTAACCATTTAAGCAGCGTACGCCACGGAAGCTCCCAAAAGAAATTATTTTCCCCCGTTTTTGTAACATATATCATTGCTACTCCGCTCCTACTCGTCGTAGCGTAATGATATATAGCCTATAGCCATCCTGGATAAATGTATTACATAACTAAAAATATTTTTTCTAACCGGACCAGTATTTTCTGAGATTGGCGCGTTCAACCAAACAAACAAACAAACTCTTCAGCTTTATAATATTAGTATAGAATTAGTATAGATACGTAGACTGTTTGGGAGTCCTCAGCAACCTTGCAACTAACATTAGTCCAGACTAGCTAGGTTCACATCTCAAGTGTTTACTCACGGCCGTGACGGTAACTGGTACCTCACCATGACCGGTGTGTCCTCAGGCGTGGGTGGTGTCCGGGGTGCTGGCGTGCATGCTGACGATGGGCATACTGCTGGGCTACACCAGCAGCCTGCTGCCGGGGCTGGAGCATCCCGACTCGTCGATCAAGGTCGACCTCAACACTGCGTCTTGGCTTGGTAGCTACTTCTCTCACATTCCATAATGTTTGTGTGTTGTCTTTTTACCCGACTGTGTCCGCGAGGCCTATGTGTTTCGCGCGTATGTATGTTTGTATTACCAGGATAGAGCCCTTTGCGAGGTCTACACAAAGATCTCAAACATGTCCAACCGTCATCGGTAATTTATCAAAGTTTTTGGGAAGTGGGGTGGGAATTGGGGATTTATTTATGGTAAGAGATGTGGTTTTATTACTTGCGGATGGTTCAAGCGGTACCAAAAACGAGAGCAAAATTCACCTGGGATGCTTAGCTTTCGAGATATATGGGGTATTGGGAATCTTGGGTATTTTTGCGTGATGAGAATTCCCGAGAATGTTTTTGCAGGCAAAGGCTTGCAGGGAACAAAAATTTGCTTAGAATTTTGATGGGAAGTTTGATTCCCGAGATATAGGGGCTGGGAAGTTAGTAATGTCGGGAGTAACTAAATCCAACTTAACCTAATGATGATTGTACTCAGCACTCATTCGGTTTGCTACCTTTCTGGCGCCACTAACTATATATGTTTACATATAGAGTTATGGTAAATGGTATTACAAAAGTATGTAAGTTTCTGAAACAAAAAAACTGGAAATAAAAAATAAGAATTAAACCATAAACAAACCCGACTGCACAAATACAAACTATAAGCAGGTGGGACTCCAATGATATCCTCCAATGATGACTCCTTTGAATATCAGTTCAAAGCTAGACACACAGTGAGTTCTGCCTGCTTATAGGTAAATATCAAAGCTAGACACACAGTGAGTTCCGCCTGCTTATAGGTAAATATCAAAGCTAGACACACAGTGAGTTCTGCCTGCTTATAGGTAAATATCAAAGCTAGACACACAGTGAGTTCTGCCTGCTTATAGGTAAATATCAAAGCTAGACACACAGTGAGTTCCGCCTGCTTATAGGTAAATATCAAAGCTAGACACACAGTGAGTTCTGCCTGCTTATAGGTAAATATCAAAGCTAGACACACAGTGAGTTCTGCCTGCTTATAGGTAAATATCAAAGCTAGACACACAGTGAGTTCCGCCTGCTTATAGGTAAATATCAAAGCTAGACACACAGTGAGTTCTGCCTGCTTATAGGTAAATATCAAAGCTAGACACACAGTGAGTTCTGCCTGCTTATAGGTAAATATCAAAGCTAGACACACAGTGAGTTCCGCCTGCTTATAGGTAAATATCAAAGCTAGACACACAGTGAGTTCTGCCTGCTTATAGGTAAATATCAAAGCTAGACACACAGTGAGTTCCGCCTGCTTATAGGTAAATATCTGGATATGTGCAGTCGGGTTTTCTTATTGCTTAATTATTATTTTTCCATAAAGTTAACAACGCACGAACCAAATGGAGGTCACACTATAAGTTTTGCGTAACTTAAAAAAACAACATGTTAAAACCAAAATATTGTTTATTGCTTTTTAAAATACTCTCCTTTACATTTTAAACATTTTTTCATGCGATCGAACCATTTTTTAAAACAGGAGAACCACAGATCTGAAGGCATTTTTTTTAATTTTTTTTTGTTATAATTGGTTCTCCAAATTGACGCCGCTCGCCTGGTGGTAAGTCGTGACGACGTCTAGCGATTGTGGGCCACTCTCACAGCACACAATACTATAGAGAGTGGCCCTCAACTTGACGACCTACTGATGTGCCTCTTCACGCTCCGCTTAAAGAACCCAGGATTATATGTGGGAGGAAACACGTGCACAGGCAGGGCGTTCCAGGCCACTATCGTTCAGCAGAGAAACGAACGTTTAAAACGTTCGGTTCTCGCGAACATGCTATCCACTGTGTGGGAGTGGCATCTCTGCCCGGCACGGGTTGTTCGGGATCGGAAGGAAGAGGGTGGGATCAGGTTGAAGAGCTCTTCAGAACACTCGCCGTGGTAAATACGGTAGAATGCGGCCAAGGAAGCTATTGTTCGGCGCTGAGCTAGCGGTTCAAGGCTTCCCGTTACCTCCGGACAATCTATAATACGGATAGCCCGTCGCTGCATAGCGTCGAGAGCGTCCAGCAGATACTTCGCAGAGCCGTCCCAGAGGTGAGAGCAGTATTCGACGCAGGGTCTAATCTGCGTCTTGTACAGGAGACACCTCTGGTCCGGTGTGAAGAATCGCTTTACCTTATTCAGTATTCCTAGTTTCCGCGAAGCTAGCCCTATACATCTTTCGATGTAGTTTTTATTATTGAGCTCTCGACGAACGTCTATGCCAAGGATATCAAGGTTGTCCTTCATTGGTAATAATGCATTCTGAAGAGAGGGTAGGGGAAGGAAAGGGGATTTCTTCGCAGTAAATGCACACGCCTGTGTTTTGCGGGCATTGAACTCGACCAGGATCTCGGTACCCCATTGAGAGATACTGGCGAGGTTACGGTCGAGATCAGCCACGAGTCGTCGTCTCTCCTCCTCAATCTCAGATCGCCCCGCCGTCGGACGAACCGAGTAACTCCCGTGCAGTGTGCTGTCATCTGCATAGCAATGAATGTTCCCGAGGGATAGCATATCATTGATATGCAGAAGAAAGAAGTTGGTGATAGTACGGACCCCTGCGGTACCCCGGCATTCACTTGCAAGAAGCGAGAAGCCTGGCCACCGCAGAGGACCCTTACTCGGCGCTCGTTTAAAAAGCTGGCAATCCAGCTGCATAGTTGAGGAGGTTGACCATATGCCGGAAGCTTGGAAAGGAGCGAAGCATGCCAGAGCCTATCGAAAGCTTTGGCGATGTCCAGGCTAATAGCCAAGGACTCGCCGTGCCTTTCCATAGCCCCACCCCAGACATGAGTTACGAATGCCAGAAGATCACCCGTTGATCGTTTTGGCCTGAAGCCGTATTGTCGATCATTGATTAGCGAGTGATCCTCTAGGTATCGCATGAGCTGCTTATTTATAAGGAGCTCAAGCACCTTGCAAATGACTGAGGTGACAGCTATGGGTAGATAGTTGCCTGGATCGGATCGATCCCCTTTCTTGGGGATCGGTAGTACGTTCGCCTCCTTCCAGACCTCCGGCACGAGCTCTGAAGAGTATGACAGGTGGTACAGACGCGTTAATACTGGAGACAACTCAGCTGCACATTTTCGTAGCACCACCGCCGGAATGCCGTCAGGGCCACTGGCTGTCCGCGTGTCGAGTGACCGCAGCACTGCCCGTACATCACATTGCCTGATAACAATATCAGGCATAGTGTGGCCACAGTTGGCGATGGCGGGGGGCTGCAGGCCACGGTCGTCGACCCGGGAATTAGCCGCAAAGAGGTCTGCGAGCATATCCGCTTTCTCTTGGGCTTTGTGAGCCAGTGTTCCATCTGGGTAACGCAGCGGTGGCAGCGAGGGCTGACAAAAGTTAGATTGCACGGCTTTGGCCAGTTGCCAGAATCCACGGCTGCCCGTGGGATGGGAAGTGAGCTCCTGACCAAGCCAGCAATCGCAGAAGCGCTATCCGAAGGAGCCTTTCCTACAAAGCAGCGCTGGCTCCAGGGGACGGACGCATAATAATCGCGTAGACCGTCCCAATCCGCTGACGAGTAGTGCCATAGTCGTCGTGACGTTTATACAGGACGTGCAGAAGGTGACACCTTCATGCCAGCGTGAACAACACAGTGGTCGGAACTACCCAATGGGGCTCCTACCGAAACACTGTATTGGGCTAGGTGACTCGTCAGCAGTAGATCCAGCAGAGCGGGTGCGTGATCTGACCTGTCTGGTATACGGGTGATCCCGCATACCATCTGGGTCAGACAGTGGGAGAGAGCGAACGCATGGGCGGCCCTACCCGCATGATCAGTCCTGAGGGACCCCAGCCAATCAATGTGATGGCCATTGAAGTCCCCCAGAAATACTAGGTCAGCGTTCGGGAACCGCACCTGCGCTTCATCAGCCGTCTCACTGAGGTACTGGAAGAGCTTTGTTGTCTCAGAATCCCCTGTGTGGGAGCGGTAGACGCACACGTAGATCTGGCTCATAGAGCCATGGTCTACATGCAGCCAAAGGACGGTGTTGTATGGGTTCTCTAGGCAGCGCAACCGGCGGCAGCAAACATCCGCCCTAACGAACACGCACACCCGCTGTGGAACATTTACGTTTTTTATGTTGCACTGCCATAATGTATATGAAGAAGAAGCGTGAAGACAGGGCGACATTTGGTGCAGCAGTAAGTGACAAAGCGCAGGCGCTAGCTTTGTCTAGAACCGTGTGGTTAGGTCGGAGCCGACTCGCCGGACGGAAGGGCTCCCAAACCCCCCTGATGCAAGGCCGCCGCTACCCCACGCCGGTTACCACCCGGAGCGGCGATCCCATATCAGGATTATGCGCAACATGTGGGGCAGCCTCCTGGGGTGGTTGGTCCCAGGCGGGCCCCATGACTGTGTTGCGGGCGGCCGCGGTACCGCCGTTGCTAAGGGCCTCGTTGGCTGGCGAATCGACCCACACCACCCACACTAGACTCCACTTTGCCCCCACTGGTCCCATGCCTGCTGCACCATACATCGCCCCGGGCCCGGCGGTGCAGCTGCTGAACCCCTAACGCAACCCAGCCTGGGCTGGGTTACTTGGGGGGCTTTAGCACAGCTGCATGGTGGTACCCCCCTGGACCAACACTGTTGTACCACCTGGTACCCACGTAGCGGCCGAAGCCACTCCATAGGCTCCATAGGTTGATCAGCTGGTGCGCCACTAGCAGGTGAGGTCGCTGGGGCCCTAAGATGTTGGTAGAGCCCCTTTACACCCAAATGTTTTTGGCCAAGGCATGTTTTCTACGTGCTGATTGAACGCTATCACTGCCTCTTCGGAGTTGGTAAAAGTAAAACCTCTCATCAAATCTTTGATTTTGGGGAAAATACAGAAATCACAGGGTGCTAGGTCAGGGCTAAGCGCAGGATGGGTGACGAGTTGTACTTTTTCGGAAGCTAAAATGACTTTGTTTTGTTGGCCGTGTGTGAAGAAGCGTTGTCATGATGTAGGAGAACGCGGCTTTTGGGTCGTCTTTCGCGAACTCTTTCTAACACCCTGGGTAAACAAATGGTAGAATACCACTCGGCATTAACACTCTTATGATCTTCAAGTGGAATTGTACAGATGGGACCCGTAGCTGAGAAAAAAAACGCGATCATTTTTTTACCAAACTTTCTCGCCTGCCTCACTTTTGTTGGCTTGTTCTCATTTTCAAACACCCATTCACAAGATTGCTGTTTTTTTTCGGGTTCAAAACAATAAATCCACGTTTCTTCTCCTGTGACAATGTCATAAACAGCATTAGAATGTCCGTGGTCGTACTTCAGTAGCATCTGTGAGCACCATTCCACGCGAGCCCGCTTCTGCTCCGCTGTCAGTTCATGAGGGATCCAACGACAACAAAGTTTCCGAACTTTCAATTCTTCGTGTAAAATTTTCTAGATTTGACTCATACCAATCCCCAATAGTCCTCGAATTGTCTCATGGGTAATCCGCGGGTGCCGCCCTTCACGAAATTCGTTGTATAAAGAAACTCGACCTCTCTCAAATTCAACAAACCATCGCCTCACGGTGCTCAAACAAGGTGCTTCTCTCTCAAAAGCATTTTGAAGACGAGCGGCACAGTCTTGCGGAGAGAGAGAACTTTTAAAATCATAAAAAATCAAAATAAAATCTCTTCGACTTAATTCCATTTTCGTTGCATACGTAGAACTTTGATGTGTGATAAAAAAACAATTGACAAATGATTTCCCGCCAATTGTTTTTTTTTATTACTAAGAAGGTTGCAACGTTTAAAAAAATATAACATTCGAAATTCAAATAGTTTCGATTAGCTAGAAGTGCAAAACTTTTAGTGTGCCCCATGTACTCTAATCAATTAATGAAAAAAATAGTTAACATATACTGTTAACTATTTTTTTAATTACAATTAATTAAAACAATTAGTTTTTGGGAACATAACCGGTCCGGGTTCCTAAGTTTTAGAAGTTTCTTTAACCAGGTGCATGGTGTGTACAGTCAGCTTCAGAGAAAAGGAACCGCCCTTGATAATGACATGAAAGCATTAAAGTTTTTTGAATCATTGTGTATATGGCATGTTGGTCTAGTGGTTATGACCGCTGCTTCGTGGACACCTCGGACAACCGAGGTTAAAATCCTCGGACACAAGTTCTTTTTTTATTCATATAATTTTTTTTTTATTTTCTTAAGCACTTTTTGTTAATTAATATTTATGGAATCAAATTTTATAGTAGGTATGAGGATTGTAAGAAAAGATAGGCTTATTACATAAACAATATTAATTTATTTCTCGAATTACATTTCTAGGTTTTTTTCTTTCCTCTTTCCATTCCTGGTTGAGTATACAGTTTTTCTATCTGAGTTAAATTGGGGTTACTTATTTATAAATTTTACTGGACCTAAATTTATTGACAAAATACAATACCCTAAGTGAAGTATAAAATGTTTACTTAATATACTGAATTTCGCCGCGTCACATGACTCACGAATGACGTCACGTGATGCAATCGTTCGCTGAGCTGCTTCATATTAATTTGTAATTTTCTGATATTTTTCGTCTTTCGGCTCAATTGTATACCAAGATACAATTTACTCACAAAAAAATACCACATTAATTTATGTGCTGTTTGAGGATACGAACTCGCATCTCCAGCGCCAGCCAATCACCTAGGCCGTGCCTTATACCACTAGGCTATCGGTTCACTTGATAATAATGGCGAAAATATGAAAAGCATTACTCCTTTTATCGAACAAATTTGATTACGGTGTAATTTTCTAGACCTTAAGGTTTAAATTTCAACTTCCACCATAAGTGATAATAATAACTGCTCAATAGACTAAAAGATAAGGTTGAAATTAGTATAGATTTCTCGTTTAGTTCAATAGATTACGCTTGATACAGCTTGTTGCACTACCGTCATAATTTACTTCAAAAACTTATCTGCTGTATGAGCTGCGGCTATAGTATTATAATATCTGTGACAGTGCGATAAGGTTGCAATTAGAATACTTCTTTGCCTTATTTACTAAACTGTGATTGAAGGTAACTTTATAATTCGTGGTAATTTGCATTGGTGTTAATCCTCCTCGTAATATTATTCAATTTATTAAGTTTTTGATCAGTTTTTTGAGTAAATTTAAAGTATGGTTCGATTAACAACATTTTTGAAAGCTAAAATTATTGTTCTCTGGGAGCAAGAACAAAGCATAAAGAAAATAGCACGAGATATGAGCATAACGGTAAGAGTTACGATAAAAATATATTATATACCTATTTATTGCTTAATCATGTTACATTTTCATTCACAAGTTAGTTTTTTGGAATTTCTTTTATTAGAAATATATAATATATATATATATATTATATATATATATATATATATATATATATATATATATATATTATATATTTCTAATTATTATTGCTTCTGACATTGATTTACATATTGCAACAGATTTGAAAAGGTTTATTATTTTAGGTTACTGGGGATGGATGTCTTCAATGGGCCCAGGTGAGCTAGTGGAAATAGGTGGCCGCATGAACAGTGAGCGATACCTTGAAGTGTTGAATGACGTAATGCTGCCTTCAGTGCGGGTCGCATATCCAGAAGGACAAATTTACCTGGTTCAGGATAACTCTTCAGTGCATCGGTCCCGAATTGTGCAAGACTGGCTAAATGCACAAGAAGATATAACGGTGTTTGAGTGGCCGGCTAAAAGCCCGGATCTTAACCCTATAGAAAACTTATTGGGTCAGATGGTTTTAAACTGGGACTCAAGTGAAATAAAGTCAAAAAAAAAAATTGGATGAAGAGGTAAACAGAACTTGGGAACTAATGCGAAATAGTGCCGCATGTTTTAATATGGTGTCGGGGATGAAAAGTTGTCTTCACGAAGTGATAGACAGTGAGGGCCATCCTCTCCGTTATTAATGCAGTTTATCGATTCTTACCCAGGACAAATCTTTGTGTGCTGAACACGATTATTTGTTGTGTCTGGGTGTAATTTTACTAAAAAAAATATTTAAAATAAAATAAAATAACGTTTATTATCTTTGAAATTTTTAGCAAATTATTTAGATTCGTCAAAAGTTGGTGTGACTCTACCGAGGGTTCCAAAATGCAACCAGACTGAGAAGAGCCCTCAAGAAACTCAGTTCGGCTTTTTTCCAAAATAATTCATCTTAAATCTAATTTTATTTATTTAGTTATTTAGAAAGGAGCAATTCGTGTTACAACCAGGCAGCCTTGTCATCTAAGAAATCATTAATACTATAATAAGCTTTATGGCACAATTTACGTTTTATTAGTTTTTTAAATTTATTAACAGATAAATTTGCTATTTCGGTTGTCAATGTATTGTACATTCGAATAAAGTTCCCCGCAAAATAATTACTCACTTTATGAAGCCTAAATTTAGGAACAGCCAGTTTATCCTTATTTCTTAAGTTTAGATTATGATTATCACTATTTTTCACAAATTTACTTTTGTTCTTGTGGGTATACAATAAAATTTCATAAATATACTGTGAATACACTGTAAGGATGTTAATATGCTTAAACTTATCTCTTAATGACTCCCGAGACCCCATTCCATAGATAGTCCGAACAGCCCTCTTCTGCAACACAAAGATGCATTCAATATCGGCAGCGTTACCCCACAGTAGTATGCCATATGTCATGATACTGTGGAAGTAGCTGAAGTAGACAAGACGCGCCGTTTTAATGTCTGTAAGTAGTCGGATCTTTTTGACAGCATAGGCTGCTGAACTAAGCCTGGCCGAAATTTTCCCGATATGAGGCCCCCATTGCAATTTGGAGTCTAACGTTATGGCCAGAAAGACAGTGTCATCGACCAATTCTATTATATCATCCCTAACCTTAACACTGGTTTTAACAAGTCTTACATTAGGTAAGGTGAATCTTACACATTTAGTTTTATTTTCATTTAATAATAAATTATTAGCACAAAACCAGTGGACTATCCTAGAGAGGGCAATGTTTACATCGTCAAGTTCGCGCTGTCCACGTTTAACTTTAAATATTAAAGAAGTGTCATCAGCAAACAAAACTACCTCGTGGTCGTCTCTTATGAGGTGAGGGAGATCATTAATATATACTAGAAAAAGAAAAGGTCCCAAAATTGAACCCTGCGGTACCCCCATTGCTACAGGAGAACCAGGTGACTGTTTACCATTGATCACTACTTTCTGGACCCTATCACTTAAGTAAGAATTGACGAAATTCAAGGCCGTCCCCCGGATTCCGTAATGATTAAGTTTCTTAATTAAAGTCTGGTGTTGAACGCAATCGAAGGCCTTAGATAAGTCACAGAATACACCATAAGCATCATATGACTCATCCCAGGCCCTGTATAAACACTCTAATAATTTAATTCCGGCATCAGTGGTGGACCGACCACGAGTGAAACCGAATTATTTTGTATGTAATAGTTTATTAATGTTAAAGTGATTTTGCATTTGATTAAGCATAATTTTTTCAAAAATTTTACTAAATGTAGGTAGTATAGAAATGGGACGGAAATAAGATGGATCTGAAGTACTACCCGATTTAAACAGGGGAATTAATTTACTAGATTTCATTAAATCAGGGAACACACCACTATCAACACAATTATTAAATATTTTTACTAGTTCAGGAGAACCATTTCAATAAAAGAATTTACTAAATACACAGAGGTCAGCTGTTTTCTTGATATTTAAAGATTTAAAAGTTTTTAAGATGGTGTTTATGTTAACTTTACTGAATTTAAATATAACGTTACAACAAGGAACGTTTGCTTTTAACAAAGATTCTGCAATGGGGGTTGAAGAGCCTAGGGTTTTTGTCAAATCTACAGGAATTCGGGAGAAAAAATTTTCAAATTCGTTAGCGACCTCGAAGTCTGATGTTGTTATTTTACCATTTATATTAAGTTTAAAATTATTATCATTTAATTTTTGTTGACCTCTTTCCACGTTTATAATTTTCCAAGTAGATTTAACTTTGTCTGCACTATTGAGAATTTTATCACTTATATATTTTGATTTAGCTGCTAAACAATCTGCTTTAAACTTTTTTGAATAAGTTTTAACATAATCTAGAAATTCAACTGATCTATTTTAAGCTGTCTTTCTGAGTATAGTTCATAAAGTTTTTGTCTACTTTTGTGTATACCCTCAGTGGCCCATTCACTGAAAGTAGGACTATCACTAATCATGACCTCCTTAGACTTGAATATGGAGTTGAACTCGTTGTAAAAAGAATCAAAAAATAATTTATACATTACATTTGGATCTAAGCCAGCGTCTAAGAATGGAATTTTATTGCAAAGTCCAACCCTCATACGTTCCAAGCGGTCACCAGTTATTGGTCTACATAATATTTTACGTTTTATAACTTTTTTTAGTGATTTTAAAAGATGCTATTTGCCCACAATGGTCTGAATCTAGCTTTTTTATAATACTTTTACTTTCTCGCAACATATCGCTGTATATATTATCCAGGCAAGTGGCTATTGTAGCACAATATCTAGTAGGCTCCAAAAATAAGTTTGTAAGATTGTGTGATTTAAATAAATTTAAAATATTATAACTCATAGGCGTATTAACAAGTAAATCGACATTAAAATCACCACAAACTATTAGGTACTTATTAGTTTTTCCAAGTTTACATAGAACTTTGTCAATAAGTTCCTCAAATTTGCAAAAGGGCGAAGTTCCAGGTTTATACACGCATACTACTATGAATTGCTCCATTTCCACGCAAGACAGTTCGACTTTACACTCTAGAGAAAGAGACACAATATCTTTCCGTTCTTTAAATTTAAGTTTTCTATTTAATAAAATCAAAGATCCCCCCGTACTGTGGTCACCCTGCAGAATGCACTACCAACCCGGTGATTACTGAAATTGAACATGAGCTCATTCAACTCACGCATATGTTCTGTAATACAAAAAATATCAATATTATCTGAATTCATTAACAGTTCCAACTCTAATTCTTTGCCATGTGTTAAACAACCAATATTTTGATGCCCTTTGTTGATATAATTTACATTTTTTGATTTGGTTTGATTTGGAGGTCATTTTTTAACATAATTAATATTTGTAACTAAATTTAATTCAATTAATTGACTATGTCTGCTAAAGGGTAATATTGCCTCTGTTGTCGTAGAACTTAATTTAAATTACTTGGAACAGATTCCAAAGTCTTAACACTAAATCTACATTGCTCAATAGAAGCAGACAAAAGTCAGCCAAGTTCTTGGCTGAAGTGTAAAAATAATTGAATAGCAAACTCGCTATTTGTCTCTTATAATGCTTTGGTAGAAAATACCTACCTTTGTTTACATAAACAATATGTTTGTTATCGTTAAACTTACTGTCAGAAGTTGAAATAAGTTAGTTAAAATAAGTATTATATCCGTTGTCTAGTATCCATATCACATTAAGGTGCTTATTTTAGGCTAGATGACGCTGTGTATAAAGTGTCCTAACATACATAATAATAATATTATATTATTAATACCTAATCCCATTACAAGATTTTGTTTACAAGTTCAGTAATCTTCTAATGTGTTAACGATGCACCATCTGACCTCACATATTTTTCTAATGTTGTGTTAAAAGGGTTACCTAATTATCAGAAAATGTGATCAAAGAGGAAGATGTATATTGCTATACTGTTATAGTTTAGCATGTTGGTTCTTTCTTTGTGATTCACAGGAACAAATGACATTTCATTTTTCAACCATTCTTTTATATTCAAAGATTATACAGAGTGTAAAAATTAATGTTTGCAACTTTAAATAAATAAGTAAATAAATATTGTAGTTATGTTTCTAGAATTATCTAATATTAAGTAAACATTTTATACTTCACTTAGGGTATTGTATTTTGTCAATAAATTTAGGTCAGGTAAAATTTAAAAAGAAGTAACCCCAATTTAACTAATATAGAAAAACTGTATACCCAACCAGGAATGGAAAGAGGAAAGAAAAAAACCTAGAAATGTAATTCGAGAAATAAATTAATATTGGTTATGCAATAAGCCTATCTTTTCTTACAAACCTCATACCTACTATAAAATTTGATTCCTTAAATATTAATTAACAAAAAGTGCTTAAGAAAATAAAAAAATAATTATATGAATAAAAAAAGAACTTGTATCCGAGGATTTGAACCTCGGTTGTCCGAGGTGTCCACAAAGCATCGGTCATAACCACTAGACCAACATGCCATATACACAATGATTCAAAAAACTTTAATGCTTTCATGTCATTATCAAGGGGGGTTCCTTTTCTCTGAAGCAGACTGTACCTATGACACCTACTTGCATTTACCATAGAGGTCTCGGCCTCGACGTGGTCCTCAGTCTCGTCTAAAACAATAAAGTAATCATAAATAACTAACAAATGTTGTACCAACTTAGAAAACCCCTAATAAGTTAGTAGTTTTAGTACTTCTTTAAAATAAGCAACTGACAACTGTTTTTTGTAAAATTCAGCAATGAAGAACTTATAAAGGAATGAAAGGCTAGATATTACTAGTATTATAGTGCTGACCTATCATAATAACAAACTATGGTTGGCTCAATCCAATCGTAACGTATGGTATCGTGCATTTGATATCATCACGATTAAGTCACGTAAAGGTATATATTTAAATGCACACCAAAGAACTTAGCGCCCTCATTCGCATTTATCTGATAAATCAAAAGGTTCACGTTAATAGGTGCCTACATCAAATTGTTTTCAGCGTCGTCAGTTGGAGTATCGGGGATCCCGGGTTTCCTCCTGTCCGCGGTGCTGATGGACTTGTACGGGCGGAGAGCCGCTCACCTGATCGTTATTCTGCCGGCCGTGGTGGGGTGGCTCTGTATCTACTTCGCTCAAAGTGTTACCGCGCTCATGGTTGGAAGAGTCCTCGGAGGCGTTACAGCTGGGGCTACCGTCTCCTTAGGAGCTATAGTCATTGGCGAATTCACAGATCCGGAGTACAGAGGTGTGTTTCTGAACTTAAAGACTGCTGCAGTATGCAGCGGAGGCATGTTGGTGCACATCCTCACCTCTTTTACAACGTGGAGAAATATTGCCTTGATTGCCGTCGCACCTTATGTTCTGGCACTTCTAAATATATTCACGTGGCCGGAGTCCCCTGCGTGGCTCTCTTCCAAAGGGGAGTTTCATAGAAGTGAGAAGGCTTTCTTTTGGTTGAGAGAAAACAATGAAGCCTCGCGCAAAGAAATACAGGAGCTCATTAACGTGCAGACGGCGAGATTATCCAAACCTGTAGTCAAGAGTTCTATCGCAGATAATGTAAGAGATTTTTTAAAGAAATTCACGAAAAAAGATTTCTTGAAGCCTCTTAACGTAGTTGTGATCGCTTCTGTTCTATTGGAGACAAGTGGACGACACATTTTCCCAGCGTACGCCTTACAGATTATCGGCGAAATAACCGGTAACAAAACCGAGTCTTTCTATTACACTTTGGGCATTGACTTGATCATCACCACCAGCGCGGTCTGCTCATCCATCCTGGTTAAAGTCATGAAGCGAAGAACCTTACTGTTCAGTACCGGCTTTGCGGCGTTTGTAGCGCTCATGATAGTTTGCACTTACCTTGCACTGGCGGCATGTAACGTCATTGAAAACAATCGACCTTGGGTACCTATCGCGATGTTTGTCGTGTACTTTATTTTAGCAAACCTGGGATGCACTCCGATACCTTTAGCTTTATTAGGAGAAATATTCCCTTTGCCTCATCGCAGCGTAGGCTCTGCTATCGTGGGCACGTTTATATCCCTGGGGGTAATGTTCGGACTGCAGGTAACTCCATATATGCTCTTTTATTTGAAAGTTTATGGCACCTTCTTCGTTTTTGGTTCAGTTTTAGGACTATCTCTTTTTGTGTTATACTTTATTCTACCAGAAACTAAAGACAAGACACTGCAACAAATTGAAAATTATTTCAATTACGGTTCATACGAAATTGATGAAATACAAGAAGTTAAAATGGCAATGTTGAAACAGTGAAGGTGAAATTGAGATACTTCACTAGCCTCAGACGCGAAGACGTAGTGTCTGAGGCTAGTGGAAGTGGAATAATAAAATACAGATCAGATGCTACTCATGATGTTCATCAGACTACATATCTATAGGTTAGGAATTAGGAACTTACGGCTCAATGTTAAGTAAGATATTTAATTGTGAGAAGTAATATTTGTTGTATGCGTGTGTATGTAAAAGTTGTAAAAGTGGTAAAACCACGTAAAACTGCCGAAAAAACTCACAATTTAACTAAAAAGAAAGCTAACTTTAAAGAAGGAGCGTATCTCTTTCAAGTAAAGAATAATTAAGACTAGGTTTCTTCATCTAGTTTATTCTAGTAGATAGATACTCAGTTTAATGATCACGAGCAAATGAGTCTATGTTCAGGAAATCCATCATACCTACTTTTGTTTCTCGTTACTTAGCTATATTTTTGCATAAGTATAAATCATAATCTAACGTTTGATATTGTAAGATTATAACTATTATATTGCTTAACTATCTTTATAAAACCTATTATCTGGCATGTAAATAAAATAGGTAATAGCGAATGAAGTACCTGATAGTTTCATTTTATTAGTAAGTATTATTATCTTCATCAGTCTTCATGAAACATCAAAGTTAGTTACCTCCTTTATTTGCCGCAGTCCAAGGCTGCGGCCGCACCTACGTCCATTGCCGAGGGCCTCTGGTTAGCACTAGAAGAATTTCCAGTGGCACCCGGCGGCTTAGTTTATTTACCTTCCTCGTTATAACCTCCTTCAACCGATTACAATCACACGCTGGCGATACGTCAACGATGACATTAAACAATAGGTACAACCACCATAAGCGACCAACACGACCACTACTCTGTGTGTTACTTAGTTCTTAGTTATCAGTTCCTTACGTTAATTTGCTCGAAATACATTTTCGTGTTCCTCCATACATTTCACACAGTTCCCTGACGTTACCGCTAGGGGCGCTGGTGTGAAATGTATGGGAAATACGAAAACGTATTGCGAGCAAAATAACGTAAGGAACTGGTGCTAGACACACTGAATGATGGCCATATCAGCTACTAACTTTGAAAAGTAGACGCGTTTTTTTTTGGTTGAAAGCGCTAATTTAGGAGGAAACTCTAAGTTCGATTTGAAAAATTCTTCTTATCACGTTGAACAGTCCGTTTATCGCGGATATATTATATATCGCGCCTATTATATTTATATCCTATATACTATCTGTTTTGAAAGTGCTACTTGCTTCGTCACGATGATTGTGATAATGGAGAACCCCGGTCAGGTTAAATGAGGCTTTCAAAACGACTGTTTGTTGTCCGACCGACTTAAATATTATAAAACGTTTCTCATTCTACTTCCGACCTCTCACATGTTCTTCGGTGAAGTAGCATAGAAGGGAGGAGGGGCTTTTTTCTCAGGAAAATTCTCATGAGTCCGGGGCGATGGGTAGAATGAAGGCATCTATTGTAGTGTAGGTATGTGGAATACGCCGGGCGCCACTGGAAATACCTACCTTCTGCGTGCGTACTAGAGACGTCCGAAAAAGGGTATGTGGAATAGGTTAGGGATATTATGACTTATTATGACTGTGGTGCTAATTTCTAGGTTTAGGGTGGGTCTGTTCCATAATTAGTTTAGTGTGTGACAATACTTATAGTAGGTACCCACATAATATAATCTCTCTCTATGATGTGTCGTTGAGTGGCGGTAGGTGCCTGATGCTTTGAGAATAATACATACATTTTGCAATACCATTGAATTATATTTCTCTCCTTTTGCATATCTACGAGCAATTTCCATGTAATTGACTTTAATTTCCATGTAATTGACTTTAATTCTGTTTTTAAGAGAACTGTATATAAATACAATTTGTCAACTTCTGACAGTAACTTTAACAATAACAAACATATTGTTTATGTAAACAAAGGTAGGTATTTTCTACCAAAGCATTATAAGAGACAAATAGCAAGTTTGCTATTCAATTATTTTTACACTTCAGCCAAGAACTTGGCTGACAAAACTGCTTTTATTGAGCAATGTAGATTTAGTGTTAAGACTTTGGAATCTGTTCCAAGTAATTTAAATTAAGTTCTACGACAACAGAGGCAATATTACCCTTTAGCAGACATAGTCAATTAATTGAATTAAATTTAGTTACAAATATTAATTACGTTAAAAAATGCCCTCCAAATCAAACCAAATCAAAAAATGTAAATTATATCAACATAGGGCATCAAAATATTGGTTGTTTAACACATGGCAAAGAGTTAGAGTTGGAACTGTTAATGAATTCAGACAATATTGATATTTTTTGTATTACAGAACATATGCGTAAGTCGTATGAGCTCATGTTCAATTTCAGTAATCACCGGGTTGGTAGTGCATTCTGCAGGGTGACCACAGTACGGGGGGGATCTTTGATTTTATTAAATAAACAACTTAAATTTAAAGAACGGAAAGATATTGTGTCTCTTTCTCTAGAGTGTAAAGTCGAACTGTCGTGCGTGGAAATGGAGCAATTCATAGTAGTATGCGTGTATAAACCTGGAACCTCACCCTTTTGCGAATTTGAGGAACTTATTGACAAAGTTCTATGTAAACTTGGAAAAACTAATAAGTACCTAATAGTATGTGGTGATTTTAATGTCGATTTACTTGTTAATACGCCTATGAGTTATAATATTTTAAATTTATTTAAATCACACAATCTTACAAACTTATTTTTGGAGCCTACTAGATATTGTAATACAATAGCCACTTGCCTGGATAATATATACAGCGATATGTTGCCAGAAAGTAAAAGTATTATAAAAAAGCTAGATTCAGACCATTGTGGGCAAATAGCATCTTTTAAAATCACTAAAGAAAAAGTTATAAAACGTAAAATATTATGTAGACCAATAACTGGTGACCGCTTGGAACGAATGAGGGTTGGACTTTGCAATAAAATTCCATTCTTAGACACTGGCTTAGATCCAAATGTAATGTATAAATTATTTTTTGATTCTTTTTACAACGAGTTCAACTCCATATTCAAGTCTAAGGAGGTCATGATTAGTGATAGTCCTACTTTCAGTGAATGGGCCACTGAGGGTATACACAAAAGTAGACAAAAACTTTATGAACTATACTCAGAAAGACAGCTTAATAGATCAGTTGAATTTCTAGATTATGTTAAAACTTATTCAAAAAAGTTTAAAGCAGATTGTTTAGCAGCTAAATCAAAATATATAAGTGATAAAATTCTCAATAGTGCAGACAAAGTTAAATCTACTTGGAAAATTATAAACGCGGAAAGAGGTCAACAAAAATTAAATGATAATCATTTTAAACTTAATATAAATGGTAAAATAACTACATCAGACTTCGAGGTCGCTAACGAATTTGAAAATTTTTTCTCCCGAATTCCTGTAGATTTGACAAAAACCCTAGGCTCTTCAACCCCCATTGCAGAATCTTGGTTAAAAGCAAACGTTCCTTGTTGTAACGTTATATTTAAATTCAGTAAAGTTAACATAAACACTATCTTAAAAACTTTTAAATCTTTAAATATCAAGAAAACAGCTGACCTCTGGGGCATCTCTGTGTATTTAGTAAATTCTTTTATTGAAATGGTTGCTCCTGAACTAGTATTAATATTTAATAATTGTGTTGATAGTGGTGTGTTCCCTGATTTAATGAAATCTAGTAAATTAATTCCCCTGTTTAAATCGGGTAGTACTTCAGATCCGTCCAATTTCCGTCCCATTTCTGTACTACCTACATTTAGTAAAATTTTTGAAAAAATTATGCTTAATCAAATGCAAAATCACTTTAACGTTAATAAACTATTACATACAAAACAATTCGGTTTCACTCGTGGTCGGTCCACCACTGATGCCGGAATTAAATTATTAGAGTGTATATACAGGGCCTGGGATGAGTCATATGATGCTTATGGTGTATTCTGCGACTTATCTAAGGCCTTCGATTGCGTTCAGCACCAGACTTTAATTAAGAAACTTGATCATTACGGAATCCGGGGGACGGCCTTGAATTTCGTCAATTCTTACTTAAGTGATAGGGTCCAGAAAGTAGTGATCAATGGTAAACAGTCACCTGGTTCTCCTGTAGCAATGGGGGTACCGCAGGGTTCAATTTTGGGACCTTTTCTTTTTCTAGTATATATTAATGATCTCCCTCACCTCATAAGAGACGACCACGAGGTAGTTTTGTTTGCTGATGACACTTCTTTAATATTTAAAGTTAAACGTGGACAGCGCGAACTTGACGATGTAAACATTACCCTCTCTAGGATAGTCCACTGGTTTTGTGCTAATAATTTATTATTAAATGAAAATAAAACTAAATGTGTAAGATTCACCTTACCTAATGTAAGACTTGTTAAAACCAGTGTTAAGGTTAGGGATGATATAATAGAATTGGTCGATGACACTGTCTTTCTGGGCATAACGTTAGACTCCAAATTGCAATGGGGGCCTCATATCGGGAAAATTTCGGCCAGGCTTAGTTCAGCAGCCTATGCTGTCAAAAAGATCCGACAACTTACAGACATTAAAACGGCGCGTCTTGTCTACTTCAGCTACTTCCACAGTATCATGACATATGGCATACTACTGTGGGGTAACGCTGCCGATATTGAATGCATCTTTGTGTTGCAGAAGAGGGCTATCAGGACTATCTATGGAATGGGGTCTCGGGAGTCATTAAGAGATAAGTTTAAGCATATTAACATCCTTACAGTGTATTCACAGTATATTTATGAAATTTTATTGTATACCCACAAGAACAAAAGTAAATTTGTGAAAAATAGTGATAATCATAATCTAAACTTAAGAAATAAGGATAAACTGGCTGTTCCTAAATTTAGGCTTCATAAAGTGAGTAATTCTTTTGCGGGGAACTTTATTCGAATGTACAATACATTGCCAACCGAAATAGCAAATTTATCTGTCAATAAATTTAAAAAACTAATAAAAAGTAAATTGTGCCATAAAGCTTATTATAGTATTAATGATTTCTTAGATGACAAGGCGGCCTGGTTGTAACAACGTAACGAATTGCTCCTTTCTAAATAACTCTGTATTAGATTTAAGATGAAATATTTTGAAAAAAGCCGAGCTGAGTTTCTTGAGGGCTCTTCTCAGTCTCGTTGCATTTTGGAACCCTCGGTAGAGTCACACCAACTTCTGACGAATCTAAATAATTTTCTGAAAATTTCAAAGATAATAAACGTTATTTTATTTTATTTTATTTTATATTTTGCAATACTCAACACAGTTAGTTCCAATGGCGGGCGCCTGTTATTAGAACTCGTGATGGACGCTGCAGTCCTGCCAGTAGTGAGAGCACCAGGGCTGGGTCACAGAACATGTGTAGACATTTCGTAATTTAAGGTACCTTAAACTCTTCCATAGGGTTATCACCGACTTGCCGGGATTCACTCTTGTAGATGAATGCGCTCTTGTAGATATGGATTGATTTCAAGATTTTACTAGTATTTCAAGAAAACATACTGACTTTTAGTATCTCTGGACAAGTCAAAGACTTCCATCTCTGAGCACTGTAAAAGTTTAAGTTTCTGTCCTAAATCTTCTCAAGTAGAGAAGGTAGTTGGCGGCATCCAGCGTACGCACCCTCAGGCTTTGGTACAACAGTTAGAAATGACAAGTTCACAATGAAGCTAGTTACCTGAACACCACAAACTTTCGTATTGCATTAAAACAGAATTTAGGTGCTTTGTAGTCCCACAGTTTTCGATTTGTCTTCATGGACCATGGACCCACCGCACAAACCCACTTGTGGTTTTGTGGGGATGTAACGCATTAGATAATAGAATTGGAGTAGTAGGTATTTTAGGTAATTTTTCGAACTTTTACACTATATTTTCTTTATAAACTGGAATGATTCCAACCACAGAAACGCTGGAGGATTTTACAAATATAAACTCACCTTAGTACTTTGGATTCTTTTCTTTAAATTAATATTTAGCTATGCAGTGCAGTGGTCTAAGGTCGTAATGTTAGACCAACTGATGGCTCTGACGAAATCTAAAACACTTTTTATGTTCTAATTGAACAACAACACTTGCCTAAGTGTTTAGTATACATGTATTGTTACTACTCTGGCATTTATATTTACTATATAACATAGGTACAAGTTCAGATGCAATATCCGGGAGGCCACAAGAGAAGGTATCCTACAGCAGATCTTAGTAGACAAGTTTGCGGCGGATAATACAATGTTACAATGGTACGAGTGCAGTCCAATTACTTATAACATTAAAATAGTATCACAATATAATTTTATCTATCCTTATTTATACTTATAAAGAGTTATAGTATTCCGAGTCACTCACACAATAACTTATAAAAATAAAGTCTCAAGGTATAGTTACTTAGTTAAGTGACATTCCTGGGCGGTTTGCAGTTTCTGCACTTCATCTACGTCTCTGCTGGTCACCTTCCCCCTGTATTCATCTTCTATATCCTGCAAAGTCCTGTCTTTAGTCTCCGGCAACAGGAACCAAGCCACAATCAAGCAGTAAGTAGCTACGATGGCGTACAAAACGTAAGTGGCAGATATGCCGATATTTTCTAGCAAGGCCGGGAAAGTTTTCAGTAACAAGAACATATTCCCCGAAGTGGAAATTAAACTTAGGGTACCAGCAATACTCCTGTACTGTAGTGGAAACACTTCTCCCGCGATGATACTCGGTAGCGGCACCAGCGCCAGCGCCACCGTGAAGTATTGTGTAAGCAGCAGCGCACCAGGTATCCAAAGTATGTCGTGTTCTATAAAGCCTAACTTCTTAGCGTACACGTACGCCGCGGTGCCCAAGAAACTAGTAATACACGCACCACCGTTCGCAAACAACATGGTCCTTCTTTTAACTTTGTGCATTACATATATAGCGAATGCGTTCACTATTATTCTCTCACCGTCGAACACAATCATCCACACGTCAGCGTTGACGTCTGCGTTCGTGATGGCCTTGATTAGAGTAGTTGCGAAGTTGGCGGTGAGCGAGACGCCGCACATGTGAGGGATCGCGTATATGTGCCACATTAAGATAATTGGTTTGTAAAACTCTGGTTGTCGAATTTGGTCTATGAGACGGATTTTTTTCTGTACTTTCTTGTTACTGTGCAACTCCATGTTCGCCCGGATCATGGCATCTAGTTCCTCTTCCTCATCGTCGCCTCTCACCCACCGAAAAGCTTTCTTGCATTCATCGTATTTCCTCTTAGATAGCAAATAACTCGGTGACTCGGGAATAAACATAGTCATGATGAAACTTATCATCGGTAAAAAGAGCAAGACAAGTGCAGTTTTGTTCCAAGTGAGGAGAGTCCCGAGTCCGTGTACGACGAAAATCCCCAGGCCGGTGGTGAACGAGATAGTGGTAAGGAACGAGCCGCGGCGATGCGGACTGGTGTACTCGCTGACGAGCACCGACCGCAGCGGCATCATCATTCCAAATGAAAGCCCTCCGATTATTCTTGCCACCAGTATCACCTGGAAATACACATCGATAGGGGATTATTACGCAGTACCTTCAGCCGTGCAACCACACTACTTCACCTACGGCGCCTGCCCAATATGTTATACTTTGTAGTAGACTTGTGCATAATATTAGTATGTGAAAAGGAATGTAGGTAAGGCATAATTACATAGATAATTTGAAGATATCTTAAGAAGTCAGTGAAGCCAACCTTCAGTGGTTAGTTACCTCGACGCTGGTGGCTAGTGACATCATAGCCCAGCTCGCCGCCAGCGTGGCGCTGACGATGTAGTGCACCATCTTCCGGCCGCAGTGGTCCATGACGGGAGGCGTCATGAAGCTGCCGACAATGAGTGTGATCGCTGACACTGAAGCTGAAAATTTATTAATAATAATTATACAAGTAACTATTAACTAAAATTCAATTGTATAAAGCACCAATTCAATTGTACGTAAGTACTTATCTGTGTACAGAAAAATTATTTAAGAACACCTAACGTTAAGAAGAAACAAATGTGTGAGGCCGAAGTCAAGATCACTCGCAAACCTAAGGTTATCAAGTGGGTCATCGAACTATCCATGATTAGAAGTTGTTTCCAAGAGGGAGGACTCTCCGACGGGGGAGAGTGCCCAACCCCTAAAGATGCAGGATAACACCCACCACAAGAGACCGCAATGGTGGCCAACGTTCTAGGACGTACCCGGAGCATCCGCCAATGCTTTATAGGCAGTTGCTTTTAAAAGACCGGCCAAGTGCGAGTCGGACTCAGGCACAAAGGGTTCCGTACCAAAACAGCAAAAAAATCACGTTTATTGTATGGGTACCCCCTTAAATATTTATTATATTCTGTGTTTTAGAATTTGATGTTATAGAGGCAACAGAAATACAACATCTGTGAAAATTTCAACATTCTAAAATTCTAACTATCACGGTTCATGAGATACAGCCCAAGACAGACGGACGGACAGCGAAGTCTCAGTAATAGGGTTCCCATTTTACCCTTTAGGTACGGAACCCTAAAAAAGGCCAATCACATTCAGATGATCCTACTCCTACCTATCCAAGAGTCGATCGCTTTGCTGGTGACTATCGCGGAGTCGGCCTGGTGTAGTTGTGGCAGCAGGATGGCAGGGAACCCGGTGAGGCTGCCTTGCGCGATTTGGTTGCCGGCAACTGCTGTCGTCACGAAACACTGCAGTAAGTAGGTAAGTTAGTATATTATTATAGGCAGAGGTGGATTACACCGCCTCACAAATGTAAGTCGTTTCGTATTAAGAAGTTCGTTACCCTGAGTTCATTACACTGATCTTCAGACCACCGCTACACAGAGTGACTTACATCGTGGTAAAAAAAAAGTGAGTACATATTTTACATACCTATACTATTATTATTTAAGGAGTTTGGATGTTTTTTGGATAAGTTTACACAAGTTTCTAGCCAGGTTGGAAGAATCCGAGGATTTCATTAATTTAACTGGCCTATATTAGATACTATGTGCAATAAATAAATACAAATTAATTGTCAACTAACTCTTTTGTGAATCCGCAAAGTACCTACAATGCTGTGTCAACATCTTTTCGCTAATCGAGAAAGGGTTTCCGAAAATCATTGGATTAGAAGGCGTGCAGCAACTGATTCCGTGTACTTAATGTAAATAGACAGGTGCATCGACGGGCGTACGGCGGTCGCGTACCGCCCGGTACCACGGCCGCGTACCGCCCGGTACCACGGCTGCGCCTTCTAGAGGACTATAGTCTATGGGTACTACATAGTAGTAGGCTAGGCATACACTATCTAACGTTACCACGAAGCAACGAGTGAAGTGCCGATATTAAGCACCAGGAAGACTACAACATTGTAAGAACTATCTAATCGCAATTTACACAGACATGATAAGAGATCAAACGTGATAGTTAAAGATAACTGCCTCTCAGGAACATTAGATAGTACATAGGTACATAATACATCTGGCTAAGGTTCAAGAGATTATAATTATTCGTCACGGGAATAGAACTTACTTACTTGTCGAGTTACGCACAATCACAGATACGAGTAGGTACCACACACTTAAGTACTTATACTACTTATAAATTAAAACGGGCTAAGAGCGAGTCGGACTCGCGAAGCAAGGGTTCCGTACCAATATCTATAAAACTTTGAAGGTCCTCCAAGGAGGCATCTTAGGGCGAAAACACGGTAAAAATCTTAAATATTTTATTCTTAAGCGAGTTGGATTGGCATTTATTTTTATATGTTTTGGGATAAGCGTTATTCGGAACATTAGCGACGCCCGCGCCGCCGCGCTGTGTGCCGTGTTTATTTTTTTAGTAACATATTTTATATAATTAATAATTAATTAATTCGGTACTTAGGTGCGCAATAGTATCTTTTGAATTTAATGTCAGAATTGAAACGATTTTGTTGTTTACCCGAGTCCCGTCCGTTGACCAGCATGTGTAGGTACCACTTGCGCCTTTGTTGGCTTGAGCTCCAAGATGTTGGTGGGACTCTGTGCACCCGCATTTACGAGGAGTATCACATAGTTACCTGTCTGAGAAACGGTGAAAATCTCCGTTTTGTTTCCTCCATTTTGGTTCAATCACCGCCAACAATTACCTACATACACAACACAGGAATTTTACCAAAAATGTTCATGTTTGTATTCACAGCTGCTGCATCCACACTCGCCTCCACAGTCCGCCACCGGTCACACTCGATGACTAAGTTAAGTATAAGGAATAAGTAAATAAGTCTCGTACCACAAACAAATATAACTAACTAATATTCACTTCAATAATAGCTACTATTATGATTATAGTGGCACTCGGTGTTTATAATCTGTGCAAAATGTCTGCCCGCATTATGATTTGAATTTATTGTTATCGCTATTGGATCACCTACATTTGTGTAATGTTACACCACGATTACTCGTACTCGTATGTATAAGGTAGGTATATTGTGTTGTGTACAGCAGTACAGTAGTACTTAGAGACAGCGATGCGTTATCTCTATCACATCTAAAAACGGCTCTCTAGATAGTTTTTTACCTTACAACTGGGGCAGTAAACAAGCGAATAATGCTCCCATCTTATCTGTACTGATACTCGTATTATAAAGCTGTAGAGTTCGTTTATTTAGTTAACCACGCGACGGTATAATCTCAGACGAATTGAAAACAATATTGAGTATATTTTTGTGTTGAATAGTTAATTTAGCGAAGTTGACTTATAGGTTATACGTATGGTATCCAGCTGCCCACCAATAGGAGCGGAGTAGTAAAGAAAAATCTAGCAAATCGCAAAGCGAGGATATATGACGAATAAGAACTCCACCTAAACGAAGTTGTGGATCAATACATAATGGGATAAGTAAATTTAAATACACAGCACAAAAAACTTATCGCACCTCAAATTATAAGCATCAGATAAACGATTTTTACAGAAAATATTTTTTTTCCCTGCAAAAAAACCAATTGTTCAACGATACTAGTACCTACTAGAAATAATTCAAAAATATATGTACATCAGTAGTGTATTGTATTTTTTCTTCAAATGCAATTCAAATGCGTCAAAAGAAGATATTTGAAGATATTTGGGTTTGGATTTCAAAATATACTGATTGCAATTGCACAGCAAAACCTATTAAAATCTTAGGGCAACCCGACTTGGATTGGTAGGTTCGGTTAGTTTAGTATTTTTAAATAAAGAACTAACTATACGTCTCACGAACTTAAATTGCTGCTAAACTCAAAATATTTTGAGGTACCTATTTGCTGTGCAATCAGTATTTTTCCTTTATTATTTCCAACGGGGACGCCGGTGACCGGACAGACGATCTACCCGCGATGTTTGCTGGCCATTTCGTCCATTTCCCCAGTTCTCCCCTTGGGGAGAGTGTGGTAGATCCAGCTTACGGCGCCCCGTCGAAACTTCTTGTGCCCTTTATGAATCTTATCATCTGTTCCACCTTCAGATTGCTTATATCTTCTTCGTTCAGTCTATCCGACCCCAGGATTTACCATCTGATCAGTGAGTACATGGGGCAAAGTATTTTTCCTTAGAAAAGGAATATTTTTGGAACAAAACTTAGGATTTTTGATTAATTTACATTATAACTTTCGTTTATTGTGTTTTCTCCCTTTCCGACTTTATTCGCCGTCTTCGACGTTTTCGAAATGCTTTAAAACTATTTTAAAACCTTTAGTTTGCAAAAGTCTTCACTAAAGAGTTACAAAGGACAATGACCAATATTGGTATAAATTAAGTTTTTCCTTTCGCCAGAAATGAAACCTAGGTGATATGTTAGAGGACAATATGAGAAATCAATAGCAAGAAGAATCAGGTATATTATCCGCATGTAACCGAACGAAGTTACACGCGGTACCTAGTAGTAGTTTTGCTAGTATATTTTTGTCAGGCGTTACCTATTTTGTATGTTGAATGAAACGGAAATACAATATCAATTGACATTTTAAGGTTTGGTCAACACAGCAGCTGTTGGCTGTGTGTTAATTAGTACAAAGAGTCACTCGCCGTGAAATTGGGTCCTCCGAGTAGTAATTAAAAATGGAAATAATAATATGTCTAACTTAAAATACCTTCTTTTAACAAAAATACCACCTGATTAAACAACAATAGCAATTTATTAAACATTCTCTAACTTGGTTCGGTTACGGTTGGTACTTAGTTCTTTTGACTATTGATATCTCGTACAGTCCTCTAACATAATGCTTTATGTTTCACCTTTCTCGAAAAGAAAAAAATATATACCAGATATGTATGGGAAATGGACATTCCCCATTAGTGGATATTTTGGAACTTATATTGGAATTTACAAGATTTTTTCATATTTACAAGATTTATTAATATTTTTTATTAATTATAACCAAAGTAGAAAAAATAAGTATACTACTTAACTTACACTTAACTACTTACAATTTATACATATAACTATATGTAGGTAGATCTAAATTATTTCTTAAGATTAATCATCTACAAACATGCGTCAATGAACTCCTCCGTATCGTCATCACCACGTATCGTCGCCGGTAAGTCTATCTATATTATTCTATCTGTGCTAGAGAGAACGCTGGCTGGCTGGCTGACGGCATTGCAGTGGCATTGCGTTGTAAAATAGATACTTCGCTAAGTAGATCTATATGTTAATGTCGCAGGTTTATGGTTTGATCAAACGCCGGAGGATGGCAAAAAATTTACTTGTGTGGCTGTGATTCAGACAGACACAGACACACATCACGCCAATATCCCCAAGGAGTAGGCAGAGGTGCATTTTACACACCTACATTTTGCCAGCATTTTGATGGCCCCAAGTAATAGGTGGCAAGCCTATTGCCGTCACCGGGCACTAGGAAATCCATAATCACTTTGTAATTCCAACCGCCAGGACAGATGTTACATTACATACCACTAAATAGAATCTGAGCAGTTGTTGCATTACGTCTGACACAAGAGAAAGGAAGCATCCCAACTCCCTCAAACATAAAACATAAATATCTAAAATCACATGTCACTAAGTTCTAAGTTGGATATCTCTATACCCGTATTGCACTGTGATCTATCATATACAAAGTACCGCAGTGCCCGAACAAATATCACAGATGGCTATGCACCAGAGGATGTTGCGTTCTGATATTCCATAACTCTATATTTAAATACGGACTCGTTGTCAAGCACCAACCAGTATTCAGCTAATAGCATTTTCTAAATTTTCTCTTTTCAAGGATTGTCTGACTTCTTCATCTTCTGGTCTTAACGGCTTTCCTCGGAAATGTTCCTCAATCTGCTGCAACGTCTTTCCCTTCGTTTCTGGCAATAGAAGGAATACCACAAGTAGGTTATAAGACATGGCTGCAGCATATACCGCATAAGAGCCGTGAAGACCGATGGCAGCCACTAAAGTAGGAAAAGTTTTCGTTACAAGGAAGTAGCCACAGGATATTGATACTATACTGATACTCCCCCCTAAACTTCTGTACTGTAGAGGAAAGATTTCGCCTGCTATCACGTACGGAAGTCCCACCATACCCACGGCAACAGTGAAGAACTGGACGTTGATTAGTAGTAGTGGTATCCACGATGCAGTGTATGGTAACACTCCTTGCTGATTGGCGTAGACGTACCCAGCTATGGCGACAGTGCTCGCTATACAGAGGCTCGACGTGCAGAGCATCATAGTTCGTCTCTTGATCTTGCTTATTATGTATACTGCTATGATATTTGAAATGCTTCTCTGTACGTCCAGAGCAACCATCCAGAAATGCGCATCTACTTCAGGTCCCGCAATCAGAGTGATCACTGTTGTCGAGTAACACGACATCAAAGCGCCTCCGGAGAACTCTCCCATCAAGTAACTATGCACCATTATCACTATGGGCTTGTAAAACTCTTTCTTTTTCGCTAACGTCAATATATCTCCACAGTTAGTTATGGCGCTTCTATCTACTTTCCGCGTTCTGGCTTCTATCATTGCTTCTAATTCTTCCTCTTCGTCATCACCTCTTAGCCATCGGAAGATTTCCCGGCATTGATCATATTTACCCTTGTCTGCCAGCCAACTCGGGGTCTCCGGTGCGTAAAAAGTGATTAGGAGGCTAATGAGGGGGAATCCCATAACGATTAGAATCGTTGTTTGCCAAGATACGCAGGATCCTACGAGGTGAACGAGCAGGATGCCGAACGATTGTGTAACAGATATAGTGGTGAGGAACGCGCCTCTGTACCGCGGGCTGGTGTACTCTCCTATGAGGACGGAGCGAAGAGGCAGCATCAGGCCAAACGACATGCCGTGAATAACCCGGCCCAAGATCATCATCTGGAAATTGCGAAATGGAGTAGTTTTAGAATTAGGGTACAATAAAAATGGTAATGTGAACATCATTATTATGAGGATCGTAATTTGGTATTAACAACAAACATGGAAGGGCACTGTGGGTGTGTGCAGATATACGAGTAGCTAGGTACAGCCATATAATAGGTATAGTTCACTTCTAACTGCAATATAATAACGGATAAGAAGTAATAAATAAGGAAAAGGAAATAGTTAAGTTAATTAATTCAAAACTAGTTTGATATTCGAGATTTTCCGAGAAGTGTTATGTTTATCTGATATATGCGTGTACTAATAGGTACCTAATGTAGGAACTTGTGTATAGGTCGTACCAGTTGGAGTCATGGGCAAGGTGATTCAATACATCTAAGATATTGCATATTGTTGATTTTGTTCTGATTCAATACCTACTCTCAACAAGTTGTTTACAAGTTGATACTGGAAGGGAGTTTGATGATGCTGGAAACTGTGTCCGATCTAGTAAATAGTATTCCTAAACTGTGGTCAGGTAAAAAAAGCAGAAATCGGCAGAAAGTAACAGCAGCGGCTGTGCTTCTAAGCTTTGGTTTGGGTATGTAACCGAGCACAATGTAGATAATAATATCGAAGACAAGATGTAGCTTCAAATTAAGATAAGTAAGTAATTATATAGAAATAAACGAAGCAATAATTTAAGTCGCCTGTTATACATTATAGGCAAGTCATGTTTTCAGAGTCATGTGAGCGTGTAGACGCCAGTTACCTCAATATTTTTGGCTAAAATAATGACGATCCATCCGACGAGCACATTGGCGATGACTACGAAGTGCGCCACCTTGCGCCCCAACCGACCCATGATCGGAGGCGCCATGAAGCTGCCCAGCAGGAGGGTAAGTGCCGTTACTGACGCTGGAAAATGTACAACAAATACACATATTAGAAAACTGGTTAATGAAAGACCTGAAGATTTACACAAAATAAGGCGACTTCTCCATGAATTTATAGATTTAAATTCAATGGCAGAGCCTGACATTGTGTCTCTTGATACCCAGAACATGAAAACAGGAGGAAGTAAGGGAAATATAACCAGATAGGGATTAGTCCAGCGTTACAGGAGGCGGGCACACTGCCGTTTGCGGGGACAGTGGGTACTATTACAAAACCTCGTCCGTCTGTCAGAAGGTTGACCGTGTGCAGGAGACTTGGTCCTGAAGATGTTGACAGGACCCCTTAGCACCAGGTCCGTTCAGTTTGCATGAACATATAATTAATTAGCATGAGTTGGAGTGTATACTCACCAATCCAAGAGCCCGCTTCCACTGAGAGCGTGAGCGAGGAGCCTGGCTCCTTGAGTTGCGGTAGCAGGATCGCCGGGAACCCCACCACCGCGCCGTGTCCTATCGTCGTGAAGCATACTGACGCCGATACGAAGCACTGGAACATACAGTAGGTATAAGTAAGTTTAATTGACCGAGCGAATGACGCGTGTACATTTGAATACTTTATAATGTTGTTTTCTTCTGGCTGTATGTTTTTCAAATTTTCGGCGATACCATTGCAAATTGTTATAGACCGAAGTCGACTTTACTGTTCTGGCCCTGCTGCTCGTGATTTCAGGGAGCAACCGTGTGCGTGGTTTAGTCGAAATTAGTTCAACACGACCCTGGTGATTTAATTCAATCAAAACGGTTCAATTTTAACAATTCAATAAAAAATATTTATTATATTCTGTTTTTTAGTTGTTGTTATTTTATTATATTATTTGTTGTTATGGAGGCAACAGAAATACATCATCTGTGAAAATTTCAACTTTCTAACTATCATGGTTCATGAGAAACAGCCCAAGACAGACGAGAGACAGAAGAGATGGACAGCGAAGTCTCAGTCATAGGGTTCCCGTTTTAGCCTTTGAGTACCGAACCCTAAAAAATAAGTAACCATTGGATTTTAACTAGCATTAAGTAGGTAGGTATGATCATTAACGTATGTCCAAGGTTGTGTGCGCCGGCGCTGATGGCGTTGGGAGCATGACTCGGCAATTATCCCAACAATCTTGGCTCTTGGCACACTCTTGGCGCTGGTCGCTGACGAGCGCCCATTGTGATTGTCTGCTGACCATTAAGGTACAACACAACCTACTTTGTACCTACTTGTTTGTTGTTGTTGCTTACTAACTAAGCATTAAAGGTAATATGCGCCTGCGCACGCAATACGTTCGTTTACAAGTAAATATTGTCACATAATTTTCGAATGTCGCTGCAAATATACCAATGTTTTATGTGATTGCTTTATTTCTACACATGGTATGTGCAGATGACTACAAGTAATTAGTGCAAGAAACGAATTGCTAATACCGACGTCACAGAACTGGAGCACAATATTTAATTTTATTGAACGAAGCAACCTAGCTATAATATGTAGTTCTTTATTTCGATACCTACACTTCATTCAGAGTTTTTACAACAGTTGTTGAATTCCCTGGTTGTACTTAACCTACCTATTTGTACTTTATGTGAGTAAGCATACTTTCCTTTATCCTCTCGGGGCACGGGGTGACATATGACAGACGCTAAAATTAGCTATCATAAGATCAAAAATTATTTGACCGAAATTCATTTCACTTAAAAAAGTTCAACTTTTATCGTTTCGTTTTATTTTACTTCACCATACACACACATAAGGCAATGTGGCCCACTGGAAGAGATTTCTTAGAAGTAAGTGGTGCCTTTGTATTAAAACTCTATTTTTCTTTGTTCTTATCTCACTCTTTCTTCTTGTGTGTATAAATAAATAAATAAATAAAAAAATAAAAATAAATGAGTCAAGCTTCTTCTTCGGGAACATTGAGGTTTCTTTTTAGAGCTTCCTCCATCAATCAGCAAAGACACCGTGTCTCCGGGCACCAGTTGACCTAACCTGGTATTGGCCAAATCTGGCCGAGATATGGCCGAATCTGGGCACTAGCCATAGCAACTGCCTTAGTTTTCAAACCCAACCTATACTATCCATATCGGATTGCTCTGAACCGGAGTATTAACCATAGCAACCGCCTTTGTCTTTAGATTTCTAAAACTTGCGGTAAAAATGGGACATAGAACATTTGACAAACGAAAAAAAACTTACTTTGTAATAAGACTAATCAGCATAAAACAGTCCGGTAAAATAATACCTAAACACATGATACTTCAATTATCTAAAAATATGTTAAATAATGCATTTAGTAAGTATAGCAAAACAGACGTCGGTCAATAGTTTTGGGTAAAATTAAATTCGAGCAAAAACATTTCGATAAGGCGATCGGTTCCCAAATATTCGATGTAATATATTTCTAGTAGTAGTTTAACGCAACATTCGACTTAGTTTTATTGAAAATAGGAAGCAATAATATTAATCAGTAATCGTTAAACGCAATTTCCTATTACCTTCACTACATATAATCAACTACACTTAATTATTTTTCACAAATTCCATTACATCGATTCTTTTCTCTCCTGAGCTAATGTTGATCTGAACTGCCTTGGTGGCGCAGTAGTATGTCTATGCGACTGCCGTCCCTGAGGTTCCGGGTTCGATTCCCGGGTCTAATCAATTATTTCTGTGATCCACAAATGTTTGTTTCGGAGCTTGGGTATTTTCCATGCTGTATGTATGTTGTATGTATTTGGAAATATATAAGTACTAGCTGTTGCCCGCGGCTCCGCCCGCGTGGATGTCGGTTATCGCGACCAAACATACCATCATAAATGTCCTCTCTTAAGATCTAATCTATCCTTGTACCAAATTTCATCAATATCAGCCAAATTTCATAAATACCTAACAATAATAAGCGACATCTATATATCTCCGTTAAATTCAGTTTATTATATTTTGGTCACATCTCCGGTTCTAATCAACCGATTGCGATGAAACAAACGTAAGATTTTAAGTCTGACCAAGCCCTGTCTAACAAAAAAAAACCGCATCAAAATCCGTTCAGTAGTTTCTGCGTCCATCGCGAACAAACAGACAGTAAATTAAAAAAAAATACATTCGTGTTCAGTATCGTTAACATAACATAACCCAAGTATTTCTTTTCAAATATCTCCAATGTACAGACACGACCACTTTACAATTATATAATAGTATAGATAGATAGATGTTTATCGAATTGTATATTTAGAGAAGGAAAACTCGACACAAACCCTATACCCTGAACTCCTCCCTCTTCGGCGGAGGAATATGCCACCCAGTATTGGGCGGCAAAACTGGGCTGAGATGATGATGTTTATCTCTATAGTGTAATGAATAATGATGAATAATCTACTGACGTCATAATGAGTCACTTCCTGTGGGTGACGCTGTTGGACTTGACTAGTTTAAGCATTTGTGTCCATTTCTTTACAACCCAATAACAATGTTGTTGAACTCAATTAGATGGCAATAACCTCAAATTTCTCTTTTACCCATATCTGTACAGCTTTCCAAATTTATAATCCATCTGAGCAATACAAATACGGCGTCTCCAAAATAACTACATACCAACACCAGTTGATAATTATGGGATCCCTCATCTTGGCATAAAATTTTAAGGCATAATATAGTTTAGCATAACGTTTTCGCATAACTTTTATTAGCATAATAATACTACTGCATAATAATCCTTTGGCATGTCAAGGCGATTGGCCTCCAAGGTAATGACGGCCTTCAACTGCAAATGCTCCTTCCCATCACTGACCAAATTATTCCTGTCCATACCTATATCATCAACTATTCCTTAACACCCAACTACTTTCTGTCGGCATTGAAGAAAGAAAATGTCATTCCGTTGCCAAAAGTGCCCAATCCTACATCTCTCTCCCAGTCCCTCCAATATCCATCCTCCCAATCCTGTCCAAGGTTCCAAGAGTATTGTCCACAATCAACTGTCTTCCTACCTCTTTTCTAATTGTCTGCTAAGTCCATATCAGTCTGGTTTTCGACGTGGTCACAGTACGGTAACAGCGCTAGTTAAAATAACTGATGACATTAGACTGGCCATCGAAAACAAACGACGCACCATAGTTGTACTTCTGGACTTTAGTAGTGCATTCAATTCAGTTGATTTCGACATACTCTTGGGAATCTTAAAATCCCTTAATGTCTCTGACTCTGCAACTGCCTGGTTCCGGTCTTATCTATAGGGACGTTCGAAGTCTGTTCGTGCTGGGGAAACTACGTCTACTTGGTGTGACTTGGTGGCGGGTGTTCCTCAGGGTGGTGTGCTGTCTCCTCTTCTCTTCTCAGTTTTCATAAACGCCATCACTAGGGTACTGTCCTCGAATTATCGTGTCTATGCGGACGACCTGCAGTTGTATCGTCATTTTAGGGTCGACGAGATAGACGATGCTGTTGCTGCACTCAATAGTGACTTGGACAATATTAGTAGTTGGGCTAAATCCTTTGGATTGTTAGTCATTCCAAGCAAATCTCAGGCACTTATTGTTGGTGGCCGGTATATGTTAGGCCTTCTAGATTTCGACTCATTGCCACAAATAATATTCGATACCAAACCGATCGACTACTCCCAAAGTGCGCGAAGTCTAGGATTGTATATAGATCTTCACCTTTCCTGGGATGTACATATTGGAGAGATAAGTAGGAGGGTGTACTACTCATTTCAATCTCTCAAATCTCTTCAGAAACTCTTACCTTTTCAAACTAAGGTGACTCTTGCGCAATATCTTCTTCTATCACTTTTAGACTATGCTGATGTCTGTTTTTTGGATGCATCGGAGGAACTAGTAAACAAACTTGAACGTCTGCAGTTCTGAGTATCTGAGTTCCGGCGTAGATTGGGGTGGCTTCCAATTCGGCAGCGCCGTAATGCTCACATTCTGTCTTTCCTGTATAGGTACTATCCTTCACAATCCTAATTCTCCAACCTATCTACGTGAACGCTTTGAGTATTTGGTGCCTCGAGACAGAGAATGTCGCGTCTCTTCTTCCCTTCTCCTTCGAACTCCTGCCCACTCCTCTAGTCGCTATGACGAATCCTTCACTATTCAAGTTGTCAGACTATGGAACTCGCTTCCACATGAAATACGTGCGAGCCTTTCGTTGGACATTTTTAAGAGACGAGTTCGGGAACACTTCTGAAATAGTAGGTCATGCCTTATTTCGTTTTTATACATATTTGTGTTTGATTACATATTGTATGTAAATAACTGTTTCTCTTTTAGATTTAAGTGTGTACGTCTTTATATTTGTCTTTTTTGTAGGTATAGTAAGTACTCGTATTTATTTGTATTCTCTACCCTTTCCATCCTATGCTTTGTATTGTTTAACTTCTCTTCTCTGCTATGTATGATATCTATCCTGTTAACTATGGTGTCTGCTGGAAGAGAAGTCATTTTTGACTTAAGCACACCTTTGTGCATGTTTTAAATTTATCAATGTGAAGTTTCATTCTCGATGTACAGTCAGCTTCAGAGAAAAGGAACCCCCCTTGATAATGACATGAAAGCATTAAAGTTTTTTGAATCATTGTGTATATGGCATGTTGGTCTAGTGGTTATGACCGATGCTTTGTGGACACCGCAAACGGGGGTTCAAATCCTCGGACACAAGTTCTTTTTTATTCATATAATTATTTTTTTATTTTCTTAAGCACTTTTTGTTAATTAATATTTAAGGAATCAAATTTTATAGTAGGTATGAGGTTTGTAAGAAAAGATAGGCTTATTGCATAAACAATATTAATTTATTTCTCGAATTACATTTCTAGGTTTTTTCTTTCCTCTTTCCATTCCTGGTTGAGTATACAGTTTTTCTATCTGAGTTAAATTGGGGTTACTTATTTTTAAATTTTACCTGACCTAAATTTATTGACAAAATACAATACCCTAAGTGAAGTATAAAATGTTTACTTAATATTAGCACTGGTAGTCTATCAGGAACAATTTTTTTGGGCCTGACGTGTTAGTTGAATTATTTTAAACTAGGTGGCGTTACGGGTAATGGTTCATAATATTTAAACAATATCTTTCGTTTTAGTCAGGAATTCCATTCTAGGATAATATATCTATATTTTAAAAGTTTTTCTACGATTAAATAAGTAGTTTTCGGGTCTTTAAAACTCCAATTTAAGTTTTTTTAGTAAAATGTCAGTACAGCGCCACGGTACACGTGACGGCTAGAATAAGTACTGCTATAAATTTGGCTGGCGATGGTTTGTCATCAATAACTCTTGCTAAAGCACAGATAGATGTCGCTGATATTAAAATTGAATAAGCCCTCTGGTTACGTAACTTTTGCACAATATGATAATATTATTATAATATAGATATACATTTTCACCTATTGATACCTATTTATATTTATTTTGAAGCAACTTAATAATAAAAACAATCATGAAATACCTACATACTTGTCTTGAATAAAAAAAAATAAGAAGAAAAAACTGACCAAAAAAAAAACCAAAAAACTATACAGTCAAATTGAGAACCTCCTCCTTTTTAGAAGTCAGTTTAGAATATAAAGAATTTGTTAACAAAAACAAAAACTAATTTCCTAGGATTTGAACCCGGATCATCTCTGATGTTTGCAGTATGTTAAATATTATATCCAGTGTCATGCACCTACACTATTTATGGAATTCAATCTAATGGTGAAATACTGTAATACAACACAAACGGGGAAATGATTCGGTAATAATATAAAATTTTATAGTGAATGTTTCTTGTAGTTTTAACCCTAAAAAGGCCTCTTTCATCGCTCCAGTGTGACTGCTATATTATTATAATTATATAGAGGTAGCCTGATTTCAACCGACTTCCAAAAAAGGAGGAGTTAATGTGTTTGATACCTCATATCTTTGGGCTGGGTGAACGGATTTTGAAAATTATTTTTTTAATTGAAAGGGACTAATTCCCGAATGGTCTAATTTCAATTTCGGTCGAGTTGTTGAGTCAATTTTGACGTGCTTTATTTTTCCAAGGGCGTAAGCAGAGATATATATGCCCAGTTTTCGCCACATACTACACCGATTTTGAAGGTTTACAAATATGTAACTACTTAGCCTAGGTAGGTTAGGTAGCTAAAGTAAAAGTAGCTAGGGGTAGCTCTCAGGGAAAGTACCTACTTTCCAAACCAACCTCATCTGCCGCACGACCGATCAACAAACGTGGCTGTTCTGACAAACATAAAAGTTCGTGGAAATTACTGGCTAGGTAGGTAGCTACCTATATTGTCCGTGTCGGTGTCGACCGTGTCGAGCGCGTGCCACTGCCGAGTGCCTAGATGCCGAGTTTGAGTTGTTCGCGCGTTGTGCGTTTCGTTCATGTACTTTTTTGGTTGACTTACATACTAAGTGACGCTCTCGGCTCTGACCGCGCGGAATGACTTATTGATTGACGATGTTCTTTTCGTTTTAGCCGATTTAGAGGAAACAAAGTCAATTTGCACACATACATACAAACAGGGTAAGCAGAGGTGCATTATACACCCACAAATTGCCAGTAATTTGTTGATCCCACGTACCTAATATGGGCAAGCCTATTGCCGTTGCCGGGTACTATAGAAAATCCATAACTACTCTGTAATTTAAACCATATATCCAAAGCCAGTACAGATGTTACATACATACATACATACCAACAACTAATAATAATCTTAGCAGTTCGAGCTTAGTGTCCTTATTCTGTCTGTAAAAACTGCAAGAATAGACTAGTATAGACAGATAAAAAGGCAGACAAAAGTAATAAATAAAAATACATTGCCCTGTTTTATTAATTATTAATTTTATTTATCGCCTACTCTTGCTGCGTCATTCATTCCTAATTAGTCTCATCACTTACCGACTTAATTTGCTTAAATTAATTATTATTATAATATAATATATATATAATATAATATATATAATATTAATTACACGATTTGTACTTAACATTTTATTAATTACTAGTGGTCGCCCGTGACTTCGTCCGCGTAGTGATTTGGATTTTTACCCTTTCCAGTCGCGCCGCGTCATATTTTGAACAATTCACACAATATCTTTATAAATTGTAGCCTATGTGTTATTCTGATGTATAAGCTATATTATTGTAAAGTTTCATCAAAATCCGTTCAGTAGTTTTTACGTGAAAGAGTAACAACATCCATACATACAAACTTTCGTATTTGTAATATTAGTAGGATATAGAGGTTTTTTTTTAATTCCGCGGTCCAAGGCCACGGCCGCTCTAACGTCCGTTGCCGGGCGTCTCTGGTTACAAGCAGAACGTATTTCCAGTGGCGCATTTCGGTAATTTGAAGTCGGTCGGGTTGTTGAGTAAATTTTTTGAAGTGCTTTATTTTTCCAAGGGCGTGAGCAGAGATATTTTATATGCACAGTTTTCGCCACATACTGTACCTATCTTCTATACTTATAGTAAATCTGTAGAAGTGAAAATTCTGTACATTGAAAATATCAAAAAAATTAATGGCGTGTTACTAGACCGACACCGAAACCAAAAATGTGATTTATAAAATTTTTGTCTGTCTGTCTGTTTGTTCAGGCATCACGCAAAAACTACCGGTTCGATTACGATGAAACTTTGTATAATTATTCTTTAATATCCTGGGCACCACGCTGGGTACTTATTATCCCGTAAAAGTATATACAATAAAAAACAAACTTAATTTTGCGGTTCGATCCCTAGACCCGATTACTGTAATAAGTTTATCGTAGGTTACGTCACCCGCAGTGGAGTACACTAAGGGGCGCTGCACACGGCTAAGATACTACTAGGTATGCAATGCATGCTGCTGCTGCAAAAAACTGAGTGAAGTGTTAAATTTTCGAACGACAACGAGTTATGAGATCTTTTTTTGTTATGTCCGATTTTCAATTTTTATGTTCTAAACCACCATCACGCCACACGTTATCACTGTGGTAAGTTTGAAGGACATCGGTTCAGGCGTTTAGGAGGAGTATGCGGAGATACGAAATACATGAGTCACCTAAGATTGAGCTTCGCTCAATAATATTTTATCTTAAGATACAATATCGCTCAACAGCTATACGTAATAAATCAGTTACTGGTGATCAAGAAAGCTTTAACACGCAGGCGGAGCTGCGGGCAACAGCTAGTATACAATAAATCAGTAACTGGTGATAAAGAAAGCTATAACACGTAGGCGGAGCTGCGGGCAACAGCTAGTTATTAAATAAGATTTTAATGAATGATGATGATATTATTATGCTAAGCGAATACTGATACGGGAATAAACAACCGTAGTATACCTACCTACTTACAAGATATTTATAGGTAAGTACCTACTTATATGTTTAAATAAGAAAATCAACAAGCTCAGACACGATGGGTTTATTTTATTTATTTATTTTATTTTTAGGAAAGCTTACAGCTTTTTTTGAGTTTGAGTTTACAATCATTAATCAAGAGTGGTCAGTGACACTTGCCAAAAACAAGCTTCCACATATAGTGATGACACTATAGTCGCCGGTTTGAAAATAAACATAATGAAAACAATGAAAAAAAAAAACAAAAAACAAAAAAAAAATCCAAACATTGTACACATCAACATACCGTCACCAAAATAACAAAATAAAACAGTTCATAAAAAACTAGATTGGGTCCAGATGCCTGTTCAAGGTCATCTGTCCTCTGCCGTCGCCGTCGTCGTCCCAAAGTACTCCCTATTAATTAGTTTTCTTACACTGTGTGCACTAGTACAAAAGAGGTCGATTTCAAATTTTTTCATTTATATAAAATATATATTTATCATAAAATTATTGAATCTCCTCCACCTTTTATTATGTAAGTAGGTACTTATTACCATTTTATTTTATCAAGACAAATGAAAAGTCCAAATGTGGGTAATAAAAAAGTGTGTGTGTCAGCTCCGACGCACGACTGGAGTTTACTCCTTAAGTACGAGTATCTAACCATACGCAAAAAGAGTTTATTCAACTGAAAAAAGATTAATATCATATGAAAGGGTAAATTCACAAATTAATGAAAAAATAATATTCATATATAAATATACATTTATTCATTTTATATACATTAATTATAATTAATCGGCGAAATATTTTACATTAAACTTTTCACAATAGTCAATTTTAGATGTGCACAAATATTTCATTAGAAATTTGTATAAATTAGGTAATTATTATTCTAACAATTATCATTTTTTTTAAATATTAATTAGATCAACATTGCCTTCATTATTAATTACAATAATAATAATAGTAAGTGGCAACTCTGAACATCTCATACATCATTTTCATTCTTAAAATATTTTAATATTTTTATTTACATATTATTGCCTAAATTTATACAATTACTTCAGATACCAAATTAATATAAGCAAAAAGTCAATAAATAAAGGATTTTATACTATTTTATAACAATAAACAAAGTCTACAAAATTAGCATAGAAGATTTGACACATGTCACATGAAATACCTACGAAAATATCAACAATATTATGGCTAAATTCAAAATGAAGTGATTGAGATGCAAACAAGAGCCAGAAGCAGAAATGCACAATTAACACCCCCGGACTCGTCACTAAACTCCGCCTCGCAGGCACCGGAGCACATATCGACGCTGACACAGGTGCTCGCAGAGGCGTCGAGCTCTTCAAGTGACGAGTATTTCTCTCCGCCGACGTCGCCAACACCAGTACGCCGGCGAGGGAGAGGCCGGCCGCCGAGCAGTTTGGGGCCCCGAAGCCTACCAGCTTCGAGTAGGGTCCCCACTACCGGTGGTATTGTGCACCGCATGCGATGGACTTCATCCATCAATGAAAACGTCATGCGGGCATATTATGAGGCTACAGATGGGGAAACCAACCTGACTGCGTACCGTTCAAGGATGCTTCCTTTGTTTCAGGCTCTTGAACCAACAATGACCGTTGCCGTCCAACGACTATCGGATCAAGTGCGGGCTATCCAACGATGTAAGTTGTTGGATCAATCTGTGCTTGATCGACTACGCCTGGAAGTATTATCTACTCGTACAGCTCCAGTGTCAACGAGAGCACCGTCACCTGTGACACAGACGGTTGCTACAAGTGTGACGTTAGCGACGCCCGCACCCGACGCGGAAAATGATACGAGTGATACATCTATCCAGGTAAGCGAGCAATTGAGGAGTACTTTGGAAGATGTGATCTCGCAGTATAGGTTTATACCTAATTCTAGACCGCGGCTACCACGCTTGCCAATGCATAAACGAAATCTGGCGTTGATGGGAGCCCTAAATGCATTGCTAGAGCCGTACTTACGGACTAGCAGTGATTTGCTTGATACTCACTCGATTCTTTACTGTGGAGCCATTGCCGCTTGTCGTGTTGCACGCGTTAAATTCCCCGAAGTTAACCGTGCACCACGACCGGATGGTGTTCCCGTATGGCAGGCAAGAATCGAGCGACGTATCGGCACATTTAGGACTCTCATTGCAAAGCTTATCTCTTTCAGCCGGGGAAATAGTCGTCCCCGGGTCATGCGTTTCGTGAGTCAGGCATTTGCTGGGACCGGTATTCGTCCCCACCAATACTTAGCCAATGTCACGGAACGTATTGACTTTCTGAAACAGAAAGTGTATGCATGGGCAAGCCGTATCCGTCGTTATAGAGAGCGTGTAAATAGATACTGGCAGAATCGCATCTTCCAAAGTGACCAAAGGAAGGTGTACCGAGAGTGGGAGGGAACTGGACAACGTTTGAGCGACGGACAACTGCCAGATGCTCACGCCATGAATCAATTTTGGCGTGACATATGGTCGGTGCCCGTTGAACATTCGGAGGGTGACTGGATCCGTGTCGTCGAGCGTGAATGCAGTATCATCGTACCCATGGAGTCTATTACCATAGACTCCGAAGACGTTAGTTGTGCAATGCGTACGGCCCCGAACTGGAAAAGTCCTGGGCCGGATGGATTGCACAACTTTTGGATAAAGTGGGTTCAGAGCTCGCATGAACGCTTGGCAACACAGTATCAAGAAGCCCTTGAGTCTGGTTCCTTACCCGCTTTCATGACCACTGGCATCACCTTCCTGCTCCATAAATCAGGTAGTACCACGGAACCTAAAAACTATAGACCCATCACTTGCTTACCTACCATCTACAAGCTCCTTACATCTATTCTGAGAAGTAAAATAAACTCGCACATAGTATCTAATAATATCTTAGATAACGCTCAGAATGGATGTAGGGCTGGGTCTCGTGGTACTAAGGAGCTACTCCTCATTGATATGGCCATTAGCCAACAAGTCAAGCGGAGTAGGGGCGCCCTCTCTACTGCCTGGATTGACTACAAGAAGGCCTATGATTCGGTGCCTCATTCATGGCTGAGGAGGATTTTAGAGTTGTATAAAATTAATCCGACTCTTAAATCCTTCTTAGTCTCGTGTATGGGGCAGTGGACCACAGTCCTTCGTAAACCAGGTAGTGGTGGGTACGCCTCTGATTCGCATGACTTGATAAGGATTGAGCGTGGTATATTCCAGGGCGACAGTTTGAGTCCATTGTGGTTTTGTTTAGCACTGAATCCACTTAGCACATTGCTGAAGGATTCAGGGCTAGGCTATCGGTTTCGTAGAGGGGGTGAGGTTATTTCTCACCTGATGTATATGGATGACCTCAAACTATTCACACCGAAGTACCAAGATTTAGTGACATTATTAAAAACTACGGAAGTTTTTAGTAATGCCATTAAGATGGAGTTCGGTGTTGATAAGTGTGCGGTTATGCATGTACAGCGGGGGAAGGTTGTAAATTCACCGAATCTACAACTTTCTGAGATAATAACTCTCAGATCTCTCAACGAGACCGAAACATACAAATACCTAGGTATGTCAGAGTCATTGGGTATAGCGGTAGAGGATATTAAGAAATCGGTGAAAGAACGTTTTTTTGGCCGCCTGACAAAAGTTCTTAACAGTTTTTTGTCTGGTGGTAACAAAATGCGGGCTTTCAACGGTTGGGTGATACCTTTATTGTTGTACTCCTTTGGCATACTTAGGTGGACTCAAACGGAACTAGACGCCCTGGATAGGCGAGTCCGTCAACAACTGACATTGCATCGAATGTTACACCCACGATCGTCTGTCATGAGACTGTACATTCCACGGAAGTGGGGGGGTCGAGGCTTTTTGAATGCCAAGAACCTCCACAACCGTGAAGTGTGCAGTCTCAGGGATTACTTCCTACAGAATGGATGTGACATTCATTGCGATGTTGTGAAAGTTGACAAGGGCCTTACACCTCTTTCCTTGGCTAACGAGAACTGGCGTAAACCAAAGGTGTTAAGTACTGAAGACCGTAAGGACGTATGGAAGAGCAAGGAGCTACACGGGCGGTTCTACCGAGTCTTAACAGGACTCGATGTAGACCTGCTCGCATCGGTGAACTGACTGCGTTTTGGGGACCTCTTTGGGGAAACTGAAGGTTTTGCCTGTGCAATTGCAGATGAGGTTATCAAGACGAACAACTATCGGAAATACATCATGAAGGACGGTACGGTCGACATTTGTCGAGCATGCCACCGTCCTGGTGAATCACTTCGCCATATTATTTCCGGTTGTTCGTATCTTGCTAACACCGAGTACTTGCATAGGCACAATCAAGTAGCCAGGATCATCCACCAGCAACTTGCTCTTCAATATGACCTTATTGAGTCTGAAGTACCGTACTATAAGTACACACCAGTGCCAGTTCTTGAGAATGGTCGTGCATTGCTCTACTGGGACCGATCAATCATCACGGACAGGACTATTGTTGCCAATAGGCCCGATATCGTGTTGGTTGATCGGACCCAGCGTCGGGCAGTGCTCGTCGATGTCGCCGTCCCGCATGACGAGAATCTTGTTAAGGCAGAGAAGGACAAACTTAGTAAGTACCTTGATCTGTCCTTCGAGATAACCGCCATGTGGAACGTAGACTCGACGATCATTGTCCCGATGGTCGTTTCGGCAAACGGACTAATAGCTAAGAGTTTCGATCAACACCTCAAGAGACTCTCGTTAGATTGTTGGATCAAGAGTCAGATTCAGAAGGCTGTTATCCTCGACACGTGCCGTATTGTTAGGAGGTTTCTCAGTCTGTAGCCTCCACCGCCGGTAGTTTGGGTCCTACTCCGCTACTGGTGGGACACTATTTTTTATATTTTTAAATGTATTTGTGTTTTTTATAAATCTATTTAAAAATGTATAAAATAAGAATGTTATTGAATAAACGAAATAATAATTACACCCACGATCTTCTGTCATGAGACTGTACATTCCGCGGAAGTGGGGGGGTCGAGGCTTTTTGAATGCCAAGAACCTCCACAACCGTGAAGTGTGCAGTCTGAGAGATTACTTTCTACAGAACGGGTGTGACATTCATTGCGATGTCGTGATGGTTGACAAGGGCCTAACACCTCTTTCCTTGGCTAACGAGAACTGGCGTAAACCAAAGGTGCTAGGTACTGAAGACCGTAGGGACGTATGGAAGAGTAAGGAGCTACACGGGCGGTTCTACCGGGTCTTAACAGGACCCGACGTAGACCTGCTCGCTTCGGTGAACTGGCTACGTTTTGGGGACCTCTTTGGGGAAACTGAAGGTTTTGCCTGTGCAATTGCAGATGAGGTTATCAAGACGAACAACTATCGGAAATACATCATGAAGGACGGGACGGTCGACATTTGTCGAGCATGCCACCGTCCTGGTGAATCACTTCGCCATATTATTTCCGGTTGTTCGTATCTAGCTAACACCGAGTACTTACATAGGCACAATCAAGTAGCCAGGATCATCCACCAGCAACTTGCTCTTCAATATGGCCTTATTGAGTTTGAAGTACCGTACTATAAGTACACACCAGTGCCAGTTCTTGAGAATGGTCGTGCAATGCTCTACTGGGACCGATCAATCATCACGGATAGGACTATTGTTGCCAATAGGCCCGATATCGTGTTGGTTGATCGGACCCAGCGTCGGGCAGTGCTCGTCGATATCGCCGTCCCGCATGACGAGAATCTCGTGAAGGCAGAGAAGGACAAACTTAGTAAGTACCTCGATCTGTCCTTCGAGATAACCGCCATGTGGGACGTAGACTCGACGATCATTGTCCCGGTGGTCGTTTCGGCAAACGGATTAATAGCGAAGAGTCTCGATCAACATCTCAAGAGACTCTCGTTAGATTGTTGGATCAAGAATCAGATTCAGAAGGCTGTTATCCTCGACACGTGCCGTATTGTTAGGAGGTTTCTTAGTCTGTAGCCTCCACCACCGGTAGTTTGGGTCCTACTCCGCTACTGGCGGGTCACTATTTTTTATATTTTTAAATGTATTTGTGTTTTTTATAAATGTATTTAAAAATGTATAAAATAAGAATAGAAATGAATAAACGATATAATAATAATAATAATAGTATAATACCGTAAGGACGTATGGAAGAGCAAGGAGCTACACGGGCGGTTCTACCGAGCCTTAACAGGACTCGATGTAGACCTGCTCGCATCGGTGACCTGGCTGCGTTTTGGGGACCTCTTTGGGGAAACTGAAGGTTTTGCCTGTGCAATTGCAGATGAGGTTATCAAGACGAACAACTATCGGAAATACATCATGAAGGACGGTACGGTCGACATTTGTCGAGCATGCCACCGCCCTGGTGAATCACTTCGCCATATTATTTCCGGTTGTTCGTATCTTGCTAACACCGAGTACTTGCATAGGCACAATCAAGTAGCCAGGATCATCCACCAGCAACTTGCTCTTCAATATGACCTTATTGAGTCTGAAGTACCGTACTATAAGTACACACCAGTGCCAGTTCTTGAGAATGGTCGTGCATTGCTCTACTGGGACCGATCAATCATCACGGACAGGACTATTGTTGCCAATAGGCCCGATATCGTGTTGGTTGATCGGACCCAGCGTCGGGCAGTGCTCGTCGATATCGCCGTCCCGCATGACGAGAATCTCGTGAAGGCAGAGAAGGACAAACTTAGTAAGTACCTCGATCTGTCCTTCCAGATAACCGCCATGTGGGACGTAGACTCGACGATCATTGTCCCGGTGGTCGTTTCGGCAAACGGATTAATAGCGAAGAGTCTCGATCAACATCTCAAGAGACTCTCGTTAGATTGTTGGATCAAGAGTCAGATTCAGAAGGTTGTTATCCTCGACACGTGCCGTATTGTTAGGAGGTTTCTTAGTCTGTAGCCTCCACCACCGGTAGTTTGGGTCCTACTCCGCTACTGGTGGGTCACTATTTTTTATATTTTTAAATGTATTTGTGTTTTTTATAAATGTATTTAAAAATGTATAAAATAAGAATATAAATGAATAAACGATATAATAATAGTTAATATAATAGTTAACCTGGCAACCCTTAATATCATCGAACGTCATTTTTCATCTTAAAATTATTTTAATATTTTTATTTAATTTTACAGTCTAAATTTATACTATAATTATATATTGCATAGCAAGATTTGCAATAAATTTATAAATTACATATACAACCTATATTTTATCAAGATCAAGAAAAATTACCAAATTGCAGATGTTTGACATATGTCAAAGAAAATATTAATCAAATACAAACAATATCAAGAAATGGATGGATGATGATAAAGGATAAATATGCTCACAAGAGCTAGAGCCAGAGAGAGACAAACTGCACAATTACCAACCCCGGACTCGTCGCATAGCTCTGCCTCCCATTTGCTGGAAACTTTGGCTACTGGTGAGGCGTCGAGCTCTAGCAGCGACGAGTATTTCTCTCCACCGACGTCGCCTCCACCTGTACGTCGGCAGGGGAGAGGCCGGCCACTGACCTGCTTGGGACCCCGACGCCCTCCGGCTTCGATTAGGGACCCCGCTGCCGGTGGTAATGTGCACCGCATGCGATGGACTTCTTCCATGAACGAGAACGTCATGCGGGCATATTATGCGGCTACAGAGGGAGGAATTAATCTCACTGCGTATCGTGTACGAATGCTGTCTCTGTTTCAGGAGCTCGAACCAACTGTTAACGTATCAACGCAACGTCTGTCGGATCAAGTGCGGGTTATACAACGTGGTCATATGTTGGATGATGCCGTGCTTGAGAGGCTTCGCTCAGATTTACAGGGTAATCCTGGTATCACAATACCTACATCATCAGGTACACATGTTCCTACTGTTTCCACACAACGTCCCACTGATGATGATTTATTGGATACCGGGGTTACAGATGTAAGTACTCATTGCAATGTACAATTAGGGAGCGCTTTGGAATATGCACTGAGGGAATATCGAAACGTAACACCTACCGAAAGACCTCGTCTACCGCGTTTGCCTACGCATAACAATAATATAGCCCTAATGTGTGCTCTGGATTCACTACTGTCAGACTATTTTAACAGTAGTGAAAATCTCGGTGATACACATTCGATTCTGTACTGTGGGGCTGTTGCAGCATGTCGAGTAGCAAATATTAAGCTTTTATCAAATGATAAAGCTACTCGACCGAAATTTGTTACACCAGCCTGGCAGTATAGGATTGAACGTCGTATTGCCGAGACCAGGGCACTCATTGGGAAACTTATTTGCTTCAGGTCGGGCAATACTCGCCCTAGAGTGATGCGCTTTGTGAACCGGGCATTCTTGGGGACTAATATTAGATCCCAAGAATTTGCTTTTCGGGTCACAGAGCGCATTGACTACCTGAAGCAAAAAGTCTATGCGTGGGCAAATCGTATAAAAAGATATAAAAAAAGAGTGGACCGGTATTCCCAAAACTGCATGTTCCAAAAAGATGAGAGATGGGTCTACAGAGATTGGGAGCGATCTGATTCAAGTGTGATTGACGAGCGCCGGCCAGATGATGATGCCACCATTGCATTCTGGAGTGGCATCTGGTCGGCTCCTGTCAGCCACACAGAGGATGGTTGGATGCGGGATGTTAATCATCTGTGTGAACCGATACAAACTATGGAACCATTAAAATTCATAGATAGTGATGTCACCAACGCAGTCCGTCTGTTACCGAACTGGAAATCAGCAGGACCAGACGGACTGCACAATTTTTGGATAAAATGGTTCCGTAGTTCACACGGACGGTTGGCAGCTCAATTCCAATCATGTTTGGAATCAGGATCGCTTCCCGATTTTCTTACTACTGGTATGACCCACCTCTTATACAAATCTGGTAGTGCCATAGAGCCTAAAAATTATAGACCAATTACATGCCTACCAACGGTCTATAAGGTTCTCACATCTATTTTGAGACAAAAAATAACGCGCCACATAACTGACAGCAACATCAAGTCAATCTCTCAGAATGGATGTAGAAGTGGGGCTCGTGGCACTAAAGAGCTCCTAATTATGGATATGGTTATTAGCCAACAGGTACGCCGTAATCGCAAGGATCTGGCGACATGCTGGATAGATTACAAGAAGGCCTATGACTCTGTGCCTCATTCATGGCTTAGGAGGGTGCTGGAGTTGTATAAGATTGATGCAACTCTATGTAACTTCTTAGGGACATGCATGGGGCAATGGAAGACCGTCTTGTGCTATTCAGGATGCCGACAGACTTGTGGTAATGGTGGACCGATAAAGATCGAGCGTGGTATATTTCAGGGCGATAGTCTGAGTCCTTTATGGTTTTGTCTGGCCCTGAATCCTCTCAGCGCTTTGCTGGAGAATTCAGGTCTAGGGTACCGGTTGCGGAAAGATGGCCAGGTTTTGTCTCACCCCACACAGTCACCAACTGATGGAATTACTAAAGGTAACGGAAACCTTTAGTAATTCTATCAGAATGGAATTTGGCGTAGACAAATGTGCAAGCATGCATGTGAAGAAGGGTGGGATAGTGGATTCCGAAAGAATACAACTTTCAGATTCCACTCAACTTCGGTCCCTTTCGGCAACCGATACTTATAAATATCTGGGTATGTCACAAGCGTTAGGCATATTAGAGACTGACATGAAACAATTATTGAGGGAACGCTTCTTTGGCCGCCTGAAAAAAGTTCTTAAGAGTCTTTTATCGGGCGGTAACAAGGTGCGAGCCTACAATAGTTGGGTCATGCCAGTTTTAGTGTACTCGTTTGGCATACTCAGATGGACTCAGACAGAACTTGACGCCTTGGATAGAAAAGTCCGTACGCTACTCACTACATACCAAATGCATCATCCGCGTTCATCTGTAATGAGGTTGTACATACCACGGAAGTGTGGGGGCCGAGGCTTTCTTAATGCTAAGACCCTTCACAACCGTGAGGTGTGCAATCTTAGGGGTCTTCCTGCGGGTGGACGAGGATTTGCATCGTGATGTTGCTGCAGTAGACAACGGATTTACCCCGCTCGGTTTGGCTAAAGAGAACTGGCGCAAACCTATAATACTAAGTACCAATGACCGCATGGGTGTATGGAAGGGTAAAGAGTTACATGGACGTTTCTATCAGGCCCTACATGGACCTGATATTGATTTAAAATCATCAGTATCCTGGCTACGATTCGGTAATCTATTTGGAGAAACCGAAGGGTTTGTCTTTGCAATTATGGACGAAGTTGTCATGACTAAAAATTACCGGAGGTATATTCTGAAGGATGGTACGGTTGACATATGTCGGGCGTGCCACCGTCCTGGAGAGTCCCTTAGGCATATTATCTCTGGTTGTTCTAGTTTGGCTAACGGCGAGTATTTGCATAGGCATAACCAAGTAGCTAGGATTGTCCATCAACAACTTGCTCTGAAATACAAACTCGTGGATTCAGAAGTACCGTATTACAAGTATGTGCCCGACCCAGTTCTCGAAAATGATCATATCACATTGTACTGGGACCGATCTATTATCACTGACAGGACTATTGTTGCAAATAGGCCTGACATAGTGATAGTAGATCGGTTAGAGCGCCGTGCAATAATAGTTGATATTACTATTCCGCATGACGGCAATCTCGTGAAAGCCGAAAAAGACAAACAAGTAAAGTACTTGGATTTGGCCCACGAGATTGTCGACATGTGGCATGTAAGCTCAGCTGTTATTGTACCGATAGTCGTTTGCGTGCATGGACTGATCGCCAAGAGCCTCGACAAACACCTACAGAGGCTCTCGTTAGACGGTTGGATTAAGGGCCTGATGCAGAAGGCAGTGTTGCTCGATACGGCACGCATCGTGAGGAAATTCCTCTCTCTGGAGCCCTAACCACCGGTAGCTTGGTCCTTGTACCCGATGCCGGTGGGTCACTATTTTTTATATTTTTAAATATATTTGTATTTTTTATAGATTTATTTAAAAATGTATTAAATATGTAATTAAGTTAAATAAAGGAATAATAATAATAATAAACTATAGACCTATCACTTGCTTACCTACCATCTACAAGCTCCTTACATCCATTCTGAGAAGTAAATTAAATTCACACATAATGTCTAACAATATTTTAGATAACGCTCAGAATGGATGTAGGGCTGGGTCACGTGGTACTAAGGAGCTACTCCTTATTGACATGGCCATTAGCCAACAGGTCTAGCGGAGTAGGGGCGCCCTCTCTACTGCCTGGATTGACTACAAGAAGGCCTATGATTCGGTGCCTCATTCATGGCTGAGGAGGATTTTAGAGTTGTATAAAATTAATCCGACTCTTAAATCCTTGTTAGTCTGGTGTATGGGGCAGAGGACCACAGTCCTTCGTCAACCAGGTAGTGGTGGGTACGCCTCTGATTCGCATGACTTGATAAGGATTGAGCGTGGTATATTCCAGGGCGACAGTTTGAGTCCATTGTGGTTTTGTTTAGCACTGAATCCACTTAGCACATTGCTGAAGGATTCAGGGCTAGGCTATCGGTTTCGTAGAGGGGGTGAGGTTATTTCTCACCTGATGTATATGGATGACCTCAAACTATTCACACCGAAGCACCAAGATTTAGTGACATTATTAAAAACTACGGAAGTTTTTAGTAATGCCATTAAGATGGAGTTCGGTGTTGATAAGTGTGCGGTTATGCATGTACAGCGGGGGAAGGTTGTAAATTCACCGAATCTACAACTTTCTGAGATAATAACTCTCAGATCTCTCACCGAGACCGAAACATACAAATACCTAGGTATGTCAGAGTCATTGGGTATAGCGGTAGAGGATATTAAGGAATCGGTGAAAGAACGTTTTTTTGGCCGCCTGACAAAAGTTCTTAACAGTTCTTTGTCCGGTGGTAACAAAATGCGGGGTTTCAACGGTTGGGTGATACCTTTATTGTTGTACTCCTTTGGCATACTTAGGTGGACTCAAACGGAACTAGACGCCCTGGATAGGCGAGTCCGTCAACAACTGACATTGCATCGAATGTTACACCCACGATCGTCTGTCATGAGACTGTACATTCCACGGAAGTGGGGGGGTCGAGGCTTTTTGAATGCCAAGAACCTCCACAACCGTGAAGTGTGCAGTCTCAGGGATTACTTCCTACAGAATGGATGTGACATTCATTGCGATGTTGTGAAAGTTGACAAGGGCCTTACACCTCTTTCCTTGGCTAACGAGAACTGGCGTAAACCAAAGGTGTTAAGTACTGAAGACCGTAAGGACGTATGGAAGAGCAAGGAGCTACACGAGCGGTTCTACCGAGTCTTAACAGGACTCGATGTAGATCTGCTCGCATCGGTGACCTGGCTGCGTTTTGGGGACCTCTTTGGAGAAACTGAAGGTTTTGCCTGTGCAATTGCAGATGAGGTTATCAAGACGAACAACTATCGGAAATACATCATGAAGGACGGTACGGTCGACATTTGTCGAGCATGCCACCGTCCTGGTGAATCACTTCGCCATATTATTTCCGGTTGTTCGTATCTTGCTAACACCGAGTACTTGCATAGGCACAATCAAGTAGCCAGGATCATCCACCAGCAACTTGCTCTTCAATATGACCTTATTGAGTCTGAAGTACCGTACTATAAGTACACACCAGTGCCAGTTCTTGAGAATGGTCGTGCATTGCTCTACTGGGACCGATCAATCATCACGGACAGGACTATTGTTGCCAATAGGCCCGATATCGTGTTGGTTGATCGGACCCAGCGTCGGGCAGTGCTCGTCGATATCGCCTTCCCGCATGACGAGAATCTCGTGAAGGCAGAGAAGGACAAACTTAGTAAGTACCTCGATCTGTCCTTCCAGATAACCGCCATGTGGGACGTAGACTCGACGATCATTGTCCCGGTGGTCGTTTCGGCAAACGGATTAATAGCGAAGAGTCTCGATCAACATCTCAAGAGACTCTCGTTAGATTGTTGGATCAAGAGTCAGATTCAGAAGGTTGTTATCCTCGACACGTGCCGTATTGTTAGGAGGTTTCTTAGTCTGTAGCCTTCACCACCGGTAGTTTGGGTCCTACTCCGCTACTGGTGGGTCACTATTTTTTATATTTTTAAATGTATTTGTGTTTTTTATAAATGTATTTAAAAATGTATAAAATAAGAATATAAATGAATAAACGATATAATAATAATAATAATAATAATAATCCTGGCAACTCTGAACGTCTCAGACATCATTTTCATTCTTAAAATATTTTAATATTTTTATTCATATATTATTACCTAAATTTATACAATTACTTCAGATTTCATAATAATATCAGCAAAAAGTCAATACATAAAGGATTTTATAATATTTTAGAACTTTAGAACAATAAACATAGTCTACAAAATATGCAACGAAGATTTGACACATGTCATTCAATTAATTCAAATATATCAACATCACATTCAATATTATGGTCAAACAATATGAAGTGATTGTGAGATGCAAACAAGAGCCAGAAGCAGAAATGCGCAAATAACACCCCCGGACTCGTCACTAAACTCCGCCTCGCAGGCACCGGACCGCACATCGCTGACACAGGTGCTCGCTGAGGCGTCGAGCTCTTCAAGTGACGAGTATTTCTCTCCGCCGTCGTCGCCAACACCTGTACGCCGGCGAGGGAGAGGCCGGCCGCCGAGCAGTTTGGGGCCCCGAAGCCTACCAGCTTCGAGTAGGGTCCCCACTACCGGTGGTATTGTGCACCGCATGCGATGGACTTCATCCATCAATGAAAACGTTATGCGGGCATATTATGAGGCTACAGATGGGGAAACCAACCTGACTGCGTATCGTTCAAGGATGCTTCCTTTGTTTCAGGCTCTTGAACCAACAATTACCGTTGCCGTCCAACGACTATCGGATCAAGTGCGGGCTATCCAACGATGTAAGTTGTTGGATCAATCTGTGCTTGATCGACTACGCCTGGAAGTATTATCTACTCGTACAGCTCCAGTGTCAACGAGAGCACCGTCACCTGTGACACAGACGGTTGCTACAAGTGCGACGTTAGCGGAACCCGCATTCGACGCAGAAAATGATACGAGTGATACGTCTATCCAGGTAAGCGAGCAATTGAGGAGTACTTTGGAAGATGTGATCTCGCAGTATAGGTTTATACCTAATTCTAGACCGCGGCTACCACGCTTGCCAATGCATAAGCGAAATCTGGCGTTGATGGGAGCCCTAAATGCATTGCTAGAACCGTACTTACGGACTAGCAGTGGTTTGCTTGATACTCACTCGATTCTTTACTGTGGAGCGATTGCCGCTTGTCGTGTTGCACGCGTTAAATTCCCTGAAGTTAACCGTGCACCACGACCGGATGGTGTTCCCGTATGGCAGGCAAGAATCGAGCGACGTATCGGCACATTTAGGACTCTCATTGCAAAGCTTATCTCTTTCAGCCGGGGAAATAGTCGTCCCCGGGTCATGCGTTTCGTGACTCAGGCATTTGCTGGGACCGGTATTCGTCCCCAGCAATACTTAGCCAATGTCACGGAACGTATTGACTTTCTGAAACAGAAAGTGTATGCATGGGCAAGCCGTATCCGTCGTTATAGAGAGCGTGTAAATAGATACTGGCAGAATCGCATCTTCCAAAGTGACCAAAGGAAGGTGTACCGAGAGTGGGAGGGAACTGGACAACGTTTGAGCGACGGACAACTGCCAGATGCTCACACCATGAATCAATTCTGGCGTGACATATGGTCGGTGCCCGTCGAACATTCGGAGGGCGACTGGATCCGTGTCGTCGAGCATGAATGCAATACCATCGAACCCATGGAGTCTATTACCATAGACTACGAAGACGTTAGTTGTGCAATTCGTACGGCCCCGAACTGGAAGAGTCCTGGGCCGGATGGATTGCACAACTTTTGGATAAAGTGGGTTCAGAGCTCGCATGAACGCTTGGCAACACAGTATCAAGAAGCCCTCGAGTCTGGTTCCTTACCCGCTTTCATGACCACTGGCATCACCTTCCTGCTCCATAAATCAGGTAGTACCACGGAACCTAAAAACTATAGACCCATCACTTGCTTACCTACCATCTACAAGCTCCTTACATCTATTCTGAGAAGTAAAATAAACTCGCACATAGTATCTAATAATATCTTAGATAACGCTCAGAATGGATGTAGGGCTGGGTCTCGTGGCACTAAGGAGCTACTCCTCATTGATATGGCCATTAGCCAACAAGTCAAGCGGAGTAGGGGCGCCCTCTCTACTGCCTGGATTGACTACAAGAAGGCCTATGATTCGGTGCCTCATTCATGGCTGAGGAGGATTTTAGAGTTGTATAAAATTAATCCGACTCTTAAATCCTTCTTAGTCTCGTGTATGGGGCAGTGGACCACAGTCCTTCGTCAACCAGGTAGTGGTGGGCACGCCTCTGACCCGCAAGGCTTGATAAGGATCGAGCGTGGTATATTCCAGGGCGACAGTTTGAGTCCATTGTGGTTTTGTTTAGCACTGAATCCACTTAGCACATTGCTGAAGGATTCAGGGCTAGGCTATCGGTTTCGTAGAGGGGGTGAGGTTATATCTCACCTGATGTACATGGATGACCTCAAACTGTTCACATTGAAGCACCAAGATTTAGTGACATTATTAAAAACTACGGAAGTTTTTAGTAATGCCATTAAGATGGAGTTCGGTGTTGATAAGTGTGCGGTTATGCATGTACAACGGGGGAAGGTTGTAAATTCACCGAATTTACAACTTTCTGAGATAATAACTCTCAGATCTCTCTCCGAGACCGAAACATACAAATACCTAGGTATGTCACAGTCATTGGGTATAGCGGTAGAGGATATTAAGAAATCGGTGAAAGAACGTTTTTTTGGCCGCCTGACAAAAGTTCTTAACAGTTCTTTGTCCGGTGGTAACAAAATGCGGGCTTTCAACGGTTGGGTGATACCTTTATTGTTATACTCCTTTGGCATACTTAGGTGGACTCAAACGGAACTAGACGCCCTGGATAGGCGAGTCCGTCAACAACTGACATTGCATCGAATGTTACACCCACGATCTTCTGTCATGAGACTGTACATTCCGCGGAAGTGGGGGGGTCGAGGCTTTTTGAATGCCAAGAACCTCCACAACCGTGAAGTGTGCAGTCTGAGAGATTACTTTCTACAGAACGGGTGTGACATTCATTGCGATGTCGTGATGGTTGACAAGGGCCTAACACCTCTTTCCTTGGCTAACGAGAACTGGCGTAAACCAAAGGTGCTAGGTACTGAAGACCGTAGGGACGTATGGAAGAGTAAGGAGCTACACGGGCGGTTCTACCGGGTCTTAACAGGACCCGACGTAGACCTGCTCGCTTCGGTGAACTGGCTACGTTTTGGGGACCTCTTTGGGGAAACTGAAGGTTTTACCTGTGCAATTGCAGATGAGGTTATCAAGACGAACAACTATCGGAAATACATCATGAAGGACGGTACGGTCGAAATTTGTCGAGCATGCCACCGTCCTGGTGAATCACTTCGCCACATTATTTCCGGTTGTTCGTATCTTGCTAACACCGAGTACTTGCATAGGCACAATCAAGTAGCCAGGATCATCCACCAGCAACTTGCTCTTCAATATGGCCTTATTGAGTTTGAAGTACCGTACTATAAGTACACACCAGTGCCAGTTCTTGAGAATGGTCGTGCATTGCTCTACTGGGACCGATCAATCATCACGGACAGGACTATTGTTGCCAATAGGCCCGATATCGTGTTGGTTGATCGGACCCAGCGTCGGGCAGTGCTCGTCGATATCGCCGTCCCGCATGACGAGAATCTCGTGAAGGCAGAGAAGGACAAACTTAGCAAGTACCTCGATTTGTCCTACGAGATAACCGCCATGTGGGACGTAGACTCGACGATCATTGTCCCGGTGGTCGTTTCGGCAAACGGATTAATAGCAAAGAGTCTCTATCAACATCTCAAGAGACTCTCGTTAGATTGTTGGATCAAGAGTCAGATTCAGAAGGTTGTTATCCTCGACACGTGCCGTATTGTTAGGAGGTTTCTTAGTCTGTAGCCTTCACCACCGGTAGTTTGGGTCCTACTCCGCTACTGGTGGGTCACTATTTTTTATATTTTTAAATGTATTTGTGTTTTTTATAAATGTATTTAAAAATGTATAAAATAAGAATATAAATGAATAAACGATATAATAATAACAATAACCTCGTCTACCGCGTTTGCCTACGCATAAGAAAAATATAGCCCTAATGTGTGCTCTGGATTCACTACTGTCAGACTATTTTAACAGTAGTGAAAATCTCGGTGATACACATTCGATTCTGTACTGTGGGGCTGTTGCGGCATGTCGAGTAGCAAATATTAAGCTTTTATCAAATGATAAAGCTACTCGACCGAAATTTGTTACACCAGCCTGGCAGTATAGGATGGAACGTCGTATTGCCGAGACCAGGGCACTCATTGGGAAACTTATTTGCTTCAGGTCGGGCAATACTCGCCCTAGAGTGATGCGCTTTGTGAACCGGGCATTCTTGGGGACTAATATTAGATCCCAAGAATTTGCTTTTCGGGTCACAGAGCGCATTGACTACCTGAAGCAAAAAGTCTATGCGTGGGCAAATCGTATAAAAAGATATAAAAAAAGAGTGGACCGGTACCGGCAAAACTGCATGTTCCAAAAAAATGAGAGATGGGTCTACAGAGATTGGGAGCGACATGATTCAAGTGTGATTGACGAGCGCCGGCCAGATGATGATGCCACCATTGCATTCTGGAGTGGCATCTGGTCGGCTCCTGTCAGCCACACAGAGGATGGTTGGATGCGGGATGTTAATCGTCTGTGTGAACCGATACAAACTATGGAACCATTAAAATTCATAGATAGTGATGTCACCAACGCAGTCCGTTTGTTACCGAACTGGAAATCAGCAGGACCAGACGGACTGCACAATTTTTGGATAAAATGGTTCCGTAGTTCACACGGACGGTTGGCAGCTCAATTCCAATCATGTTTGGAATCAGGATCGCTTCCCGATTTTCTAACTACTGGTATGACCCACCTCTTATACAAATCTGGTAGTGCCATAGAGCCTAAAAATTATAGACCAATTACATGCCTACCAACGGTCTATAAGCTTCTCACATCTATTTTGAGACAAAAAATAACGCGCCACATAACTGACAACAACATCATGTCAATCTCTCAAAATGGATGTAGAAGTGGGGCTCGTGGCACTAAAGAGCTCCTAATTATGGATATGGTTATTAGCCAACAGGTACGCCGTAATCGCAAGGATCTGGCGACATGCTGGATAGATTACAAGAAGGCCTATGACTCTGTGCCTCATTCATGGCTTAGGAGGGTGCTGGAGTTGTATAAGATTGATGCAACTCTATGTACCTTCTTAGGGACATGCATGGGGCAATGGAAGACCGTCTTGTGCTATTCAGGATGCCGACAGACTTGTGGTAATGGTGGACCGATAAAGATCGAGCGTGGTATATTTCAGGGCGATAGTCTGAGTCCTTTATGGTTTTGTCTGGCCCTGAATCCTCTCAGCGCTTTGCTGGAGAATTCAGGTCTAGGGTACCGGTTGCGGAAAAATGGCCAGGTTTTGTCTCACCTTCTTTACATGGATGATTTAAAATTACTTGCCCCAAACAGTCACCAACTGATGGAATTACTAAAGGTAACGGAAACCTTTAGTAATTCTATCAGAATGGAATTTGGCGTAGACAAATGTGCAAGCATGCATGTGAAGAAGGGTGGGATAGTGGATTCCGAAAGAATACAACTTTCGGATTCCACTCAACTTCGGTCCCTTTCGGCAACCGATACTTATAAATATCTGGGTATGTCACAAGCGTTAGGCATATCAGAGACTGACATGAAACAATTATTGAGGGAACGCTTCTTTGGCCGCCTGAAAAAAGTTCTTAAGAGTCTTTTATCGGGCGGTAACAAGGTGCGAGCCTACAATAGTTGGGTCATGCCAGTTTTAGTGTACTCGTTTGGCATACTCAGATGGACTCAGACAGAACTTGACGCCTAGGATAGAAAAGTCCGTACGCTACTCACTACATACCGAATGCATCATCCGCGTTCATCTGTAATGAGATTGTACATACCACGGAAGTGTGGGGGCCGAGGCTTTCTTAATGCTAAGACCCTTCACAACCGTGAGGTGTGCAATCTTAGGGAATACTTCCTACGGGTGGACGAGGATTTGCATCGTGATGTTGCTGCAGTAGACAACGGATTTACCCCGCTCGGTTTGGCTAAAGAGAACTGGCGCAATCCTATAATACTAAGTACCAATGACCGCATGGATGTATGGAAGGGTAAAGAGTTACATGGACGTTTCTATCAGGCCCTACATGGACCTGATATTGATTTAAAATCATCAGTATCCTGGCTAAGATTCGGTAATCTATTTGGAGAAACCGAAGGGTTTGTCTTTGCAATTATGGACGAAGTTGTCATGACTAAAAATTACCGGAGGTATATTCTGAAGGATGGTACGGTTGACATATGTCGGGCGTGCCACCGTCCTGGAGAGTCCCTTAGGCATATTATCTCTGGTTGTTCTAGTTTGGCTAACGGCGAGTATTTGCATAGGCATAACCAAGTAGCTAGGATTGTCCATCAACAACTTGCTCTGAAATACAAACTCGTGGATTCAGAAGTACCGTATTACAAGTATGTGCCCGACCCAGTTCTCGAAAATGATCATATCACATTGTACTGGGACCGATCTATTATCACTGACAGGACTATTGTTGCAAATAGGCCTGACATAGTGATTGTAGATCGGTTAGAACGCCGTGCAATAATAGTTGATATTACTATTCCGCATGACGGCAATCTCGTGAAAGCCGAAAAAGACAAACAAGTAAAGTACTTGGATTTGGCCCACGAGATTGTCGACATGTGGCCTGTAAGCTCAGCTGTTATTGTACCGATAGTCGTTTCCGTGCATGGACTGATCGCCAAGAGCCTCGACCAACACCTACAGAGGCTCTCGTTAGACGGTTGGATTAAGGGCCTGATGCAGAAGGCAGTGTTGCTCGATACGGCACGCATCGTGAGGAAATTCCTCTCTCTGGAGCCCTAACCACCGGTAGCTTGGTCCTTGTACCCGATGCCGGTGGGTCACTATTTTTTATATTTTTAAATATATTTGTATTTTTTATAGATTTATTTAAAAATGTATTAAATATGTAATTAAGTTAAATAAAGGAAATAACAATAATAATAATCTTAATACACTCACAGCCAAATTAGAAAGTTGCGCACTAAAGTTGCGCACCAAAAACGTGACACGATTTTCGTTACTTGTTAGTAGGTTTTACCCCTCGGATTTTTCTCATACCGGGCGCCTTATATATGAAAATCGATTCTTAAGGAGTAAACTCCAATAATAACTAATAATAATCTCCTCTCCAATGAACTCTGATAAGAAGTTTAAATACTGCCATCTATTAGGAAATAATCGGGACAATAGAAACTGTTCATTCATGGGGGATTATAACGTAAAATACTGCCATCTATTATATATTTTTCGCACACATAATATACCGCCATCTATTACGTACTTTTCGCACACAATACACTGCCATCTATTAGGAATTTATCGAAAATTATTTAGCTAGCCCTAAAGACGCCTTTAAAACGTCGCCAATTCCTTCTATGAGATGGTTCATCTGTACTAGTATAGTATTCTTATATCTGTGATATTAGATAATTCTAGAAACATAACTACAATATTTATTTACTTATTTATTTAAAATTGCAAACATTAATTTTTTACACTCTGTATAATCTTTGAATATAAAAGAATGGTTGAAAAATGAAATGTTATTTGTTCCTGTGAATCACAAAGAAAGAACCAACATGCTAAACTATAACAGTATAGCAATATACATCTTCCTCTTTGATCACATTTTCTGATAATTAGGTAACCCTTTTAACACAACATTAGAAAAATATGTGAGGTCAGATGGTGCATCGTTAACACATTAGAAGATTACTAAACTTGTAAACAAAATCTTGTAATGGGATTAGGTATTAATAATATAATATTATTATTATGTATGTTAGGACACTTTATACACAGCGTCATCTAGCCTAAAATAAGCACCTTAATGTGATATGGATACTAGACAACGGATATAATACTTATTTTAAATATTTTTTTTAGATTAATTACACCCAGACACATAACAAATAATCGTGTTCAGCACACAAAGATTTGTCCTGGGTAAGAATCGATAAACTGCATTAATAACGGAGATGGCCCTCACTGTCTATCACTTCTTGAAGACGACTTTTCATCCCCGACACCATATTAAAGCATGCGGCACTATTTCGCATTAGTTCCCAAGTTCTGTTTACCTCTTCATCCAATTTTTTTTTTACTTTATATTACTTGAGTCCCAGTTTAAAACCATCTGACCCCATAAGTTTTCTATAGGGTTAAGATCCGGGCTTTTAGCCGGCCACTCAAACACCGTTATATCTTCTTGTGCATTTAGCCAGTCTTGCACAATTCGGGACCGATGCACTGAAGAGTTATCCTGATATTGATATATGTCATAAAATTTTTCGGCCATCCCTATCTGACTTGAAGCATTTTTCGTCGGTAAATATAACAATTTCGTTTTCCCAGTCGAAATTTAAATAACGAGTAGCAAAATTTACTCGGTTGGTGCGATGATCGTCAGTAAGTTGAATCTTTATGGCTGGCTTATAATTATGGATATTCGCAGCGTGTAGATGTAGTCGAACAGTACTCAGCGACACTCCAAAAGTTTCAGCACTTGAGCGCGTAGTTTTGAAGGGTGCCACTGAGTGAACTTCCACAATATCACGGTGCCGCTCTGATTCATGAGTGTAAGCAACTGGGCGAGGTCCTTGGCGTTCACATTTTATATCACCCGTCGCTTGATCCCTTCGAATCCATCTACGCACTGTATTTCTCTGTAATGAAAATGATAATAAATAAAAGAAATTCCAAAAAACTAACTTGTAAATGAAAATGTAACATGATTAAGCAATAAATAGGTATATAATATATTTTTATCGTAACTCTTACCGTTATGCTCATATCTCGTGCTATTTTCTTTATGCTTTGTTCTTGCTCCCAGAGAACAATAATTTTAGTTTTCAAAAATTTTGTTAATCGAACCATACTTTCAATTTACTCAAAAAACTGATCAATAACTTAATAAATTGAATAATATTACGAGGAGGATTAACACCAATGCAAATTACCACGAATTATAAAGTTACCTTCAATCACAGTTTAGTAAATAAGGCAAAGAAGTATTCTAATTGCAACCTTATCGCGCTGTCACAGATATTATAATACTATAGCCACAGCTCATACAGCAGATAAGTTTTTGAAGTAAAACATGACGGTAGTGCAATAAGCTGTATCAAGCGTAATCTATTGAACTAAATGAGAAATCTATACTAATTTCAACCTTATCTTTTAGTCTATTGAACAGTTATTATTATCACATATGGTGGAAGTTGAACTTTAAACCTTAAGGTCTAGAAAATTACACCGTAATCAACTTTGTTTGATAAAAGGAGTAATGGCTATTCATATTTTCGCCATTATTATCAAGTGAACCGATAGCCTAGTGGTATAAGGCACGGCCTAGGTGATCGGCTGGCGCTGGAGATGCGAGTTCGTATCCTCAAACAGCACATAAATTAATGTGGTATTTTTTTGTGAGTAAATTGTATCTTGGTATACAATTGAGCCGAAAGACGAAAAATATCAGAAAATTACAAATTAATATGAACATGCAAAAAAAGGCAGATGAAGCTGCTCGCTCGTTCGTATCATACATAAAATTAGCATAATCATATTTAACCATAAAATTTATAAGCATAGCTTTATAAAGGCATAAACGTATCAAACTATAATGAATACAGTCATAATCATCTTACGCAGAAAAAAAAATTAAATATGTAAAATAATTAAAAGGCGGCTTAGGGCACACCGCCGCACCTAAACCTACTTTGACACTAAATAATACAGGAAATACTGGTTAAAGTAACTTTTTTATTTTTCATTCATTTAATTAATTTATACCTATTCATTTTTAGTAATATATATTATTAGGCGACTGTACACTATGCCTAAAAACATTGTGCAAATTATAAATATGCAGAAATATAAATAAAAAAAAATAAAAAAAAAAAACCTTTTATTTCTTGCTTTTCGAAATAAAAAATTACAGCAACAACGTGCATGCAAAATTACTTATCAACATTATTCATTATCTATATATATATTATATAACATCTATATATAATATAACATCATCACAAAATATTCATTAACATTATTAACATTATTATTCACTAATATTAATTTCTTAATATTTGCATTTTTAATTTTTGCATTGCATTAATAAACAGTAGAATACGTAGTAAAAGATACGAGTAGGTACTTATTACTGACTGTCTGTTTTGTTAATATTTATAAATACGAGTAGTATAATTATTTAAATACTCAGGATCTTAAATAATAAATAATATAAACAATGTAGTGTATTATGATTAAAATATAATTTTGAATAAGTAACTTGAATAAAACTATAATTATAATAAAATTACTATCTCAATTGTAGTACATACATTTTACGAATAATAATTATTACAATTGGATTTTTGTTGCATTGGATGAAAAATGTATTCATTTATTAATTAAATTAACCAAGTAAGATTCAGAGCCAATGATTTTAGCAAGAACCCTCTCAATGAAAGGTAAAGGCCTCCTCCAGAGATAACATTATTAAAGTTAAATCAAAAATAAAATATCCTACTAATATTACAAACGCGAAAGCCTGCGAGTATGTATGTATGTATGGATGGATGGCCACTCCCCCACGCAAAAACTACTGAATGGATTTCAATGAAACCCCACAACAACACAACTTATACATCAGAACAACACACATGCCACACAATTCACAAATATATTGCGTGAATTGCTCAAAACATGACACGGCGCGACGGAAACGGGAAAAAATCCAAATTACCACGCGGACGAAGTCGCGGGCGACCACTAGTACATATATATTTTTAAGAAAGCCATTAATTCCAGTAAAATAATAAGTCAACAAAGTATGTATAAATTTTTGTATGTTGCTATAACAGAAAATTCTTATTTTTTTTTTTTTTTTTTTTTTTTTGTCATATCTATTAGTTTTGTATTGATTTTCTCTGGAGGGTTTTGGTCGTAATCTTCCACGGGGACCAGCCGGATTGGAAGATGTATTTTGCTAGATATTGTTATGTGTTTTCCATGTGAAAGGGGGGCGGTAGTTGTTGCGGTTTAATGTTCATGTCTAATTGTTCGTTTGGTGAGTTTCCAGGGTTTTTTTTAGTTAAAAAACCGAGTATTCCTGGTTTGAGAACTCCACATGTTAGACTTGACGATCTCTGAACTCTTGGTTGAGTTTTGTTCTTTTTATTGACTTGTGTTCTCTGTTTTGTTTGTGTAGGATCGTTATTGTCCGGTGATGTTGGTAGTGTTCTTTTATTGTTTCCTGATGTATCTGTGTCTTTGTGGCGTATTATCAATTTATCATATCTGATAGTGGCATGGTTTCCTTTCTCTATTTCTATTTTTACTTGTGCTTGTAATTCCTTTCTTTTTTCTAAAATGTTCCTTGGAAAATCTTCGTTTATAAAATAAGCGGTATCTTTTAATATTTTTCTCTGCTTAAAAATTTTATTTTTGTTCCTAGTGTAGTAAAATGTTACAGTAATCGGTCTTCGTTTTTCTCCTTTCTTCCCAATTCTCCTAGTTTCTTGTACATCTCTTCTCTCTAGCCCTATAGAAAAATGTTGATTTATAAAATTTATTATGTTTTTTTCTAAGATTTCATAAGAAGTTTCTGTCTCCGCTAGGCCAAATATAACGATATTCCTCTGCCTTGACTGTTTCTCTAAGAAGTATAATCTTTTCTCTTGGTCTTCCAGCTTTTCCTTAAGGGTATCATATTTTTCCTCGAATACCTTCAACTTTTCTTCTAATGTAATATTAATGTTTTGCGTAACTTGTTCAGTAACTTTTGCTGCTGATTGAAGGATTGTCGATTTTTGTTCGTCAAGTTCGTTTTGTATTTTTCGGAGCATATTTATAACTTCCTCCATGTTTGGAATGGTATTTATTATTGTACGATGTACAAGAAACTATTTGTTTTGGTACTGGTGTTGCCCTCTATTGATTTGGTGTAAGACAAACCATGAGTTTATCAGTGAACTCCCTAGATGGCGACGATGGTGTTATTCCTTTGATCGATATTCCGATGTCCTTGCAAGGTCATGATACAATTATAGGTTAGGATAACTTTTCACTTTAGTTGTTTATTTTTCACTTTTGCACTTCGAAAATAATCATTTGACTATTGCAAACCAATTTTATACGAAGAAAAATTCACTAGTAGTCTAATAAAGTAGTTTTTTCACTTCACTGTTTTTCATGTATTTAGCCAATTATTACTAGCTTTGGTATTTTGTCCACACTATATGTTAAAAGTCACTTATTTATGATTTCACTGCACTTAGTTTTTGTACAAAATAGCAGTTATTTATATTTTTTCTACATTAAACGCGGAGATAAACGTATCGTGGCTCAGTGGCGCCCCTCCCGATCTTCTCGATGCATAAATATATTAGACCTAAATATAATTATTCCACAGTACATATGCTGCTAAAAATCAATTTTGACTCAGTATAATTATGCCAAAAAAAGTATGCCAAATTCATTGTGCTAAAACATTTTAGGATTACATATATGTTAACGAAAGGTATCCCCTTCTAGGGACAATGAGAATGCCAGTCGCATTATTAGACAGCCTAACCTATTCGTAAAAAGTACCAAATTATACCCTGAATGCCCTGAGACTGTCGTGTTATAGGTAACTCTCACTTTATTCTCTCAATTAACTGTTACGTCACCAGTCATCAATCTTCAGTCAAGTTTTAAAAATAAATTACCTACATTACTTACAAGCAAAAATAAATTGGTATTCTTCGGTGTTTATTTATTTGTTCAAGCGTCCATAATACATTAGATCTACAACGGCCGAACCAATGTTAATTTGATGTAGTGATAGTTTGTGACTACAGGAAGATAAATGTCTAATTTTAATCCAAATAGGAAATAGATACCACTGTACAAGTAAAGCATTAAAAGCACTTGTATCGAGCCTGATTGTGATTGCCTCAGAACTTCCGAAGTTAATTAGGTATATCAGTGTAAAAGCCCGTCGTACGTTTCAAGGTACCAACAAGGTCGGTCTCATATTCACTAGATTGACCAGCTCAAATATCTTGGTATTCCACGAGGTCTTTAAAACATCAGAGGTCAGCTAGCGACCCTGGTGCGTAGGATATACAGAAATACTTACGACGCGCTCAAACCCTGGTCCTTCTAATAATATATACTTCATAATAATATATACCTAATGATGACAATTGTGTCAAAACTAGTGTCGACACTAATGTCACGCCGTGTGGGAGCACATGACACATGTGTCATCGTTTATAAGCAGCATAAACAATTATTGACTACATCGGCTTAATTGGCGGATGATTGGAATCCTGGAGATCTTGATAGGCGCCTTAACTAGTACGATTAATATTGTGTAGATAAGTAATGACATTTAACAAGTCTGTCAGTACATGAACTAGCCAGACAATTACACATCACGGCCACGCATTAAAATTGCTGTTGATTATTTGTTTGGTGCGCAAATTAAAGATCGAAAGCATTCCGACATCATATATAATGATCTCAGGCGACGTCGAAGGAGTCTGTCGTCCGGGACTTCCTCTTGTTTCTTGTTTAGTGCCTGTCTCGTGCACTTAACGTCGGCAATTAAGGCAACACATTAACTCGGTAGTTGCACCTAGCTATACCTGTACAACTGCCTTTGATAAGATTTCGTAATTCTCCACTACTGCATAGACTGACTTCCTAACTTACATAGTACCTATATGCCTAGCACATAATATAACTAGTAGTTCTGTGAACCGTAGACTTCAGGAGCGGCTTTGTTTAGAAAATTTCTTCTTCAATTTTCTTTATTACTCTTTCATTTGTCATCCCATCCAAAAAATATCATTCAAATGTTATTCATTGTAAGCAAGGAGTGTGTGTAAAGTTTCATGCAAATCGGTTGATAAATACGGCCTCAAACATGATCTGACAGAACCCGTAGATGGGTACAGACGAAAGAAATTCTCCCCAGTCTGCAAGTTGAAACGGAGCCTTCGCGAGGTTCGCTCCTTCAGTCAATAAGTGGTACCTACTAGTATATACAATAAGTAAAAATTACATTTTTACTGATATGTTTATAAGACTCATCGTTTCGGGCAGTGGTCCAACCGCTCTGTCCAGTTAGCTGGACTTCGGCCCTTTAGGTACTCTGGAGCTGTGGTGCAACTATCTTTGCAGTTGGACCACGGCATCGGAATAGAGTTCTCAGGTCCAATTATGGTTATTTAAGTAATCAATGTAGGTGTTATATCATATAGGTAAGTAGGTAGATATTAGTGTAGCCAACAAGTGCGTCATCGTCATAGGTCGGAACTATTTCTGTTTCTTCGAGAATTACCGATTCGTTTTCATTACTTATTTGGTCCTATGTAATAGGGGGCAAGCCTATTGCCGCTTGCAACCTCGGATATTAGCCAGAGTCCGTTTATCAGCAGGTGCACAGCGCGGGTGATAAATGCGTACCTATGTTGCAGTGACTGACCTTACTCAAACCAATTTATCGATGGCCAACCTTTGGGTGGACAGGAAAGGTTATACGAATATAAAATGTAGTAGCAGATACTATGTCCAATTATACGCGTATGTACCTACGAAAGGTGTCGTGTATAGACACGTACCTATTCGCGGCCGTCGCGCCGTATGGGCATAATTATGTATGTTTTTACAAAAAAGATGTACATAAGTATTTATATCAGTTTATCTAGTACTCATATCACAAGCTCTGCTTAGTTTGAGACTAGATGGGGTTGTGTGAATTGTCCTAACATGATGTAATGGTAAGTAAGATGTTAAAAACTTTCAAAATATAATAGCATTAATTTTAAAAGACTGTCTCAAAGAGAACAGCCGTTCTCTTTGAGACAGTCTTGATAATGCCTCGTTTAGAGGCGAAACAATTGTCGACGTTTGTTTGTCCTTTTTAATCATGCGAAAAAATTAATGCTATTATATTTTGAAAGTTTTTAACATCTTACTTACCATTACTTTGTCATGGATTTTCGCCAGGTAACGCCTGCTTCCATCCAATATCTAACATGATGTGTTTGTGTTTATATAACAGATATATTATAAGTTGTATGCTTAGTGTTAAGGTATGGAATATGTTAATTACCATCTAACGTAACTGATGTCGCAGAAAATTTAAAAAAATGTGCCAAATTGGTCTCGTTATTGAAAACTTCTTTGACAGCAATTTGTTTGACAGAATTATGGCGATCGCCTGAGCTGAAATCGACGCAGACGCAGTCTACTTATTTGTAAAAACCCGACGAAAATCAGACATACAATAAAAAAGAAATACCTACTTATCCGTTTGTGAGATATTAAACTAAAACTTATTTTTTTGGTAAAACAGAGCCCCCATCAAAAATCTGCACGACTGGCTCAAAAAAAAATTGTTGGTAGTCCATGTACGTACCTAATGAATTTGGAAGGAAAACTATAACCAGCTAGACAACTCAGTTAGTTCAAGACACGCAATTGTATTAAAAGTAGAGTTATAATTGATTTCTATGGTTTTATCAATGAGGAGAGACTAAACTGACGATGAAACCATTTCGTTTTCGCAACCATCATTTGTCAAAAATGATGGTTGCACCCAGATGCATCCAAACATGATACCATCGACGGTGCTACCGTTTAGAACACATGACCATAGATAATACACATTGTGCATAGCTTCACCATAGAGTAAAAAGGATATTTCCCCGAAAATTCTACCGTAATTCGTACTACTTCCATGGCGTACTTAGTGCATGTTTTTCACATTAACCGTCGACGAATAGAAGCATGGATCACAACTACAAAGATTTCTATGGATCTCAACATATATGTCATGAACTTACTCTATGTTCGTGATATATCTCAACTACATAGTTTATAGTTATCTGTGGATATCAATCTATATGGGATACCAACGATTTTCGACAACCATCAAAAATGGGAGATTGGTCTTTCAATTTTGACAAATGATGGTTGCGAAACCCAAATGGTTTCATCGTGATGTGGACCTTTACAGATATTACTAATCTGGCCATAAATAGGTATTGATATATTGACTTCTCTTTTTTTTCAACTTTTTCATTATTTTGAATTTGGAACACATATATTATTTTAAAAACTTCTTTCGATTTCGCGCCATTTCACATATTTTTTCGTGTTCATTATACAATTACAATATGGAATGGGGTGTTAAAGAAAATAGGAGCGCAGTGATCGCCTTGCACAAAGTGAGTATGGAGCCGTTCGGTCATATTCCAGACACTTCAAAAACTTGGTATCAGCAGTATGTTCGTATATCGTACTATCAATAGATACAACAACACTTCGTCTGTCGAAGACCAGAAAAGATCGGGGCGGCCGCGTGCTGTAAGAACTACAAAGGCTATTAATTCTGTTAAAGCCAGAATTCGTCGAAACCACGTAAGGAAGCAAAAAATCTTATCGCGAGATATGAAGATTCCTGCTAGGACTCTGTCACGTATTAAAAAACAAGACCTGAAGCTCGGTGCTTATCGTCGATATACAGGACATGCCCTAAATCAATCTTTACGATTAAAGAGAGTAGATCCATCAAAACGCCTGTCGCGATACGCAGGTGAAAGGTACAGAAATATCCTCTTTACCGATGAAAAAATTTTCACTATTGAAGAACACTACAATAAGCAAAATGATAAAGTGTACGCTCACAGTTCTAAGGAAGCTGCTCAAGTGGTCGGAAAGGTACAACGTGGTCATCATCCTGCGTCAGTGATGGTTTGGTGAGGCGTGTCTTATCAGGGAGTCACAAAACTACATTTTTGTGAAAAAGGAGTGTAAACTTCAGCCAAAGTGTATCTTGACTTTCCAGCAGGACTCTGATCCTGGTCACAAGGTATGAACTACCGAAGCCTGGCTAGAAACCAACGTTCCGGACTTTATAAGAGCTGAAGACTGGCCCTCATCTAGCCCAGACCTCAACCCTTGACACTACTAATTATGGTCAGTTTTAGAGGACATGGCCTGCTCTAAACGACACGGCGACATTGAGTCTCTTAAAAAATCTTTGGAGCAAGCAGTGGCAAAATTTCCCTTGGAAACAGTGCGTAAATCTATAGATTCATGGCCAAATAGATTAAAGGCCTGTATAAAAGCCAAAGGTGGCCATTTCGAGGAAAATATATTTTTATTTTTTGCTAAGACTTTAATAAATATGTAGATATAAATTTTAAAAATATTACATAACTTCATTTTAAAAAAATGCATTTTCATTTGTAACAAAACTTATGGCTGGACAAGGTATATACATATATGTAGCCTATGTATATAAGAGTAATATATATGTAGCCTATGTAGGTATCAATTACAGCAAAGAGGACATGGGAGATAAGGATACAGGACCTGACTGAACCACTGCAACACTGCACAGTTTACGGAATTGTATAATATGCAAATTAACATAATATGTAATAATAAAGAGTTCACGAAGACCCAAACTTGAGGCTTGAAAGTGGTGCACCTGCCGAACTACGCTCTACTAGATGACATCAAGAAAGTTAATAGCGAAAGTAAGCGTTTATTGTGCCCCTGACTACCTATTTGGGTTAACAAATGTGGTTATAAAACTATATGTATTTACAATAAGAATTATAATATACATAATTATATGTATACTAAAAATATTTACATTACAAAATATCGTTTAAAAAATCCTCCGCGTCATTGCCAACTGGGAAGGCTCCCAGAATGCTGGCTGCGTTCCACTTTGGATGGCGATTCTTATTCTTTGGGCCAGAAAATAGCCAGCCTTCTGGTCCCGAGAAGTATCGATTCAGCGTTTAGCAATGTCTCTGTAAAGGCGGCGAGCACTCGGACACCCTGACCCCAGTGCATTGCCTGAGGGCGATACTCTCGTCTCGGCGTGGGGTGCAACGCATCAGGAGGCAGCACTCAAGGTCACGACGGGTGTTGCTCAAGTCGTGGGTCGAGTACGGCGGCAGGGGCTGGAGGTCGCCCTGCACAAGTCCGAGGTTTCTTTGTTTTCACGGACCTCGGAATGATTCACCTTTTGGCTTTGTTCCAGCATAACTGTGGGGGGCTTCAGTATTGAATGGCTCAAGGAGGCGCTGGAGCGGGACCACAGGCCTGCGTCTCGAGAAATCATGGACCAGCGGTCCCAACTCCGCCAGGTTCTCATAGAGACATGGAGGGTACGACTTGCGCAACCGAAGTGGGGAACCACCTTCATCGCGGCGGTAAGTCCGATAATGGACGAGTGGCTGCAGAGGTGGCATGGTGATCTCACGCATTGTGCGACGCAGATCGTTACCGGGCATGGATGCTTCGGTAACTATCTGTTTCGCATGGGTATTGTTGATCTCGAAGCAAGGGTCCTTAAGAGGGTCTACGAGGAGGGCGCCCTGGTGCGACAACTAGGAAGTCGCCCGTTGCCGGAGCAGGTCGATCTCTGGAGACAGGAGGCTCGCGACGATCTGTGCCGGCAATGGGCCTTGAGATGTGCGGCCCCCACCGCGAGCCGGGTGCTTGTGGGGGCCATCGGTCTCGTGCTCCGCCTGTGGGTGGAGCACGCGCAAGGGGCTCCGACCTACTTCCTCACCCAACTTCTCACGGGTCATGGTTGTTTTGCCAAATTCCTGTGGGAAGTAGTGGGGAGTCTGTCGGAGCCCATTTGTCTTAATTGCGCAGGCGGTGCCGTGGACACGGCAGAGCACGCTCTTCGTGTGCGCCGCCTGAGACGCGGAGAGGTTGGCCCTCACGGGCACTATTGGAAGAGTGGATTCGCTGCCAGCCTTGATCCAATCTATGGCCGGCAGCGACCAATGTTGGGCCGCCGTCGCTTCCTTCGCTCGGGAGGTGATGGCGGCAAAGAGAGAGGCCCTGTGTGAGCGGGAGCGTGCAGGCCGTACGCTCCCGCCCCGGCGGGAACCAGTCAGGGGGCGACGGCGCATTGCCTACGCCCAAGCCCCCGACTGATAGGGCCGTGGGCGGTGGGTCGGGGGGCCCACCGTCCACGCGAATGGCCCTGAGGAGTCCGACACCCCTTATGTGTTTCGGGGGCGTCGCTTCTGTGTCGATCAGGGGGGGTCAGCCCCCCGAGATGAGCTCGAAAGAGCGCCCCTTTGCCGGGCTGCCGTTGCTTAACAGTTTCTGCCTATCCGGCGGCCTGGATAAGGCGAAGGAGAAACACCGTGGATAGGTTTTAGTGGGTAGTCCGGCCCGTTTCCCATCCTAGGGCCGGGAGTCCCACACGAAGCCGTCTCGCTCACGTGTTTCATAGTTAACAAACACTTAACTCTTATATAGGCACAAGTGGATTTAAGAATTTTAAACCCTATTACATACGGTCGCCGTGCGCCGAGCCATCGACATCTCCTGAATCTCCTGATGATGTCCTGGTTGGGGGCGAAACACGTGTCGAGGTTTTTTATTATTTTTTGCACGATAACACAACTCTCATATTTATTCTATTTTCAAAATTATTTCTCTATTCTTTCGGCCTAAGTGGTCTTGTGCATGAATAAATACGAGAGTTGGGTAATTTGCATGTGGCGGAATATTGCAAAGTAGTTAGATTTATTTAATTTAACTATGGACTTCCGAAAAGTAACGCCTGATAGTATTAACTTTATTAACCCTATTACATACAAAATATTTTTTTTGTACACAATCAATAAAAATATTAAATACACGTGCTATATAAAATGTATGTAAAAAAGGGGCGGCCTTATCGCTAATGTAAGGTAATTAAATTTGCGGAGCATTAAGTAAGTATTGGTGAACCAATTTACATAATTTATACAATTTCCTAATTTTGTATAACTTAATAACGTTCGGTCAATAAATTTTAATTAATTGAGTAAATGTATGTGCTACGTACGTAGAAAAGTAGGTGCTTAGGTAGAAGGCCTTGCCTTGAAGTATACCTAATGTCTAGGTCAAGTAAAACATTGGTGGAACACATTTTGAATTGAAAACATTTTTTGTTTTAATACACACCTTTTATTTAAAAAAATAATTATAGGAATCTTCGATTTACAAACGTACCTGTTTAAAAAATGGCGATATCTTAGCTCTGGACATTACACAAGTAACACTGCACTGAATTAAATCTTAGTAAAATATTTATTAAATTACAAATGTTTAATTTTAAGGTATTGTGAGTTATAAAGTTGGAACATTTAAACAAAACCCCGTACTAAAGACATCTCGCTAACGTGATATTATTGCAACTGAACAAATAACTTGCCTGTCTTCGGCTAATGAGAATCGAAAGTTAAAGTCATTTTATTTGAAACTCTACCGAATGCTCACATGGTTGGTTTTCATTTATAGTAAAAGTATATAATTATCGACAACACAGCATATTTAAATCAACCGGTTTTCCTCGTACGGAATTCACTTAAAGGTTTAGTTGATTGTATAAAAACATTAAATGATACAGATTATAATCAAATCAGATCAGTTTTATTTATTGACCTTTTGAATAAATATTGTTGGGATATTATTTATTGGACACTTTTGTAGAGTAGATAATAATAATATTTATTTAGATCTGAATGCTCCTGTAGCGTATTCGGTAGCGTATTTGGCTGCAGTGGTAAAGTCTTAGGACCAAACTTTTCTTTGCAATATCGTTAAAGGCACTATCGACTGAATCCAGAAATGTTTTATAAGGTAGTTAACCATCACTAATTTTTACGAAGGCCGTGTCTATTGCATGTTCCATTAGCAAACTCCTATCGCAAAAATTCCTTCATATTAAGAGCGTGCATTTGCACGCTCTTAAAATGACGGAATTACTATAACGTGATAACTTGGGAGTTCGAAGGTGTTGATTTGTTTCATTCCAGTTCTCTGAGCGTGAAAAGATTGCCGAGTAATGCATTATTTGGTGGGTTGGGGGGTGTAAGGGAATAATCTAGGTACCTAATTTTTCTTTATTATTTATTTATTTGTTTTAGGAAGGCTTACATACTAATAAAAAGTAATGGATTACAATATGTTTAACAATATTGCTAATTACAAGCCTACACATATAAATATTAGACTTCTATTTCTATCGCGCTCTTATCATACAATTATTACTAGCATAACAGTGCAATAGTACAATAAAACGAGTGCTTCGCTAAGTGAGTTCACTGACAGCGGCCATTATCTCGCCAAAGAACTTGTCACCCATGCGTCGTTTAATTATGATAGGCCTTGTACAGAACAGATCTATATCTAATGGTATCGAGACTTCATTAAACTCTCTCGCACTGCGGGTCCAAAATCCATTTTTAATATAATTAGTAGCAGCTGCAGGGACATTTAACAATGGCCGCTGCCTCAAGCCCAGCTGGTGCGTGGTCAGTCTATGGAGTCGTTTGCAATACCAGCCAAGTTACAGACGTCGCTCACATTACGCCTATATTCAAGAGGAAGAAAATGATACCGTTTACATCTATCTGTATAGTCCGTCGAAAACTGTCCAGCCTTAAAGTCCAAGTAGCGCAAGAATCTAGCTTGTACCTTTTCTATAAGTGTCATAATGCGGGTTCCACACCTGCGATGCATACTCGAGGTGGCTCCGGACATATGAACAGTAAAGAATTTTAACGGGTTTCAGAGATCGAAAGCTGCCGAGGCTCTCATGATGAAGCCCATTATGTTGTTATTGTTGTTGTGGGAGTGTGTTGCATGGTTGCATCGCACTGATTGCTGTGTACTTACTTACTTTTTGATTATTGGTGAGAACTTGTAATTGGCCATACAGAAGGGTAATGTATTTTTAGTTCATAAGACTGTTAGCTGTAGTTCTCGAAATTGATAAAATAAAATCTACCTATTTATAACAATGTATGTTATTTGCATTGTATCACTTACATATATAGTTCTGATTGCACAAGCACCTGATATTAGTTTGAGGCTTTTTTTTTTAGTCCGCTCTAACGCTCTAACGTCCGTTGCCGGGCGTCTCTGGTTACGAGCAGAACGTATTTCCAGTGGCGCCCCGCGGACTTTGACCACCTCTGTGGTCTTTGCGGGGGTTTGGTCGGGATGAGAATCCCGCGTCGTTGGGGTAGGGTTTTATCCCGCGTCAGTGAGTGAATCTGGTTGCGTGCTATGGGGCAAAGGCCCCGCAGCACGCAACCCTTCTAGCCTGCTTCTGTAAGGACGACGGGTGGCGATCCCGCCTTCCTCAGGCCCCGATCATGGAGGTCGATGGTCTTGGGCGTAGTAGTGTCTGCGGCGCCCTCGCTGCTGACTACGGAACTCGGCGGGGAGGGTACGCTCCCTCTCCCTCTCGGCCGCCTCCTTCGCGGGCACGACTTGCTCGCAGAAGGACACGGCCGCGTTCCACTTACTCCCGCTGGAGACCATGGCTTGAAGCATGGTTTCCAGCGAGAAGGTATCCACGCCCAGACTCACTACGAGGTCCCGGCGCTGACTCGCCCACGCTGAGCACTCCATAAACGTGTGGAGTGCGGTGTCGTCGTCGGAAACCTCACAGTGTTGACACCGGGGTGTGACTCACGACGGATGCGAAACAGATAGCTACCGAAGCATCCATGCCCGGTAACGATCTGCGTCGCACGATACGTGAGGTCACCTTGCTGCCTCTGCAGCCAATCGTCCATGATCGGTCTTACCGCCGCGATGATGGTGGTACCCCACTTGGGTTGCTCAAGTCGCACCCTCCATGACTCCATGAGATCCTGGCGGAGCTGGGACCGCTGGTCATCGATTTCTCGAGACGCAGGCCTGTGGTCCCGCTCCGGCGCCTCCTTGCGCCATTGGAACAATGACGCAGGGCTCTCGCTTCCAGGTCCCATGGAGGGGTCCCGGCTAGGAGACATGCAGCCTCTCCGGAGATCGTGCGGTAGCCCCTTATTGTTTTGACGGCCAAGGTCCTCAACGGTCTATTAAGGAACGTTGAGTTGTTAGCCGTCAACTTCGCCGCCCATACGGGAGCCCCGTATAGGGCCATACTCCGCACGATCCCCAGGTACAGACTCCTGCAGGAAGCGTTGGGTCCCATTAGGTTGGGCATCAGTCGCGAAAGCGCGATCGATGCCTGTGTCACCTTGGGGACCAAACTTCGGAAATGTGGTCCGAAGTTCCATCGGCTATCAAGTACGATCCCTAGATACTTCATCGAATCATACTTCATTTACTTGGCAACTAACAAACAAATGGCAATGAAATCATGAGGAAACCATGAGGCTGTCGTGACTAGCCAGAACTACTCAAAGTCACAATAAAAATAACAAGAATGAAAAACTTCGTTTCAGTCACGTAATACATATATGTACCAAGACTGTCAGACTAACTTACGTCATTTTATTTAGGTTGGTTGATAATATTTTATACACCTTTGAAAAAAGAAAATAACCTCTACCTCAACTCCATACTCACTGCTTGTACTTACCTGTGTTAGAGACGTGCTCGAAGATATTTTTAGCTCTTACAACATGACGTTAATGTGGCTGTCGCTGGCTCTTACTCTATAGTAAAGTCCTCCTAGAACTCCGCCTCATGAAGTAGTGTGACAACGTCTAGTGTGTATTATCGAATGTCGACATTCCTTTCGTCGCGAGACACTATTTTGGCAAAATTATAAGGTTATATTGTAATAGATCGAAGAAACTACTGTCCAAAATCATTTTCATTCATCATTATCGTGACGAATGGAATTTCGTCATTCCGTAAAACCCTGCCGTACCCCCTTTCGGTCGTTGTTGCTACAAAACAATCACCCAACAGATATCAAAAATTACCCCGTATGATTTAGCTATGCAAATTGCGATATCCAGGATGTTGTAAAGTTTAGTAGTAAGAGGAACTATGTAGGTACCTCTATCTAGGCAGCAGGCAGGCACCTACTACTCAGTAGGAATGTCATTTGTTATTCAAATCACTGTAGTCTGTACCTAATTCTCGTAGTGAGTATAATTAGTACTGAAGGACATTTACTTTAGCCTATTTGGTACGCGTAACATACCATTAGGCACCTAGGCAACGTTTGGTCATTCATTTGTAATCTTACTTATAGTCTCCTCTCGTTCTATAATAGGACTCCGTAAGGGATAGAAAGCGCGATTAATTTGAATACTCGAGTTAGTCGCGTCGTGTGTTTCAAATCTAATTTCAACAATTTGATATGGTTCTGGTATCATCGACATTGATTTATGAAGCAATGGCAGCCATAAGTAATATTACTTATATTATAGGGTCCCTTATTGATTTAAATAGCGAAATCTAATAGGTGTGTAATCTATCTCAGTAATCTATGGTAACAAACGCAGACTGAATTCGAATCACCTTGAATGGGACTACCTTTACCTATCACAATATTCAAATCTACAATGTCAATTAAAGCACCACGTCCGTCTGTGTATGTGCCTTCAACATTCTTCCTCGTTGTCTATTGGATGGATCTGACATGATATTGTAACAATTAGCCATGATACACGTCGACGACCCAATCGTGTAATAGGTACTGAAGCGACCCACTGCTGTCTAAAGTGTAGTAGGTATATAATAGGCACTGTCTACTGAATGCTTGCTGTCCGAAGTATCTACTGTCTACTGATGATGCTCACACAACCCTGGTCAACTGCGAAATGCGCGTCAGTGTAAGTGCCTCCATTACCCTTCCTCGTTGTATCCCTGACTCGATCTTGTAACAATTAAGGCATGATACCTACACGCGTCGGCAATCCATTCGTGTATTAATGAAGCGTCTGAAGTGTCTGCTGTCTACTGATGATTCTCACACAAACCCGGTCAACTGCGAATTGCGATTTGAAACATTGCTTCTTAAAAGTAGGATATTAAACATGATTTGTTCTATAACAGTCCGAAGCGGTATGAGTAAGTTCGTTTTATTTCTCTATATTTTAGACCCAAGATGCTCCATTATGAAGTCTGGAGCTATCCTCACCAACACGCGGAGCCCCTGTTATAAGGGTTTTGTATTTATATTTTTGACATCCTTACATTTTGGGTGTATGTTTTGGCCCATACAGCTGTTGGTGTCGGCTTGCTACTATCAAATGCAACTTAAAAACATAATTAGCTACAAACAAAAAAACATACTATTAACAAACTAGTAATGAAGTATGAAACAAAGTGACCGGATTCAACTTATATTTATAACATTCGCAAAAAGTGACCGTGGGGTGTTTATTTTCAATGTTCTCTCTACTGTGTAATATGTATGATGGGTGTTGGGGGATGGGGGCTGGGGGTTTGTGCAAGTTCTTAAATAAACCAGTTCTTAAGTAACAAGGTACTTAAATAAACCAGTGGTCGCCTATAACACAGTACAGGTACTCTACCTCATTATGTGCTTTTACCCCACCTTCCCCTCTAATCAAAAAAGCTCACGACAAAAAATATGTATTAAATCAAGAAACACGTGTGCTAAATTACAGACAGACGAGCAAAAAAAATTTGCCCAGCCTCGATACGTTGATGCTTCGCTCACTGCGTTCACTCGGTTAATTAGGTCCTTAATTAGATCTTAATTAATCAAGTAGGTACTTCACTAGTTACCTAGTTTATTGCTATAGGCACAGACATAGGCCGTGAGTTCGTGAATACTAGAATTACTTCTAGATTGTTTAGACTAGGTCGGTCTAAACCATTTATAGACTCCAGTGTCACTATAGACGAGCTAATTAGTTTGTTTTATTATCTAATTAATGTAAACTTAAACTGGCCTCGTACTTATTAAATACTAACTGATCACCGCGACTCCGCCCGCGTCATATAGTTTTCTCGTTCATGAAAACACATTACCGGGATTAAAAGTAGCCTTAGCCTGTGTGTTACTCTTACTCAGGGTTAATGTAGCTACATATCAGTGAAAGAATTTTTAAAATCGCTTTAATAGATTTAGAGCCTTATTCAGTTCAAACAACAATCGAATCTTTCCTCTTTATAATATAAACCAACTTACACTTCACTCTTCTCTGCATTGTTCTCTTGTTTGTGTGTATTACCACAGAATTGGGAATAGTACTTACATACAGAACTTGCACTCCGACGTTAATTAAAGCACATTCTTTTGTTTACAGAGAACATCACTCGAACGTTAGAGTTGACCAGTAAAGTAAAATATATATACCAGCATAATTTGACCAATAATTATGACGTCAATGCCGTGTCACAAACAAGAGACAACCCTTACTGACTTACAACTTCAAGTTGTAGCTGACGTCACGTATTTTTTGCGATTGTTAGGCGAGTGACATAGCCCTGGTATTGCTTATGTATAAAAATAAATAAAAGTAAAGGAGAAGAGATTCTTATTTCAAAATATTTTTCCTTCATGTCAATTATATACAAACTTCACTTTCTACGAAGCTGAAATATGCGCATTGAGTCGACAATACGTCATACAGAAGAGGATTATGATCCAGCTTTATCCTAAGTTAGTTTAAAATTATGATCAGCTGCCTCATCGTCGTCACGAATCTTCATCTTCATAAGTAGGTAGGTACATACATTGTTATTTACTACATGGCAAATTGATTTTATCCATAGATATCGTATGTAGAAAGATACACAAAGATATTTCAGAGGCGATCTGAAAATGAAAATGCAAATGTGTGGGTGAAATAGTGTTTATGGACTACGCAAACTACCGATAAAGTATTGAGTGTTATTTCTAAGTAATAACATAGAATCTGACTAATCCGTTATACTTTTAGCTTATGTCTCCTTTTCGCAGTCAAGTGTAGTCCGTAGCATAGACCAACGCGGTCGTAGTATAGAATAACACATGAACATTTTCACAAACACATACATACACATTTTGTATCATAACACTATAATGACAAGACAAAAAGTTACCGCCCACTTTTGATGTAACAGTGTTGAGACACGTTAGATTTTCCCACGAGATTTTCCCAGTTTCAAAAATGTCAAAAAGAAAACCAGGTTTCAAAAATGTCACAATGAAAATCAGGTTTCAAAAATGTCACAAAGGTGGATGTCGTTTATGAAAACAAGACCTTTTTACTATTTATAAACATATAAATAAGTATTATTTAGTAAAATTAAAATATTTACAAAGTTCGTGGAACAATTCATTGACGTCGTCACTGACTGAAATATTATAAGTTCGAATATCGCAAACACCTTTCGCCACTGTACCCGTTGCTATTCAGAGGGACATTTCCCTGGATATCTCTAGCTAAAATAAATATTAAGATTGGATTTTGGTTTGGGTATTGACCAGTTTCAACATTTTGTACGATATAATATAAAAATGTGTGACTGTGATTGAAGCAGAAAAAGTGGACCAAGTGAAAGAGTTCATGCACTTTGGGTCCAAGTTTACAAGGGATAAAGGGTATTATGACGATGATATTGAAAGAAGAGTTATGGCAGGGAATCAAGTGATTGGGAAAAGAGTGACCGAGAGTTTTATTGCCAGGTTCTTGTCATAATATTATATTAGCTTGTAAGCCATAGCCTAGTTTAGTCTATGCTTAGATTATATCAATATTGTCTTGTCTATGTTCACTTCCTTCTTACTCACTTTGTAACATGGCCGACTGAAATACACGACACGTATTATTACGAGCTCCTGTCTTTTATTCCAAAAACCAACAAACATCAGGTGTGGTGTAAACTGGCGTGTCTTAGGAAGAACTGGATCAACCAAAAGAAAAAATATGGACGAATCTTCAACGTCGTCGGGTCGCCTCAAGCACATGGACGTTCATGCATCCAACATGCCGCTCACGTGGAAAAATTGGATCACCAAATTCAAAATATATCTCAAAGCATTTAAATATGATCAAGAAAGCGAAGATAGGCAAGTTGCACTTTTATTACATTATATAGGACCAGATTGCCTTCACATATTTTATTCTTTCAACCTAGATGTCGAAACAGTCAAGCTACAAGTGTTGATCGACAGATTTGCAGGTTATTTCAGCCCAAAAGTCAATATAACCATGATAAGGCATAAACTTTTTAACAGAAAGCAACTGCAAAATGAACAGCTGGACAGTTATATAACAGATCTCAAAAATATAGCCCATCAGTGTAATTTTGGTGAATTGCAAGACGATTTACTAAAATATATATTTAGTTGGAATCTAAATGATCAGAATCAATACATTAAAGAGAAAATTTTGCAAGAATTGCCTACCACTTTAGATGCCACTATAAATATTGCTAAGTCACTAGAATCGTCCCGGAAAGAAGTTCAAATATTATCAGGCACAAATCCCAATTCATCTGTAGCTAGTATAGATAGTATACATAACAGAAGTAGTCAACAGTCCAGTAGAAGTCATTCACAACATCGTCAGTCAAGAAATCAGTCAAGAAATCATAGTCGTAGTCAACAATCAAGGTATAATCCGCAGTCACAGGACCGTCAATCAAGAATTCAGAGTCACAGTCAACAATCAAGGTATAATCCGCAGTCACAGGATCGTCAATCAAGAAGTCAGAGTCACAGTGAACAGTCAAGGTACAATCCTAACCAGTCATACAATACATCCCATTCATCGAGTTATAGCAGTCCCAATGGTTATAAAGGTAACAATCAGTCTATGAATAACTCAATGTGTCCAAAGTGTGGTCAAACACATCGTTTTAAATGTCCTGCTCTTGGTGCAAAGTGTAATTTCTGTCAAAAACTTAATCATTATTCAAAGACGTGTAAGTCCAAGCAAAAATATGTTAATTATGTGCAAGAAGATTTTTCTAATGATGATCAAGCTTTTTTAGGTGCTGTTTATCAATGTAATTCTGTAAAATGTAGTAACCAATGGTCAATAACCCTAAGTATCTGTAGTCAATCTGTCTGCTTACTTATTGACTCAGGCGCAGATGTGAATTTGATGTCTAAGAAAGCATTTGAAAAACTAGCGTTGCAAGAGATAAATCTTATACAAACACCATTTAACTTGACAACATTTACAGGTCAAAGTATACCTACAATCGGTTATTGTACATTACCATGCATGTACCAAGTATAATGAGAAATCATACAACTTGTGTTTCCATATTACACAGTTAGATTGCAAAAATATTCTGGGTAGACAGTCATGTCAACAGTTAAAAGTCATAAAAAGAATACAGTCAGTAACCTTTGATGAAAATATATCTGAACACAGTCCAAACTACACACTTAGTCAGCATAGCCAGAACAACAATTTACAGTCAATGTCAAGTCAGTCTAACAGTCAAAGTCAAGTCATATCACAGTCAATGTGTCACAAAGTCCCAGCAGAGTCAAACAGTCTGTCAATACTAAAGAAATATAGTAAGGTTTTTAATGGAATAGGAGCTCTTAAAAACTATAAATGTCATTTAACTCTCAACGAAAATGTCAAGCCGTCGGTAGACGCAAGTAGAAAAATTCCTTTTAAATTACAGGATAAAGTCAAGGCAGAACTTAATAAGTTAGAAGTCACTGGTATTATTGCTCGAGTTGATGAACCAACTGATTGGGTCAACTCTATGGTAATTGTCTCTAAAAAGGATGAAAGCATTAGATTATGTTTAGATCCACGTAAGTTAAATAAAGCTATTAAACGTTCACATTACCCATTTCCACATATTGATGAAATTAAAGCAGAACTAAATGGTTCATGTTATTTTTCAAATTTAGACGCTAAGTCAGGCTTTTGGAATCTTGTCTTAGATGAAGAATCATCCAAACTATGTACTTTTATAAGCCCCTATGGCAGATTTCGTTTTTTAAGGCTACCGTTTGGTGTCAATGCATCTCCAGAAATCTTTCATAAAGAAATGATTTCCCGGTTTGGTGACATACAAGGCATTAAAATAATGATGGACGACTTTCTTATACATGCTAAAACCATTCAAGAACATGATCAAATCCTAGAAAAAGTTCTTTGTCGTGCAAAAGATATAGGTCTAACATTTAATAGTAATAAATGTAACATTTGTCAAAGTGAAGTCAAGTATTTAGGTTTTATATTCAATAGAAATGGAGTGTCTGTAGATCCATCTAAAGTAAATTCAATTTGCAACATGCCACAGCCTAAGAATGTCACAGATGTCCAGAGATTCCTGGGCATGATTAATTTTCTTGGCTCATTCATAAAAGATTTATCAAAAGAAACATCAAACATAAGACAGTTACTTAATAAAAACACAATATGGTCATGGAATGACAGTCATGAGAAAGAATTCAATAAATTAAAGTCTCTAATTAGTTCTTCACCAGTCTTAACTTACTTTGATCCTCAAAAACCACTTACTTTGTCAGTAGATGCTTCAAAAGATGCTTTAGGTGCTGTCTTCTTACATAATATTAGTCCTATAGCATATGGCTCAGCTTCTTTGACAAAGTCTCAACAAAATTACTCTCAGATTGAAAAGGAACTCCTAGCAATTTTATTTGGTTGTACTAAGTTCCATCAATACATTTTTGGTAACAAAGTCCTAGTGGAAACAGATCACAAACCTATTGTCTCTTTATTTAGTAAACCTTTATTTAATATTCCACCAAGATTGCAACGAATAATGCTTCGTTTGCAACCCTATGATCTTATCGTTACTTATAAACCAGGTAAATACTTATATGTCGCAGACACATTGTCCCGTGCTGCATTACCAGAAAATGCATTAGTAGAATTGGATGAAGATATTAAACTTCATGTTAATTTACTCACTGCTAATTTGTCACTTAGTCCTTTCAAGTTACAACAAATTGAACAAGCTACCAGGTCTGACCAAACTCTTCAAACTCTTATTAATTACTGTAAAAATGGATTTCCAAATTCAAAGCATAAAGTAGAAGATTGTATTAAACCTTTCTTTCCTGTTAAAGATGATATTCATTATGCTAATAACCTTTTATTTTTGTCAGATAGAGTTATTATACCTATTTCTTTAAGAAAAGATTTCTTAAAACTATTACATGAAGGTCATCAAGGCTTGAATAGTTGTAGAAATTTGGCAAGACATACAATTTACTGGCCTAATATTAGTCAAGATATAGATAATTACATCAGTAATTGTGAAATTTGTCTCACTTTAAGAAAGAGTAACACTAAAGAAAGTTTATTACCACATGATTACAAATACATTCCTTGGCATAAGGTTGGTATAGATTTCTTTGAGTTCAACAAGCATACATACTTAATTGTAGTCGATTATTTCTCAAAATATGTTGAGATAGCAATTTTAAGTAATGGTTACAGTGCAGACCAAGTCATAATCAAGCTAAAATCAATATTTGCTCGTCATGGTATTCCCCATACATTAATGTCAGATAATGGTCCACCGATGAATTCCAAATCTTTTCATGATTTCACACAAGATTGGAATATTCACCATGTCACTTCCAGTCCCTATCACAGCCGTTCAAATGGTATGGTAGAACGGACAGTAGGCATAATTAAAAATATGCTTAGAAAATGTTTACTTGATAATACTGATCCATATTTAGCATTACTGCAATATCGCAATACTCCCAAAAACAATTTATGTTCACCAGCACAACTTTCCATGTCACGTAGACTTCGTACAAAGCTACCTATAGTAGAAAAACTTTTAAAACCAAAATTGTGTAACTATAGACATCTTGAACAAGTCAATAATCAAAATTTACATAAGATGAAAGAGTATTTTAATAAAAATTCCAAAGATCTTAAACCCTTGGAGGTAAATAGTCATGTTATGTTTCAAAAACATCCACAATCGTCTTGGTTTCCAGGTATTATACAACAAGTTAGTCCTGAACCTAGGTCGTATATCATAAAAAGTAAATTTGGTACATATCGTCGCAATAGACAATACATAACACTTAGACCAAAGTCTCAATATTCTTTTCATTCACATAACACACAGACTAATAATTTTCACACTCAACCAGTCAGTTCCAATCAAACTTATATCAGTTATACTCCTTGTTATACAAATGATTACTCTAAAATTTCTCATAGTCAATCTCCTCAACGTACTAGCAGTCAACCAATTAAGAAATATTCTAGTTCAGGAAGAGAGATAAGGCAACCACAACGTCTTATAGACACAGTCTTATAAACATTGTTTCGTATTCATTGTCATGTACTTAGTTATAAGTAATTAATTAGTAAACTAAAATGTTGTAAACCATTGTTTGTTTACATTTAGAAACAATCGTCAAATTGACAACGTCAAATTATGTCAACTGTCAGAATCTTTTAAAACGTCAAATTGTCTCGTGTCAAAACACTAAAATGCGTTTTGTTATTTTTATATAAGAATCTAAAATATAAGTTATAATAAAGTTACTTAAAGGGAAGATGTCATAATATTATATTAGCTTGTAAGCCATAGCCTAGTTTAGTCTATGCTTAGATTATATCAATATTGTCTTGTCTATGTTCACTTCCTTCTTACTCACTTTGTAACATGGCCGACTGAAATACACGACACGTATTATTACGAGCTCCTGTCTTTTATTCCAAAAACCAACAAACAGTTTTTTCTCTCGGTTTTACTTATTGCTTTGCGAATCTGGCAGTACATGTAAATATAGAAGCAATGACATTTTTTATTTTAAGTACTCACTGACGTTTGTAAGAGTCATTTAGTGACCTATACAAATAAATAAATCATTTCATTTCATTTCATTACATTTGGGTAACTGCATAACTTTATGAACAGTCAGAAGGTCCGGTCAGAAGGTCTGGTTGGCTGTGCGTAGAGGAGAGTTTGTCCCTACACTTTTGTACGGTAGTGAATATTGGCTGTGGCAGAAGAAGCATGAAAGTAAAATAAATGCAGTGTGCAGTGAAACTGAGAAGTTTAAAAAGTATGGCTAAAGTGAGGAACAGCTGCGGGATACGGGAACTATGCGGTGTGTAGTGATCTTGATAAAGGGATGCTTAGATGGTTCGGGCACGTAGAAAAGATAGATGAAAGGAGGTTGATGAAACAGGTCAGTACATATGGCGGGTGTTGATGGACAGGTTGGTAAGTAGAATACCATAGTCCAATGGAAAAGAGACCTAACTGTATGTTACAAATATAAAAATAGCGGGCTTAGTTTATGAGGCCTAGGTCCGTATTGCTAATGTGTATTAACAAAATGTTCATGCAAAGTCGCGCTGGATAAAAAAGACACAATTTATTATTAATAGGTACTTATTAAACTTAATGAAATAAAGGTTACATTATGGGTATTTACGTTATTCTCAGATCGGAAAAAAATACCTTTAAATAGCTATGTAGGTAGGTACTAATAACCTGTCTTGAGAACCACTCTCTATCCATTGGTGAAAACTGCATAAAAATCCGTTGCGTAGTTTTAAAGTTCTATGCATAGGCATAGGTACATACGGCAAGAAGTGACTTGTTTTATACTATGTTAAGATTACAATAATGATTATATTGAACCTCTTTGCATTTGAATTTTTTTATCGATATCTAACTTGGTACATACATCGTGTTGTCATGGCGACATATAACAAAGTAATTGTCAGGATTCCTGTTAGCATAGCATCGGATGAGTTTGTCGATAACCAATGATATCGCAGAAAATTCCGAACGCGGGACTCAATTCACCTACACATTTTTGAAATTTCCTGGGATATTATTGGATAACGACAAACTCTTCCGAGCGCCATGGTAAGGGAGAGTGACAACTCTCATGTCAGTCGTTCGACCGATCAGCGGTAGACACCATGTTGATAGAAACATCCAAATAAAATACTGTGATTATTGCAAATAAATAGGTTTAAAAAGAAATTAATAATATAATTTGATTAAATATTAAATAGAAATTAAAGGTAAAAACATCTTCTTGTAAACTTGATGTAGCAGAGTCGTCGTATGTAACGTATGTAGCGTAGTCGCTTTTACAGCAAAAAAACTGAACATTTTAGTGTAATGTCATATCAGCCGCGTAACTAGATTTAGTCTAGTGAGTGGACAAGACGCCAAATTGTTTTGTTCCTAACTTATGCACCAGTGGACATAATCATGTGAGCGAGGGGAACGCCTGTGAAGGCGGCGGCCCGCGTGTGAGTCCGTAGTCATGTTAAATATAGCCTATAACTCCTTAACTAACAAAGTATCTGATCTGATAGGTATAGTTTTTCTTTAAAGTTTAATTACATACACTATCATTATGATTTTTTAAGATTTTTCGAGCCAGACGTTAAGCTTTTAGAGGAAACGCCCTGTTTTAACGAAAATATGTGTAAAGTTTAAAGTTGAATATCTCGAAAACGGATTCTTAAATCAAAAAGTTGACTTTTCAACTTCTTAATATTGTTAAAAGACCTTTCTATTCATACCCCACACAATGGGGTTGACGGTAGAAAATATATCATTTTAAGTTTATATGTAGGAGAGGCAACCCAAAAAAAAATGTTTTCATTATTTTATTGTAGCCCTTGGTCACCATTATAAATATACATATTTATGCAAAGTGAATTTTTTCTAGCTTTAACCGTTTAGGAGAAAAGCCGAGAATAGACAGACGAACCAACAAACACGACGAAACTATGTTTCTTAAAGTTAGTTTAGCATTTAGGATATTATATATTTGAACATAACCATGAAATAGTTCAGCTTCTATAGCAGATTACCGCGGCACCCGTTTCTTCTTCCCAATTCCCACTGGAACAAACACAAGACATAAACAAATATATGTTATCTAAGAATTGCTAGAAAAATCTGTATTTAAATCTGTATTTAAATCTGTATTTAAATCTGTATTTAAATCTGTATTTACCGGCGGAACGTTTAAATATTTGGTTTGTCTGCTTTAGTCACATTAAAATTACTTAAAGAACAAGACACCATGGCTATTAAATACATTGTTACTGTAAACAACACAAGGATTCACTTATACTCGTATTTGAGAAATCTAATATTCGCCAGTTTACAAGGTGAACGCTCTTTTTGTAATTTGGAAAACTACGACACATATTATAAAAGTACGTCGTCGTCTATCTTTATTACTCATAGGCAATATTTGAATGATGATGACTTCTCCAGACTTCTCTTTCTCACGCTCTGTTGGTCTATTAAGGGAGCGAAGCGAGCGTCATCCCAAGTCTCTGATTTTATTAGTATATAATGTGCGTGATAGTGATATTGGGGTTTATTTACATTAGGTGTGCTATTAGGTAACCCAAGTGAGGTACCACCATCATCGCGGCGGTGAGACCGATCATTGACGATTGGCTGCAGAGGCAGCATGGTGACCTCACGTATCGTGCGACGCAGATCGTTACCGGGCATGGATGCTTCGGTAGCTATCTGTTTCGCATCCGTCGTGAGGTCACACCCCGGTGTCAACACTGCGAGGTTTCCGACGACGACACCGCACTCCACACGTTGGTGGAGTGCCCAGTGTGGGCGAGTCAGCGCCGGGACCTCGTAGTGGGTCTGGGCGTGGATACCCTCTCGCTGGAGACCATGCTTCAAGCCATGGTCTCCAGCGGGAGTACGTGGAATGCGGCCGTGTCCTTCTTCGAGCAAATCGTGCTCGCGAAGGAGGCGGCCGAGAGGGAGAGGGAGCGTACCCTCCCCGCCGAGTTCCGTATTCAGCGGCGAGGGCGCCGCAGACTCATCTACGCCCAAGACCATCGACCTCCATGATCGGGGCCTGACACCCGTCGTCCTTACTGAAGCAGGCTAGAAGGGTTGCGTGCTGCGGGGCCTTTGCCCCATAGCACGCAACCAGATTCACTCACTGACGCGGGATAAAACCCTACCCCAACGACGCGGGATTCTCATCCCGACCCAACCCCCGCAGAGACCACAGAGGTGGTCAAAGTCCGCCGGGCGCCACTGGAAATACGTTCTGCTTGTAACCAGAGACGCCCGCCAACGGACGTTAGAGCGGCCGCGGAACTAAAAAAAAAAAGAAAAAAAAGGTGTGCTATTAGGTTAAGTGATAATTATTTCTTCGAGTATTTCCGAATATTATACTTTTAATCTCTTTCACATCAGCTAGTCACGAAATAAGGTTATGTGGTCATTTTGAAACAACATTATTGATGCAAATCTTTTAATATAGAACTAAATACAGAAGTACATGACCGTTCAATTTTATGCTTTTGTATAAATTTAGAATGTAGATAATTGTGAAATATTAGACTGTTAGGTAGTGACCTACTGACTAACTGCCCTACTAGCATGGCGTCGGTAGAGTTGTCGATAACCAATGATATCGCAGAAAATGTCGATCACGTGACACAGTTAACATATTTTATTAAATATCCAGACATTATTGGTTATCGACAAACTCTTCCGAGCGGTAGGGTAAGGGGGCCTGGTGGCCTATTGGCTATTTTTCATATGACCAGTGATCAACTGGGCTTCGCTTGATCACCAAACTTTGATGTCAACCGGTCGAGTGTAATCAGTGCGATGTCGTCTGTATTAGCACGCTGCTGCTTATCATTAATAACTTTACCATACTCTACTAATGGTTCTGTTAGCGGAGGTTATTGAATACGTTTGCAAGATTCGTAATCGCATATGTATAGATATTATGTATAAATACTCGTATGTTGTTAGTGCATAGCAGCATGATTTGTATCTCAAAATAAAATAAAATTAAAATAACGTTTATTATCTTTGAAATTTTTAGCAAATTATTTAGATTCGTCAAAAGTTGGTGTGACTCTACCGAGGGTTCCAAAATGCAACGAGACTGAGAAGAGCCCTCAAGAAACTCGGTTCGGCTTTTTTCAAAATATTTCATCTTAAATCTAATACAGAGTTATTTAGAAAGGAGCAATTCGTGTTACAACCAGGCAGCCTTGTCATCTAAGAAATCATTAATACTATAATAAGCTTTATGACACAATTTACTTTTTATTAGTTTTTTAATTTTATTGACAGATAAATTTGCTATTTCGGTTGGCAATGTATTGTACATTGGAATAAAGTTCCCCGCAAAAGAATTACTCACTTTATGAAGCCTAAATTTAGGAACAGCCAGTTTATCCTTATTTCTTAAGTTTAGATTATGATTATCACTATTTTTCACAAACATACTTTTGTTCTTGTGGGTATACAATAAAATTTCATAAATATACTGTGAATACACTGTAAGGATGTTAATATGCTTAAACTTATCTCTTAATGACTCCCGAGACCCCCATTCGATAGATAGTCCGGACAGCCCTCTTCTGCAACACAAAGATGCATTCAATATCGGCAGCGTTACCCCACAGTAGTATGCCATATGTCATGATACTGTGGAAGTAGCTGAAGTAGACAAGACGAGCCGTTTTAATGTCTGTGTCGGATCTTTTTGACAGCATAGGCTGCTGAACTAAGCCTGGCCGAAATTTTCCCGATATGAGGCCCCCATTGCAATTTGGAGTCTAACGTTATGCCCAGAAAGACAGTGTCATCGACCAATTCTATTATATCATCCCTAACCTTAACACTGGTTTTAACAAGTCTTATATTAGGTAAGGTGAATCTTACACATTTAGTTTTATTTTCATTTAATAATAAATTATTAGCACAAAACCAGTGGACTATCCTAGAGAGGGCAATGTTTACATCGTCAAGTTCGCGCTGTCCACGTTTAACTTTAAATATTAAAGAAGTGTCATCAGCAAACAAAACTACCTGGTGGTCGTCTCTACTAGAAAAAGAAAAGGGCCCAAAATTGAACCCTGCGGTACCCCCATTGCTACAGGAGAACCAGGTGACTGTTTACCATTGATCACTACTTTCTGGACCCTATCACTTAAGTAAGTATTGACGAAATTCAAGGCCGTCCCCCGGATTCCGTAATGATCAGGTTTCTTAATTAAAGTCTGGTGCTGAACGCAATCGAAGGCCTTAGATAAGTCACAGAATACACCATAAGCATCATATGACTCATCCCAGGCCCTGTATATACACTCTAATAATTTAATTCCGGCATCAGTGGTGGACCGACCCCGAGTGAAACCGAATTGTTTTGTATGTAATAGTTTATTAACGTTAAAGTGATTTTGCATTTGATTAAGCATAATTTTTTCAAAAATTGTACTAAATGTTGGTAGTACAGAAATGGGACGGAAATTGGACGGATCTGAAGTACTACCCGATTTAAACAGGGGAATTAATTTACTAGATTTCATTAAATCAGGGAACACACCACTATCAACACAATTATTAAATATTATTACTAGTTCAGGAGCAACCATTTCAATAAAATAATTTACTAAATACACAGAGACGCCCCAGAGGTCAGCTGTTTTCTTGATATTTAAAGATTTAAAAGTTTTTAAGATAGTGTTTATGTTAACTTTACTGAATTTAAATATAACGTTACAACAAGGAACGTTTGCTTTTAACAAAGATTCTGCAATGGGGGTTGAAGAGCCTAGGGTTTTTGTCAAATCTACAGGAATTCGGGAGAAAAAAATTTCAATTTCGTTAGCGACCTCGAAGTCTGATGTAGTTATTTTACCATTTATATTAAGTTTAAAATTATTATCATTTAATTTTTGTTGACCTCTTTCTGCGTTTATAATTTTCCAAGTAGATTTAACTTTGTCTGCACTATTGAGAATTTTATCACATATATTTTGATTTAGCTGCTAAACAATCTGCTTTAAACTTTTTTGAATAAGTTTTAACATAATCTAGAAATTCAACTGATCTATTAAGCTGTCTTTCTGAGTTCATAAAGTTTTTGTCTACTTTTGTGTATACCCTCAGTGGCCCATTCACTGAAAGTAGGACTATCACTAATCATGACCTCCTTAGACTTGAATATGGAGTTGAACTCGTTGTAAAAAGAATCAAAAAATAAACTATACATTACATTTGGATCTAAGCCAGTGTCTAAGAATTGAATTTTATTGCAAAGTCCAACCCTCATACGTTCCAAGCGGTCACCAGTTATTGGTCTACATAATATTTTACGTTTTATAACTTTTTCTTAGTGATTTTAAAAGATGCTATTGGCCCACAATGGTCTGAATCTAACTTTTTTATAATACTTTTACTTTTTGGCAACATATCGCTGTATATATTATCCAGGCAAGTGGCTATTGTATCACAATATCTAGTAGGCTCCAAAAATAAGTTTGTAAGATTGTGCGATTTAAATAAATTTAAAATATTATAACTCATAGGCGTATTAACAAATAAATCGACATTAAAATCACCACATACTATTAGGTACTTATTAGTTTTTCCAAGTTTACATAGAACTTGTCAATAAGTTCCTCAAATTCGCAAAAGGGTGAGGTTCCAGGTTTATACACGCATACTATAATATATATATATATATATATATACTATATATATACTATGAATTGCTCCATGTCCACGCACGACAGTTCGACTTTACACTCGAGAGAAAGAGACACAATATCTTTCCGTTCTTTAAATTTAAGTTTTTTATTTAATAAATCAAAGATGCGTGCTGTGGTCACCCTGCAGAATGCACTACCAACCCGGTGATTACTGAAATTGAACATGAGCTCATTCGACTTACGCATATTATGTTCTGTAATGCAAAAAATATCAATATTATCTGAATTCATTAACAGTTCCAACTCTAACTCTTTGCCATGTGTTAAACAACCAATATTTTGATACCCTATGTTGATATAATTTACATTTTTTGATTTGGTTTGATTTTTTAACATAATTAATAATCGTAACTAAATTTAATTCAATTAATTGACTATGTCTGCTAAAGGGTAATATTGCCTCTGTTGTCGTAGAACTTAATTTAAATTACTTGGAACAGATTCCAAAGTCTTAACACTAAATCTACATTGCTCAATAAAAGCAGTTTTGTCAGCCAAGTTCTTGGCTGAAGTGTAAAAATAATTGAATAGCAAACTTGCTATTTGTCTCTTATAATGCTTTGGTAGAAAATACCTACCTTTGTTTACATAAACAATATGTTTGTTATCATTAAACTTACTGTCAGAAGTTGACAAATTGTATTTATATACAGTTCTCTTAAAAAAAGAATTAAAGTCAATTACATGGAATTTATTATTATATTGGCTAGTTAAATTGAGTTGTAAATTTATCTTATATCTAAGAGAATTTTCCACGTCTGGCACACCTTTTATATATGGTAATGTAAACATTACTACATGTTCAACATTTAAGTTTTGCATTTTGTCAAAGTATAGGTATAGTTCATTTTTGTTAATTTTACCCCTGTTTGAGCAGAAAATAATTATTTTACTGTTTGAGTCAAAATTATATTCTAATATCTTTTGCATAATTTCATTTAAATATGCACCTGGATAACACAGTTATTAATAATTGAATAACAATTTGAATTAAATTGTTGTATCAGAAAAGAACCAAAATCAGTTCCAATATCATCACTAAATAAAATTAGTTTAGTATAACCAGTATGACTATTACTTTTTACACTGTCACACAATTCATACACTAATGAAGTAGAAGGGGAGCAAGTTGTAAGGGAAGCCTGGTGCTCCAAAGATTGAGAAGGACTTGTGCAGTGTTCTCATAATCTAGTATAGAAGTGGATAACTGTTATGGGTCAGTGTCAAGTAATTTCTGTTTGTATACACGATTGTAAAATGGCTGTTGTTATCCCAAATAAAATAAAATAAAATAGTTTGGAATAAAAAACTTATCTATTTTGATAAAACAAAACAAAGAAAATAGTTGGAGAAATGGAAACCTAAGCTAATTTGATATTAAGTTTACTCCCGACTGCCACTCACATTTGTGCAAAATTTCATCAAAATCGATTTATATTTATATCGTCGTAAAGACATACCTAACCGACACCGACACCGACACTGATAGGTAACTACTTGACTCACAGTTTTACAACAGTTAAACTCATTGGTGTTATTGTTTGCAATGATAATTTTAACAGGCGTTTCGTATGTATTAAAATTATGCAACTGATCCAACTTTAACTATCCTATGGCATACATAAACTCAAAAAGTTAAGATCTAGGTATGGTAATGAGTGATTGTCTAACAACTTGATTTTGGTCAAGTTGTTAGACAATCGCTCATTACCTCTGTATTGATACCAAAAGCAAAAGTAAGTTAGTAAGTACCTACAAATAAATGATAATATACCTACCTAGGTACCCAGGTACTGCTTGCTAGTTTAAGTAAGTACTTATACTTATACATAGTATAATAATTATATTATATTATCTGTGAAAGTACCTACCTAGCTACCTACCTCGTAATCCACCGAGCCGTTTCCCAACCCAGTTGGGATCACCTTCCCAGTGTACCTCACTGCGATGCGGCTGAACTTCGACATTGATATCCATCTGACCAGCTGACCTTCTCAACCAGTGATGTATAGTAACCAATGTCCACAACCCACGGTCGATATCAAAGTACTTTAGTTAGACCAGCCGGATTTTGTTTTAGGGTTCCAAATAAATACCCGTAACGGCTTTTTATTTTATTGTAGTTTCTCGGCCTAATGCTGCGGCCGTCCCATTGTCCATTGCCGGGCGTCCCGGGTGCGCACTCCAAAGTATAGGTACCCCATGGAACCCGTAACGACTGCCATAGATGTTAGTATGACAACCGGGACCGACGACTTGACCTCCGAGGCACGGAGGGGTCTCAGAAATGGTCAGCCATCCTAAGACCGGTCTGGCTAGATATCGGCCAGAAGGTATTTCCAGTGCGCCCAGACATATATCGGCATTTAGAACTATAAAACGCTTATAAGTATGATTGAGTCACTAAGATGAGTGGGTACTTGGTTAGAAATAATGAGGGTGATCCATCAGCGGCCTGGCCTTCAACTTGCAGGAGTAGCATCGAGGAGCGCAGATGTTATGTCATTGTCACGCACCATCGATTAGCTATGGGCATTTCATCAAACACTTCCACTTTGCGTTAATCTTGAGAGGTATTGTACACTGACTGTGCTGAAAGCAGGAAATTGGCACCTATCTATACTATGTTTATAATATATTTGGTTGAGAGACAGACTAACTAGGTAATACATACATTCAAAGTGATGACACTTTTACATCACAATTCGTGATATCGATAGGTACTACTCGTAGTAGGTGCAAGTTGATATAAAAATAAGACAGACAGATTCAAGTCACGTCTTTATACCTGAAATGGTAGACAGAAGCGCTCATTACGCCCTCATTTCGCCAGTCTCTTCGTTAACTCCCACGTAACAGGTGGCGAGCCTATTGCCGTTGACTGGGTATATATGCCAGAGCCTCGTCGGAATGTTAGCAGGTGCACATGCAGGTTGGGGGGGACCCCAACCTGCATGTGCACATGTTATTTAGGGTGCTGAGGGATCAGCACCCTAAATAACATGATTAACCCGTTATAGTATTATTCTCGAAGCGGTAACGTGTATAATAGTGAACGGGCTGCCTAATAGGGAACAAGCCTATTGCCGTTAGCGGACTTGTCGGTAGCTATGAGCGCCTCGTCTCTCTAGAAGCAGGTATACCGCATGCAGTTGAGGATGATCCTACTTCTTACCTATTCCTCTTCATTGTTAAAATGTACTTATACTAGTTCCTATAAGTATGTTTATTTACAACTAGTGGTCCCGGCGAACTTCGTACCGCCTGAAATTTTGCTTATGAACCTTCCCTGAACCTCCACGAATATTTTAAGACCCAAATTATCCAAATCGGTCCAGCCGTTCTCGCGTGATGTCGTGACCAAGGGAAATAGGGATTCATTTTTATATATTTACAATAAGAATTACAATATACATAATAAAACAATACAATTCAAACAAACTAAATTATGTACATTACCTATACTAATTATACCTCCTAAAATTACCTCTAATTCTAACATACGTCAAAGAACTCCTCCGCCTCGTCGCCGACTGGCAATGTTCCGAGAAAGCTGGCAGCATTACCACGTTGTATCGCAATGCTTATTTTTTATGCCATATAGTAACACTTCATTATTTAAACTCTGAATATTAAAGTGTCATTTGGTAGAGTTGAAAAGATCTACAAAATTGAAAAAATGTACTTAATAAAATAAAGTTGAATGTGCAGGGTCCTTAAGTTAAAATCTGTCAGATGCGATTACAACACAGCGATCTTCAAAGGTAGTTACAGTAAGTTCCTGTAATAAAAATAAAAATTGGTTCAAAACTGTGGAGTCGAAACGGGTATTTTTATTTAATTTGCATAATTTAGTTGTCATTTTCAATTCTATTTCAATGGGTAATTCAGTTGGAAACTTAGGATGCAAGATCCCCTATGGAAATATGAATGTTTAGCTAGAGCAGATGGCAGGTACCTACACGAGTTGCCTGCAATTAAACAAAACCATTTTTTTTCTAGTAGTTTCTGTTGCTACGAAATATAAAAAGTAAAATTATATTCGGCCTTTTTTTTCTTAACAAGTAGGTATTTTATTTATTGTCTTTTATTTACGTGATGGTTAATAATGATGAACGCTCGGACTGCAGACTGCAGGGATTGGTGGTGTGTAACATCTGTCCTGGCTGTTGGAAGTTTTGGTTTGACTTTCTATAGTGCAATGTATTTATTATCTATAGTGCCCGATTTCGGCAAATAAGTAGACTTGCCTTTATTACGTGTGACCAACAAAATTGTTGGCAAAGTGTGGGCGTGAAATGCACCTCTGCCTATCCCTTCCGGGATATAGGCCTGATGTATGTCTGTCTGTTAATTATGAAAAAAACACCTATTAAACCTTACGTTACGGGGTTCGTGGTCTCAGGAAGACTGACCACGAACACATTTCTTAAACTAACATCATTATGAATGACAAAAGAAAACTATAATCGCAAGTCTACTCCAAAGATGTGTTGTTAACGGAAAGTGAGGAGCGGTCCTCCACGGCTGAGTTGCGATCATTCTGCAACGAAAACAGTCGTCGGGCGTGCGTCCGCGTCAGACACAATATGTCCTTAGCCGAAGGTGGGTCAGACACGGAGCACTCACAGCCGCTGATACCCACCACCACCCAGGACGAGGAGACACCAGCCCCACACCCACTTAGACCTCAGACCCCCACCGGAGCTGCCAGTAAGAAGAAAACCAACGATAAGGGAAGGCAGGTCAGTCGAGTTTCTCTACATTTATTTAAGTTTTGTTATTTTGTATTATTACTTGGCTGTGAGTCTATAGGTAGTTAAAACGTGGTAAGATTATTCCTCTTTTTAAAAAAAAGTTCATGTGATATGAACATATATATAGTGAACATACATATATATATGAATATATAGTGATGAAAACTATGAATTACAAAATTCCTAATTCACTCAATGTGAATAAGAATTTTGTAGTTCATAGTTTAGAATATGCCAAAATATGTTTTTTTGTTAAATGTCTACTATTGTCATCGAATTGATTCTATAGCCACCATTACTTATTAAAGTTGGTTAAAGCCACAATCTTGTCAACAGCGCTCTTATTAAGCTGCGTGCTTTTTAAAACAATAAGTTGGTTATCTGAATTTGTTTTAATTCGGATTTAGGAAGTTTTTACAATCGGTACGGTAGAGTTACAATATAGGATACACTCTATGGCCACCTGTTGAGCAAATATCGTAAGAGGATCTCTGTTCAACACGTGGGCGTATCTGTTTCTACTCTAAACCATAGTGGTGTAGCTCAATAGTTGTAGAGTAACTGTAGAGAGTGAAACCCCAGAGGTCTCAGGTTAGATTCCCGGGGTACGATCTGCTAATATTTTGTTTCGCAGTTTGGTCGTTTTCCAATGATGTATAGATTTAAAGCTTTATTCATATAGGTCAAACTGACACTTATGAAAATTTAAATAAAAAAAGAGTGATTCTTCCTGTACATTGTCAGATTCATAAAGCGACATGTAGCGTCTGTGAGTAAGAATCTGGCAACAAATCTCACGGCCACTTTTTTCAATAGTGCATTACCCGAGAATTAGTTAGGTAATCGTCCGTATCTTGTATCAGTTATCTTGTACGTAGGTACTTCATAGCTCTACCTCTGTTTAGTTTGAGACTACTCGTAGGTCGATGACTACTCATAGGTGTTATGTTAAATTGTCTCAAAATTTAGTTCTATTATCCTCGGCTTCGTTGAGGCGGACGTAGACGGAGTAATTTTACATTAGTACTTCCCAATTCATGCAGGAAACAAGTTGCTTACTTTATTATTTATAGAATCAGCTCCAGTGAAAGCTCTTGTTATCGGCACAACCATTTCCGAGATTAGTCGGGATAAACAGACAAACAGACGGACGGATAGACAAACAGAGATAATACTATCATTATAATACCTAGTTTTCTCGTCATCGTTAATCACAGGAGCTAATACAATGAATGAAACTAAAATGAAAGGGACTCAATACCGACCCCTGACCCTAACTTACCAACCCTAACCCTTTTAGTCTAACTATCTCTTTGTAAACTATATTAAAATTGGTCTAGAATACTTAAATGACAAAAAACGGGCACGAACTAACAAACCGACATACCCGCATAAAATTGCGTCTTGTGGTCATCGCTAACCCCTACCATACTACGTGGCAGTACTTACTTCTCTACGATGAGTACCTCTGCAGTGAACTATTAGCAAAAAAATATAAAAAAGTGTATCCAGTATAACGTACTATATTGCCCCTTGATCCTAACAAAAAACCACAGTAACATTATTGTAACTTCTTTAGTACAACAAAATATCTGTATTTCAAAGCAATGAATTTTGTTTTCTTTGCTTAAACCATTCTTAAAGAACCATTCCAGAGCATTCCTCTTGTTAGGGAAAAGCCATGTGTTCGAGTCCTGTCGATGTCACTTCAGTATTTGTGATTTATAATTTCTATCTAAATATTTGTAGATTCTTACTTGACCAGGTGACAGTGTGCCTCACGTAAACGAGATATTTTATATACTTGATTCAATCGTATTAAATTATACTTGTAGCTATATTAGGAATAATCTAATTTTAAAACCAAATTAAAACCGAACCAAAAGTAAAGAAGCAACGACAAACCCTCCGTGTCGCCAGCCATAAATTTCACTAGACAACAATTACAATTGATACATACACTGACCTTAGTGATACTACGAGTATAAAAATTAAACAATTAATGAGAATTACCAATTTGTACCATATTAGGTTTTATCGTTTTGTGGAGCAAGTCGCCATATTATCTACAATTGATGGCAATTTGCTCCATATTGGGACATCCTAGTCGCCCACTTCTAACGATTCCTAATTATATTGTAGTTCACTTTATAGTATCGAATGTTACAAAGTAATTGGGTTGACACCCACGTTGTGGTACTGTGTAATAACATTAAAACAAGTTCATGGTCAGTTTGTGTATATGGAACCCTTTATTAGAGCTTAAAAGTTTCTAAATATTATCCGAGTGACAATACTCTCAATATACCTAAATCACAAATAAGCTTAAATCATCTTACATAATTGGACTATTTAGTTGAATAAATCTAAGACGTTATCCACTGAGCGTTTTCTCATCCTAATTTGGGTAGCCTTTTCAGGTTAATTTCAGGTACCTAACCTGCCATCTGACCTTCACAACTCATTGGTGATATCGAAATTCTTTAGTTAGACAAGTCTCATTTTTAGGGCTCCAACTAACCCTAACAATGTGCGTATGGTAAAATTATAGGCGTCATAGTATCTCTAGAACCTGCATCCTCCTGTTACATTGCATTTACTAAATCAGACTATTCTTGGTACTACTCGTTCTAAATTCAATGCCAGACTATTCTTCAGTAGGTAATGTCATCGAAGCTATCCTTAGTTCTCAGGTAACTATCAAAGCAATAAAGCCATCATCCCAGTAACGAGACAACTATATTTACGACATACGGCATCAACGACCGGAGCTTTTGACAGGACGGATAATAAAAGAACAATACTTCAATTAAGTTTGAAGAATTTCTTGCGCACGCGCACCCACTAGCTCAATGAACTGGAAATCGTTTATATGTAGATCATTACCATTCAAAGATTGTATTTTTTGTGTTAGGATTTTACTGGATCAGTTCTGTTTGCGTTTGGTTCAAATTTTGAATATAAGATGAAGAGCGAGTAATTTATTGTTCACTACACAGCTGCTGCTGTAGTCGGTACTTAGTTAGTTTGGAAATCATTAATGAACTACAGAAACACTCTGCTAATTAAATAACAACTACAATGACGGCTTTCCTTGCAGCTACTTTGCCACAATGACAGTACGACAAAGTTTGGGCATGGAATATGCTTCGGTCCACCCTTTGGTAACCCGTTCCCAAGAACCGGTGTTCCTACTTGCGGGTGAGGTTGATTTGTGATCCGAAACTCGTGTGGAGTCACCATCCACCTATCTATTATGTTACATTTCTAAATTCATCAACTAAATTGAACAAACAACTCATTGTTTTCTGAACTCTTCACCAGATGTCAGACTCTTACATGTGGAAAGAACAGATCCATACGTTAATGAAGGGCGGAGAGAGCGAGTCCGACATTTCGGACTCCGAAAACTTCCTCACCAAAGGCGCATTTCTCCTAACTCCTTCCCACGGCCTCAGTATGGATAAGGCGTCCACCATTTGCGAGAAGATGGAGTTCAAGGGGTGTTTCTCCCTCACGAAGACAGCCACCGGTATCTTGTTTAAATTCTCCAGCGTTGATGACTACCAGATGGTCTTCAAGAAAGGATTTCATAAGGTCACTGGCTCCAGGTTTTATAGAAAGGTAACTGAGACACCTATTTACTGTACATCTATTTCATCTTATTACTTTCTGAAGACTTTCTGATACTCATTTTTGTCTTCTTTTAGCGCTGTTTTCTCTTCGCCCTTCTTTTGTTCTTTGTGTCATCATTCTCATTCACTAACTACAACTTGATCAGTAGTGCCTCAATCGCTGGTGTCATCTTCCAGATCGCCATTCCCTGTCGACCACAGAAGACATTCACCATCTACGTGTACGATATTCCCGACGAGGTCCCCGAGGAGGATGTGCGTCACGCTCTGTTCAAGTTCACCTCTATCGTGGAGGTGCTGCGTCTCCACTACTCTGGATCTCCGAAGGATGGTAACACTGGTTGGTATAGCACAGGTATTGAAATACTTTCTCTATAAACTCGCTAAGCTAATATTTTCATGGGAAGTTATAAACACATTTATTTCAGGCGCTTAGTCATATTAAAACTCAAATCATCATACACATGAAGTCAATCACCATCACTTCCAGAAAAATGTTCGTATTTGTAGCTCCAAGGTTTAGGAAACTTTGCTGCACTGTTCAAACAATTTAAACGACACAACCTGAACTAACTTTGTTAATTTCCAGGTTCCTCAACACCTAAGCCGATAGAGAAGACGTCGTCCCGAGCCCTGACCACCATCGACGGCGAGCTGGTCAGCAGCATGATACCGAAGGAGGCGACCAGCGTCATCCGCGTGACGTTGGCCAATATTGAAGAGGCGAACATTTTGTTACAAAATGGCCTGGACTTCTACGGAGCCACTTTCTTTCCTACTGAGCTGGCGACTTCGGCACAGGCTGCTAAACTTATTAAACCTAGCAGGTAAGTATTGTTTCGGTTGTCAAATTTTATTTTCTTTTGTTATTCACGTGGATAAGTATCACTAACGTCGCAACTAGAAACTCGAGATTCTTTAACTTTTGAATTCATGAGCTAAAGTTTTCGATAATAAAATAAATATATACATAGGTTCCTACATAATAATATGTATAATCAAGTCTGCTTCACGGAAGGGCAGGTAGAAGCATATTATATGATCACATTTTGCCAGTACCATTTGGTTACACGGGTACTTGTATGTTTGTTGATCGGCAGATGCACCACTTGTAGTTGAGCTAAGCTTGAGCCTATACACCGTACTACACTTGCACGAGCACTATTGTTATAATGATGATAAAGTGTGTTCGTCCCCAGGGTGACGGGAGGCACCGTCTCTGCCAGGGTTCGCGATCTGCTCCCTGTCTTCGACCAGCAGGGCTTCGCCAAGTTCGCACCACCAGCCTCAAGACTTGTCAAACCAAGATCCAAGTAGACTGACTTGAAAGAAATTTGTCATTGCTATCTTTTTTGCAGACTTTACCCATATACTCACTTTAAACAGAGTTTCTATTTCATATGTGTATGTAATTATTCGTCGGTGAATATTGTCTGACTATAGCAATGACGCAAATATTATATCGGCTTTTGATCAGAGGCAAGTTTGGTTGAATCGAAACAAAACAAATAATATATTACAAATCAAATAATATATTTAGGATGATTGTACTTATTAACATAATTAATTTTATTGTACATATTATAAAATAAATAGCTGAAAATACAAAAAAAAAAAACTGGGACGATATTGCTTAATTTGTTATTGTACCAAACTGCATTTATGTTCGATATAGTACCTGTATGTATGTACTTATTTGTAGTACTTTTATTTTGTGAAACTTCAAATACATTTAATAATAATTAACTTGACTAAATCCAGTGCCATAATAATAACTAGTGCCATTACTTTATATTAGTTACCAAACATATTGTATGTATTCATAAATAAACGGTATTTTCTATATAAATTTTGGTTTTATTGAGCAGAGTAATACAATAAAGATTTTATAAATTCCAAATTATCTATTTCAGTAGACATTGTACTTAAAATTGAAATAAGAACCTTTAGGCTGTAACCAGTCAGCTTAAGTTTAATTCTATTAAAAGCCTCTTAAACTGTGCCTGTTACAATTATTGGATATTAAGTATAATAACGACATTCGTCGGATAGCGGGCTATGTCCAGTAGTGGACTGATGTGGGCTGATGACGATGATGTATAATTAAGTAGAGATAAAAGAACACTTGTAGCTAATACAATACCTACCACTGATGTAGATATTATAATAAACACACAAATAACAGAGGCAATACATGGGTCTATGACGTTAAGAGTTAAGTTATTGGCACATGTTTTATCGGTCTCGGTAAATAAATAACATACAAGCAAAAATCTATGACACTTGGGTTTACAATGTTCTCTGGGAAATCAAACACAACTTATTACAAATATTCTAGAAAAATATACAAATAGTCCGACAATAAGTAACAAAATACTCATAGGCAAGAAGAGCAAATCAAAACTAAAGTTCGGATAATCTCAATAATCTTAAATTATAATACTTATAATATAATATAGGTTGGCAATTAGTTAGTGATTGAACTAACGGTATCTGCCACCCTAGCTGGCACCTTCACTACATAGTAGAAACTTACTAACTATAAATATTTAGCTGATTTGTTGGTAAATTCGTCGTTGCAATGCAAGGAATGTTTACGTATAACTTTGCAATTCATCAATAATTCCTACTTAAAACTAAATGGCTCTTTTATAATAAAATAGATTTTGTTAACAAGCTATCCTCTCGTAAAATAACACAAAAAATATAGATGGATATCATTCTTTGAGTATTTAAGACTTAAGTCAAAGCTCTTCATCATTTACATGAATGTTGATGGACATCGCGTCTTCTTCTGTATTGCTAATATCACAGATTATATCATTCAATCAATTGAACTATTCAAAAGTCAGTACTATAATTATTATCCTCTTTACCTTTCTCCTCTTTCTCTTTTTCCTCTTTACCTTTATCGGTCGGACCCGACTTTTTTCCATATCTGAACCTTTCCTCAATTTCTTGTAAACTTTTACCTTTAGTTTCTGGTAAAATAAAGAACATTATAGCAGTACCGATGAGAGCAATAACTCCGTAAGTTGAGAACATGACTACCTCACCAAACTTGGTCATCATACCGGGCGCAGTCTTCACCACGATAAAGAACGACACGAATGTAGTGGCAGAGCTTATACCTGATCCAAGACCGCGGAGTCTCGCGGGGAACACCTCACCGCACATTATCCACGGTAACGGGACCAGGCCTATAGATATGGCGCAGATGTAGAACATCAGACAGACCAGTGGCACCCACGCCATGTTTTCTGGTTTAAAGTACAAGAAAGTAGCAAGTCCCATCATGGACAGTGCTGTCCAAACACCACTAATGAAGCACAGCGGTCGTCTTCCGTATTGTTTGCAAATGACACAAGCGATGATCGACATGACGACACGTAACGCGTCGATGATCAACATGGTGAGGTAGTGGTCGATTCCTTTCCCAACTGCTTTTTCTACAATTTCAATAGAATAGAAAGCTATTGCGTTGACACCAGAGAACTGGCACGTCACGAAGAACATTATCATAATAAACAGAGGCTTGATGAGCTCCGGACTCTTCAAACTCCTCAACTTTTCTTTTAAATTCATTTGAGGTTCGTTGTCAGCGGATTTTTTACTGTCGAGCAACCCTTTAAGTTCCGCCTTTGCTTCGTGCCCGTACCCTCTCAGCCAATAGAAAGTTTTGATCCCGTCTTCGAGTCGTCCTTGTCCTACTAACCACGTCGGGGTTTCAGGGATGAATGTTAGCAGCAATATGGCGACAAGTGGGCAGATTGCGCATATAATAGCAGTCGTCTGCCACGTCATGAACGTTCCTATGGCATGCGCCGCTAGTATACCTAGGGCTATGGCAAGGGAGACGCCTGCGAGGAAGAATCCTCTATATCTGGGTTCAGTGATTTCTCCTATGTATACTGGAATAAGTGGGCCAAAGAGTCCGGCACACATGCCTGTGAAGAATCTGCCGATGAGCATGAGGCCCAGGTTGTAGGAGCAAGCAATGAAGATCCAACCGAGGAGTAGAGGCACGCAGGTTATGTACATGGAGGTGCGACGCCCGAACTTCTCCATCATCCAGCCGGAGACGAGGCACCCTGGAGCCATGGGGAGCGCCGCCATTGCCGCTGAAACCCAGAGTTACGATACATTTAATAACAGTCATAAAACTGTATTTAGTATTAAATACTTTTATTTCCTCCTCTTAATTGTGTTCCTTGCTCATCTGGATTGGACCAAGAAAGGGTCTAGATAAAGTTAAGTATCAGTATACTTAACTTTATCTATACTAAGTAGGATCATTATTAATGGAAATATTTCTTGTCTGTAAATTATTTTTATCGATTCTATCATAATTCTGGAGTAACAAAAATAATGTGAGGTCGGTTCAATGTGTATAATAAACAATATACAAAGTATTATGTACATGACATAATAGCTAACAGCGTAAATAGTCGCCATTACTCCGCAAGTACCTAGGTCTATTGAGGACATATTATTTGCAGAACGTAGAATGGTACCATCATTAGCATCGAGCACGTGTTCTACTCGAGCTATTACCTACCGCGTTGAGCTCATTAGCACTGGTGACAATAGTCTATGGGAAAAACACTAAGTAATTGAATGATTACTTAGGTACTTAGATCTTACTTATTAATTGATTACAATTACTTTTATGAATGGCATTTATGTTACTCGTTGTTATTCGGACTCCTGTCCTGGTTGTTCGGATTTAGGTAAGGAGTACAGAATTTACCTATTTTATAAAGTGCTCGATAACGGTAATAGCATGCCCCTATTACGTAACACCAACAAAACTTTCGGCAAACTGTAGATATGTGTACACTACCTACACCTCTGATGTTAGGGTTCCGTACACGAAGGGTAAAACAGGACCCCTATTACTGAGACTTCGCAGTCCGTCCATCTGTCTTGTGCTGTATCTCATGAACCGTGATAATTAGAAAGTTGATATTTTCAATTTTTTTTATAACTAAAAAATAGAATCATAAATATTTAAGGGGGTTCCCATACAACAAACGTGACTTTTTTCTTTTTGGTATGGAACCCTTTGTGCGCCAGTTCGACTCGCACTTGTCCGGTTTTTTTAAAATTAGATAATTCAATATTTAATTAAGCCCTCAACTCAAGACAGTTCGAAGCTTCTGGCACCCATGAGAACTTTCGCCATTACTGGATAAGGCGCATACAAACAGAAACAAGAATGACATTGATTAGGACGAACCACAGCAGGCCGATTCGAACTACATTGTATTTTTTTAAATTGAAATGATTTTTTTTTTACTGTACAGACGAGTTAGTACAGGAGACAACTCAGCTGCGCAGTTCCGTAGTACCACCGGTGGAATGCCGTCAGGGCCACTGGCTTTCCGCGTGTCGACTGATCGCAGCACTGCCCGTACATCACATTGCCTGAGTACAATGTCAGGCATAGTGTGGCCACAGTTGGCGATGGCAGGGGGCTGCAGGCCCCGGTCGTCGACCCGGGAATTAGCCGCAAAGAGGTCTGCGAGCAAATCCGCTTTCTCTTGGGCTTTGTGAGCCAGTGTTCCATCTGGGTAACGCAGCGGTGGCAGCGAGGGCTGACAAAAGTTAGATTGCACGGCTTTGGCCAGTTGCCAGTATCCAAGGCTGCCCGTGGGATGGGAAGTGAGCTCTGGACCAAGCCGCGCGACGCGCTTGGAATCCGCTCTCTTAAAGGCCCTCTTGCTGGATTTTGTGGCCCGGTTGTACGCTGCTTTGAGGTGGCCCACGTTTGGGTCGCGCACAGCCCGGGACTTTTTTGTCGAACAGCTATGGCACAATCTCGCCCGAACCAGGGACGGGCTCTGCGGATACTGGCGACATCAGTGAAAGGGATGTAATATTCCATCCCTAAACTGATCTCGCCAACAATCGCAGAAGCGCTTTCCGAAGAATCCTTTCCTACAAAGCAGCGCTGGGCTCCAGCAGCGTTCCAGGGGATGGACGCATAATAATTGCGTAGACCGTCCCAATCCGCTGACGAGTATTGCCATAGACGTCGTGCCATGACGCTACATTATCCTGAGTGCTATAAACTAATTTATATCCTGGTAATGCCCGGTATTGGACTGCAGAGATTCTACTCTGTGGTATGAAACATCACAAGCAATAGGGTTGCCCTCTATTACGTGAAACCGACAAAATCATTGGCAAAGTATGTCTATATCCCGGTAATGTGTGTCCGCGGGAATTAGGAACGGGAGAATAATATAACGCGGGCGGAACCGCCGTATCCTAGTAGTATATACATACGAACCTATCCAAGAAGTGGTGTCTTCATCCGAGGGGATGGGCCCGGTGCCGTTCTTCAGTTGAGGCAGCAAGATGGCGGAGTATCCCGAAGTTAGCCCGGTGATGAAAGTAAGCAGTATAGGAGCTGATGAAGCCAGCGTCTGAAATGTAGAAAAGATTACTTAAAACAGTTCAGGATATAAATACTTGTGAGTTGTCCCCTTTAAGTACAAGTAAATTGTAACATAAATATGTTATGTAAAGTATATGTAAGTATAATTTTTAATCGTTGATCAGAGAAAGCAATATTCGTACGTAAAATTCCACAACCGGTTACCGTATTGGTGGTATTGGGCACACATGATAATAAAGATTACAACTGACCACCGCCCTGACCGCCCGCTGGCGCCCGTCGTGACTTCCGTGACGCGTCTCTTTTTTGTACTAAAGTAAGTATCATTCATAATGGAGAAAAAACCATCGATAATTTTTTTTTTGTGGTGGTAAGTCGTGACGACGTCTAGCGGTTGTGGGCCACTCTCACAGTACACAATACTATACAGAGTGGCCCTCAACTTGACGACCTACTGATGTGCCTCTTCAGGCTCCGCTTAAAGAACCCAGGATTATATGTGGGAGGAAACACGTGCACAGGCAGGGCGTTCCAGGCCACTATCGCTCGGCAGAGAAACGAACGTTTAAAACGTTCAGTTCTCGCGAACATGCTATCCACTTGTGGGAGTGGCATCTCTGCCCGGCACGGGTTGTTTGGGATCGGAAGGAAGAGGGTGGGATCAGATTGAAGAGCTCTTCAGAACACTCGCCGTGGTAAATACGGTAGAATGCGGCCAAGGAAGCTATTGTTCGGCGCTGAGCTAGCGGCTCGAGGCTTCCCGTTACCTCCGGACAATCTATAATACGGATAGCCCGTCGCTGCATAGCGTCGAGAGCATCCAGCAGATATTTCGCGGAGCCATCCTAGAGGTGAGAGCAGTGTTCGACGCAGGGTCTAATCTGCGTCTTGTACATCAGACACCTCTGGTCCGGTGTAAAGAATCGCTTACTTTATTCAGTATTCCTAGTTTCCGCGAAGCTAGCCGTATACATCTTTCGATGTAGTTTTTATTATTGAGCTCTCGACGAATGTCTATGCCTAGGATATCAAGGTTGTCCTTCATTGGTAATAATGCATTCTGAAGAGAGGGTAGCGGATTTCTTCGCAGTAAATGCACACGCCTGTGTTTTGCGGGCATTGAGCTCGACCAGGTTCTCGGTACCCCATTGAGAGATACTGTCGAGGTTACGATCGAGATCAGCCACGAATAGTCGTCTCTCCTCCTCAATCTCAGATCGCCCCGCCGTCGGACGAACCGAGTAACTCCCGTGCAGTGTGCTGTCATCTGCATAGCAATGAATGTTCCCGAGGGATAGCATATCATTGATATGCAGAAGAAAGAGAGAAGAAAGATAGTACGGACCCCTGCGATACCGGGGTATCATACACATATGTATCTTGCAAGTGAATGCCGGGGCATTCACTTGCAAGAAGCGAGAAGCCTGGCCATGGCAGAGGCCCCCACTCGGCGCTCGTTTAAAAGCTGGCAATCCAGCTGCACAGTTGAGGAGGTAGACCATATGCCGGAAGCTTGGAAAGGAGCGAAGCATGCCAGACCCTATCGAAAGCTTTGGCGATGTTCAGGCTAATAGCCAAGGACTCGCCGTGCCTTTCCATAGCCCCACCCCAGACATGCGCTACGAATGCCAGAAGATCACCTGTTGTTCGTTTTGGCCTGAAGCCGTATTGTCGATCATTGATTAGCGAGTGATCCTCTAGGTATCGCATGAGCTGCTTATTTATAAGGAGCTCAAGCACCTTGCAAATGACTGAGGGGGAAATTACGGAGCTATGGGTCGATAATTGCCTGGATCGGATCGATCCCCTTTCTCGGAGATCGGTTGTACGTTTGCCTCCTTCCAGACCTCCGGCACGAGCCCTGTAGAGTATGACAGGCGGTACAGACGCGTTAATACTGTAGACAACTCAGCTGCACATTTTCGTAGCACCAACATCACATTGCCTGATAACAATATCAGGCATAGTGTGGCCACAGTTGCCGATGGCGGGGGGCTGCAGGCCCCGGTCGTTGACCCGGGAATTAGCCGCAAAGAGGTCTGCGAGCGAATATAAACATGCATTATTTCTCTTCTTGTTAAAAAGGAAGAGTGTGTCTTTTTTCCCTACATACTGGTAATCACGATCCCTGAATATGATATGACGGTGTAATAGAATATACCTACTTTGGCCAAAAGCAGAAACTGCATATAAACTCTATTTAAAAGTTAATTACCTAACCGGTTATCTGTGTTAGACACATGAGACATCTGAGAATTCAAGTAAACTTCAAGTAACTAAATTAAGAATTGGAGACAATTTAATAGAGGATTCTCAGATATATTGAAAATATTTGTACCTAAATATCTTGTATGTATCTACAAGATATTTAGGTACAAATATTTTCTACGGATTCAATTGATCCACTCCACGTAATCGGGAACGAGCGTGTCAGAAGCCTATTGTTGTTGCCCGGAACTTTGGGTTTACCGGTACTTACATGCCAGGACTTCGAACATAATTTTTAATAATCATAATTAACTATGTGGAATTGATAATTCCAGTTCTGTCTGTTTGAGTCAGTGTTCCGAGAACCAACAACAACTCGCTCCGTGAGGTCAGTAACAGAAGCGCGTCGTGTTGTCATGTGGAAGTACCAACATGATTCTGAATATATTACTATACTGTAGATATCAACATAATGTGTTATTTTTCGTCAACATTCTTATTACAATATTAATAACAACTTAAAGCCTTCCTTAGGCTTCCGTAAGCGTTCCTGGGTTCCGTACCTCAAAAAGAAAAAGAGGGTCCCTTATAAGATTACTTTTTGCCCGTCTGTCTTTCTCTGCTGATCGAGCTGAAATTCATATAAAATACTCAAGTCTAGTGTCCCTTGGAGCTATGAAAAAATCCAACTTCTAATCCAACGCAATCAAAGATACAGCCGTTTAAGTCACAAATGTGCGACACTCGCAAGGGAACTAAAATCTAAAGAGTACTTCCCGTGGACTTAGCATCTTGAAATTTGGTACGAAGCAACGTCTAAGGAAAACATTGCAAAATCATTGCAATTTTTAGGTTTGTACGGAACCCTCGGACACGCGAGTCCGACTCGCACTTAGCTTTTTTTTTATAGTCGGAAGTAGGTGTGCCTTTTTTGTGCTGACTCTCGTTGCAAGTTCAAGGGAGTTTAAGAGATTGGTGAGTGGTGAATTAGTGTAGTTTGAGGGCCAAACCTTGAACTTACCTGTTTCCAAAGAGGAGAGAATCTCGCTACAGTGTTAGAGTCACCAAGTAAACTGTGGTCTTTGCTCTCAGTGCGCTTGAAGCTGAGTCCTAAAGAAGAGTTCGTCATCTGTAAGTTATGGAGGTAGTTGGACATTCTCCGTGAATTCCTTTTCTCATCTTGATGTTTATTTAGATCTATTATTTTAATTTCAGCTTGACTACTGCAATTTTTTAGCGTTTCATTTACTATTTCATGTTTGCTTTGTTTATCTTCGTAATTTTTAAAGTCCTGTCTGGAGCTACTTTTATGGAAGATTCTAGATTTTCTATCAGCATTTTCTTGATCAAAAGCTGAATTGATAGCTTCTGATACGGCATCTTGTTCGATGTTATTGTCTACTCTGTTTTTGGCACATTCTAGAATGTCTCTGAGCTCCTCGTCTCCGTGCTCGGTGTCGAAGGCATTGTTCTCTATCGCGAGGGTCCCTTCTATCTTCTCCGACAAGATCTCTCCCATTTCTCGACCTGAAACGAGTTTATTAATTTATTAATAAATTATTTAATTTTCGTTATTTGAGAGTAAATTATAATAATATAAATAGATGATATATAAATAATGATTGAATAATCTATGCTAATGCTAGTGTTACTATTTAGGTAGGTTCTATCATAAGTAAAAAAATTATTATACCATTTGACCGAAATAGGTAGAAAGTGAGATTAAAATGTTAATATCGAGGTGAATATTGTACAAATGACCCGAATTACAATTATTCATGACGTTGGTATTTAATTTTGATAATTTTGTGGACATAAATAAGAAATAATAGCAACCTTTAGTACAAGTAGTTGGCAGTTATTTTAAACAATAATAATCCGTTTGAGTAATAATTTTATATTTTACGTAAATTAAACGTTTACGTAAACAAATTCCAATAAACTAGATCATTTTATTGCCTAGACAGTTGAAATAGATACCTACTAACAATAATAATTAGGTACTAGATTTCACTAGAACAATGGTTACACATTGTGTGCATTAATGTAAAGTAGGTACCGCAGGGTTCAATTTTGGGACCTTTTCTTTTTCTAGTATATATTAATGATCTCCCTCACCTCATAAGAGACGACCACGAGGTAGTTTTGTTTGCTGATGACACTTCTTTAATATTTAAAGTTAAACGTGGACAGCGCGAACTTGACGATGTAAACATTACCCTCTCTAGGATAGTCCACTGGTTTTGTGCTAATAATTTATTATTAAATGAAAATAAAACTAAATGTGTAAGATTCACCTTACCTAATGTAAGACTTGTTAAAACCAGTGTTAAGGTTAGGGATGATATAATAGAATTGGTCGATGACACTGTCTTTCTGGGCATAACGTTAGACTCCAAATTGCAATGGGGGCCTCATATCGGGAAAATTTCGGCCAGGCTTAGTTCAGCAGCCTATGCTGTCAAAAAGATCCGACAACTTACAGACATTAAAACGGCGCGTCTTGTCTACTTCAGCTACTTCCACAGTATCATGACATATGGCATACTACTGTGGGGTAACGCTGCCGATATTGAATGCATCTTTGTGTTGCAGAAGAGGGCTATCAGGACTATCTATGGAATGGGGTCTCGGGAGTCATTAAGAGATAAGTTTAAGCATATTAACATCCTTACAGTGTATTCACAGTATATTTATGAAATTTTATTGTATACCCACAAGAACAAAAGTAAATTTGTGAAAAATAGTGATAATCATAATCTAAACTTAAGAAATAAGGATAAACTGGCTGTTCCTAAATTTAGGCTTCATAAAGTGAGTAATTCTTTTGCGGGGAACTTTATTCGAATGTACAATACATTGCCAACCGAAATAGCAAATTTATCTGTCAATAAATTTAAAAAACTAATAAAAAGTAAATTGTGCCATAAAGCTTATTATAGTATTAATGATTTCTTAGATGACAAGGCGGCCTGGTTGTAACAACGTAACGAATTGCTCCTTTCTAAATAACTCTGTATTAGATTTAAGATGAAATATTTTGAAAAAAGCCGAGCTGAGTTTCTTGAGGGCTCTTCTCAGTCTCGTTGCATTTTGGAACCCTCGGTAGAGTCACACCAACTTCTGACGAATCTAAATAATTTTCTGAAAATTTCAAAGATAATAAACGTTATTTTATTTTATTTTATTTTATTTTATGCTATTATAAAATTTTTAAAAAGTTTTTTCTAATAACACATAAAGTTGTTCAAGCTCCACAGAACAGCAAGTCAAAAGCTTTGGTTCAATCAAGAGTGTAAGCGCTTTGGGGTGTTAACATAAAGTTATCCAATATTTGAATATAATTTTCAATAAATAGAGCGAAGATTTTAATAAAGAGGAGAGTTTGCGCGTGTCATCATACTCGTAACATAGTATAAAACAAAGTCGCCCATTCTGTATGTATGCGTAGATCTTTAAAACTACGCAACGGATTTTGATGCGGTTTTCACCAATAGATAGAGTGGTTCTCGAGGAAGGTTTTAGCACCTATATAATTTGTCAAGCGGGCGAAGCCGTGGGCGTCCGCCAGTTAAACATAAAATAGTCGTTATTCTTTTCTGATTCTTGATGAAGTTAGTTTTAGTAATTTAAAGTGTCGAGTCGCATTCCAAAATAATTGAAAGAATATCTTAAGAAGATTAGTTTATAGTAAATTTACAAGTTAAGTTAACTTACAATCTTAAAACAAGACGTATTAGTTGTCGAATTCAAGATTAGCCTGTTGGACTTGACAGACAGTAAACAACTTGAATACAAAAAAAAATATTGCCTTGTTTTTTGTAAATATTACGTACAATAACATCTCAGATACTACACACGAGCGAGTACCATAATGACTAAGTGGAAGTGCTACTTGAGCAGTAATCCTTGACCAAATTCCCGAGTGAAGGTACTTAGGCATATCGTAGGTAATACTTAAAGTTGCAGTTAGCAACGAGTGCATTAGCCACAAGGCGGTTCAGGTAACTGGGTTAATCACGCAATCGAAGATTACTGACGACGACACACCACTCATACGTACAAATAATACACAGAATAACCTCACATTACAATAAGTAATATATATAAGTATGTAAATAACGCTAACCTTAATAGCGTGATTTAGAAATTATAATTATGAAGCAAAAATTGGATAATATAATATGGGTATCAACTGTCGTCGTGGCAGAACGTTCCTCTTGTTAGGGAAAGGTCGCTTCGAGTCCGACCTTATTTGTGTAGGTCTTATTTATGTTGATTGATTGTTAATTTGCTTAGGTTTCGTTTGACATCAGAAAAATCGATACCTACAAGTAGCGCCGTCCTACTATTTGACGTGTCTATTTGTAATTAATAATTAGGTAGAAATATCTGAGACAATTGCACGGATTTGAGACAATTTTTACTGTAAATTAGGCTACTTTGAATCGTGATAACAATGTCAGATCAAAAAACTATTCAACGTGGGCGTAATCGAAGGAGTCCGTAAGAAAACAAATAATATTTAACCGTTTTTCCACTATACATGTATCAAGTTCAATATCAAGTTCAATATCAAACAGACTCGTGAAATAAAAAGACACACAGACCTTCAAGCTGCGGAGCAGGCGATTTATAGATCTATCATATTATAATATCTATTATTACGCTACTAATAGTTAGTAAGAGAGAGAGTACCGATGCGCAAACACTCACCCCTCCACTCTCTTCCAGCGTTTTTCTTACATGAATGTCTGATAGAGACTTGATCTTAAAGTACTACCATTTGTTTTGCTTGTAAATCAGATTAACTCTATGGAAGCTAATTGTAATGACTCTATGAAAATTCCACAGTGGAGTTTGTTGCGCCGCTTTTTCTCCACTGACGCCTAAGAATGTTGATAGTAAACAATATGTGAATAAACTCCTTATAAACCGATGGCACTAATTATATTATTATTGGCGGTAGGTATGTACTTATCTTCTGCAATAATAATGTACCTATCTCCAGTAATGTAATTCTTTGTCCATGTTCCTGTACACTGCATAAAGGTCAATTCACACATATCAGCGAAGCCTCCGACACAGTACCGGCACAGTTCAGAATCAATGATTTATCAATGCAAAACATGCTTTCATAAATGTTCTATGAAAACGTCCCCACATGTTAGTGCTAAATACGACTCCGCCATCACTGACACCGACACTGACATGTTCGTAGAAAAACGATGAACTATGAAAGGATATTTTGCACTGATACTGAACCATGCTGTACAGAACTGAGGCTTCACTATGTGTGAAACGACCTTAAAGCGAACAGAAGAGCACACAACAGACGTGGCATATTAATTATTGATATAAACATCATAAACATTAACAATAAATCATATATAGAGGTAGGTATCTGGTTTGTTATAATTCCTGGTTGCGATATAGTTACTTAAGTAATGGGCGTTAACGATGTTTTCTGTTATGTACCGATCAATACGAGTACCTATAACATACATGTAAACAGCACAGAAGTTATCTACTACGAGTAAAAGTTGCTAAACAAGCTTTGTGTGCAGTATCGTGGAATTAGTAAGTTAATTTGTGAGGGTTTATTTTATTAGACGATTGGGGAATTGGGGGCGTACCTCTGTCTATCCTTTCGCGTAAGATGGATGTTATCTCTACCCCTATACTTATTGCGATTGTTTGTTTGCATTCAATAGACTCCGAAATTACTGAACCGATTTTGAAAATTCTTTTACTAATATGTAGCTAAATTATCCGACTATCCCTAAAAGCTATATAGCACATAACCTACTAAGTATATCTATTTTCTGCGGCTGTAGGCAACATTTTATCCCGGTGATGTGTTCCCACGGGAATCGAGAACAAGTAAAGTATACTTATCGCACGGGAGGAACCGTGGTAATCAACTACTTATTTACAAAGAGCACTCACATCCAATCATCCCGAGACGTCTCAGTACTCACAGTTAGTTAACCCATGCGGGCACTGACTCACTGACTCACTGACCCTTTCATATAAGATAGATACACCAACACAATCCATAGTTACTTATATTTTTGATACAAGTCGGTTAACGGGCTCGTGAGTAAATAATATCGAACATTCCGTTATTGGTATGAACAATGGTTATAGGGTAGGTAATACTTATCGATTAACCTCTGCTCATACTAACAGATTCATCGAACAGATGTGAACCTGTTCGGAGAATAATCTACTCGCGGTCATAAGCCATAATATACTACATTCATCACAAAATGCATTAAAATCGGCTCCACTAGACACTACGGTAATCATAGTTTAGCATTCGTAATCTTGGATTAAGTACCTACCTATCATTAGTCCTTACTTGCCAACTTTTTATACCATTTTATACCTCTATACTACCTATAGCCTTCCTTGATAAATGCACTTCTCAACCAAAAAAGAATTTTTCAAATCAAACCAGTACTTCCTGAGATTAGCGCGTTCAAGCAAGCAAACAAACAAATAAATTCTTCTGCTTTATAATATTAGTATACTTGTATAAGTAGATTTGTGTGACGTTTATGTATTCGGCTGTGTGTCTTTTATAGAATGTGTACAGTAAATTACTCAAATATAAATTTGCCTTGGGGAAATGAGGAGGCTTGTATGCTTGAGGCAGTTTTGTGTGGTAAAAGGTACCAGGTAAAAACCCATTATAGAACCTTAGCACCGATATCAAAGAAAGAAAAGAAATACATTTAGTTATCTACCTAATTTGCATTTTGCCTTGGAACAAAGAATACAACAATTCCGCACAAAAGCAAACAGATTTACCTACCTACTTACATTATAATTACACATTCTAGCTGTACATATCAATTTAAATAATAATCAATGAACAACTGAAAAGAGAAATCACTTCATCCTAAAGTACTAAGTCGTAGTTATTTTATCTATGTTTTCTATGTGCCCCGCTCTTCTGTTATCTATGACTTGTGCCGATAATAATATAAACTAGTCCTTTTGTTGTCTCTCGTCAAGATCATATAGGTACATGTCGAGATAACACACATCAATACACACAGATTGATAGGATAGTGCAAGAACAAGACATCTCCTTGATATTGCGCCTCGATCTCGACAAGGGCCGCCATTTTATCTGCGATACCAAGATCATTAACTTTTCAATTTAAATTGGGTGACATTGAGACCTAAATGTGACAATGATAGTTTGTTTTTGCGATTGGAATTCATCCAAAATGTTTTTCATTATCATCCACTGAGCCTTTTCCCAACTCATTTGGGGCCGGCTTTCCAGTCTAACTGCGATTCGGCTGAACTTCGATATTTTCCGTGAAGCGACTGCCATCTGACCTCCACAAACCATGGGCGATATTAAAGTTATGTAGTTAAACCGGTCGGATTTTTGATTTAGGGCTCCAACTACCCCTAACGACTGCCATAGATGTTCGTATCACAACCGGCGCGTACGGCTTAACGTGCTCTCCAAGGCTCGGAGGGGTCTCAGTGTCTTAAGAAATGGTCACCCATCCTAAGACCGGTCTGACTAGATGTTGCTTAACCTTTGCAATGTGTCAACATGGTCGGTTACCACTAGACCACGAGATCATCCAAAATGTTTAAATTTTTTGTAATTATCTGAGGATGACCTTCGGATGCTAAACGACTGAATTGGAAACTGAAATAGGCTCCCTATTACTTGGGACTAACAAAGAGGCTGTTGAAATGTGGGTGTGAACTCTGTCTGACTTCTTCGGGGATAAATAAGTACGTGATTTTGTGAGTATATAAGATTATGATGTGTGCGTTAAGGTGCCACGTGAAGCCTTCAAACACGAAGTTAAGGTCACGGAACTGTTAACGTACGGAAGGGATCATCCGATGATGATTGTTGGTAACAAGTCTCCAACAGAACAATAATAAACAAACAATTTGTTACAGATACACGAACCTGTACCAAACACTTCAGTTATCTTACGTGACTACACACAGTTATCATTGCAATTACAAAGTTCTTAACGCGGAGGTTTTACTGCTTTTGTCTACATATACGAATTGATTAATTGAAGATTTAATTGTTTGTATGTTTGAAATGAAAAGGCTCTGTAAATACTGCACCGATTTAAAAAAATATTGCACTAAGTAGGGAAATATGTACCTACATTATCCCTGATTGCTAGTTTTTACCCCGGTGGTAATGTGTACCCGTGGGAGTTGTAGACAACTAAACTAAATCAAGCGGGTTGTGCTGTATGAGGCTCTACGCATTAAAGTGCGTTTTATTTAACTTGTAACCTTACATGGACGGATTTTAATGATGTACATTTTATAAGAAGAGCTTTTTTCCAAGAAGGTTCGTTTATAATATAATAAAGTTGAGACGATGGTATGCGCCGGCGCCGGCGCCGGCACCCCGGAGCCAGATACTGTATAATGTCATATGTAATGTCATTGATATGCAGTTATACCACGTAACCAAAATATTAATGTATCTGATGAAAGTCTTAAAACGAGAACGAACATTAAATTACGTGTTTCTCCCGGAAGTTATTGACAGAGAGATATTTTGTATTTTGATTTTTGGTCCCACGCGTCGACGCTCAATCCCAAGTGTCTATTGGAGTTTCTGGGAAATTTAGGTTACTATATTTTACTACTTTCCGCAAATACCCTTTTATTATAAATCAATCTTTTGTAAGATCGTTCAACACGTTTTTTGAATCGATTTACTTCGATGTATAGGTTCTTGCATTCCAATCGAATGTAATAAAGAAAGGAATGAAAATGATATGATTGATTGTTAGGTAATTAAATATGTAAGCATGTCATAGTATTTATGTCACATTATTCTTTTAGTTATTTGAATGAATCGATTCGTACTTTGCAAGATCGACAATGTGCTGTATGTAGATCATAATGAATTACAATTCTCAGATAAATCTCGAATCAGAAAGATCAAAATTAATATGAATAGATACTACCAGATATGTCGTATATTCGTTAATTTACCTTAATAATTTTGTATCAGCTATCAGCTAAATAATGCATCGACTGCTTAGGAGTCTCGGGTTCGATTCCCGGGTCGAATCCAATATTTGTGTGATCCACAAATGTTTGTTTCGGAGCTTGGGTGTTTTCTATGTATATTATGTATGTATTTAGACATTATAAGTATGTTTATCAGTTGTCTAGATCCCATAGCACAACCTTATACTTACTTAGCTTAGTTTGGGATCGATGACATTGTGTGAGCATGTTCAAAAATATTTATTATTTATTTATTTATATAAAGTTTAAACTAAATATATGTTCAGAATTATGAATGCACTATATTCTCATGTCAATTATAGATAAGTCTAGACATAGATTTATATTACTAGCTCAATGAGTATAGGTTACTCTATTACACATGTAATGAGCATGTTATAATATTATAGTTACAAAAAGAGTTAATATGACACTCGGATGGAAAGGTCTCATATGTCAGACATGTGCACCATATGCATGACATGTGTAGATGTGAGTAATGTCTAGATTATATTATATTTTTTTTTTATTTACCATCTTACTATAAAAAACAATTTACAATTATAATATGTTTTGATTGCATTTGAAAATCACTGAGGTTTGTAAAAATGCAACAGATACTACATTAAGCGGAGTCGATAAAAACAAGTTACACAATAAATAGCTATACAGACAACACAAGCATACCGTCCAAGATACCTTTCTATCAAGAAGTGGGACATAATATATACATATCTACGAGTATAAACAATAATGTAAATGTGTTATTTAATGTCACAAATACACAATTTGATGTAGCGTGTATAATTAAAAATACCCACAACTGTATGTATACGTACTGCTCTTGACCTACTTAAAATTTTTCAGGGATATTAAAATTTATAGCACTCTAGCACATGAGTAAATAGGCGAAATAGAACGACAGTTTAATACAAACGCAGAAATCTGTCGCACCACTACAAGCACTGGGGGCATGGGTGCGTTTTGCTCTCTTTCGTCTAATTTACTACTGTGACTAAAGTTCTTGATATGCAATGGACAATTCTATCTAAACCGACTTCACAAAACGTGGAGGAGGATGTTCTCAACGACTGCATTTTTTTGTATGTTTCTTACCTCATATCTTTCGAATGGGTGAACCACGAGGGTTTTAATATATCCGTTCTAATAATCTGTGTATGCATGAGATTTTTTACTTTTAGTATTTTGGGAATGTTTACCATGTTCTCTAAGTGTTCCGAAATTACTTATAGTAATGTGAACAATCATGACAGTTTAAATATCTTAAAGGCTTGGGCAAACCAAAAGCAGTTGCAGTGCGGTAGTGGTTTGCCCATGCCTTAATAGTACAATTAATGTTTAATAGTGAATCTCGTGCCAGAAATGTTTGCAAGTGTACCTATAATAGATAGTAAACTAGGCACTAAGTACGTCAGCTTCGGTTACTAGTCAGGCTGTTTAAATATATTTGCGGTTGATTTATGAACGAGTCAAAACAAAAAGGAATATTGGACAGTTTAGTAAACTTAAACTCAACTGTTCAAACTGTTTCAGGCCTGCTGGAAGAGATTCCTTTAGGAATAAGTAGTGCCCTTGTACTATACTTACTTTATTCTTTTGTACTTCTGTTTCTTGTTATTTTTTCTGTGTGTAGTTGGGTTCATTATGTTAGAGAATTTTATAGATTAAATAAAATGTAGAGTTATATTTGAACAGTTCTGTTTCAGGAGGTATGCTCTGACCAGCTGAGCTGTCAAAACTTGGACTTAGTACATACAGACAGTCATGCCTCTTTCCCGCTGGGGAAGGCAAACATTATGGAATTCCACTTCAATAATCTTGGCATTCTCCTTTCACTTCTTTCACTTTCAATTGTACATTGTAATAACTTGGAGATCACATTGCATGTTCGTAAGTAAGTATGATGGGTGATTTAACAAATGATAACGGTAGGTACTTTAAAGTCTAATTATTATGTGGTGAATCGATTGCCCATCAGTAGGTGGCTGGATAATTATCTAATATAATATAATGTAATATAATATAATATAATATAATATAATATAATATAATATAATATAATATAATATAATATAATATAATATAATATAATATAATATAATATAATATAATATAACATCATCTCATCATAAAATCATCATAACATAGTATAGTATAAATAAAATTTATTTACAATTACATATTTGAGCCGTTTGGGGTTGAGACACTGGGGTCATGGGGTCCGAGTGCTCGCCGCCTTTATAGAGACATTGCTAAACGCCTAATCGATGCTTCTCAGGACCAGAAGGCTGGCTATTTTCTGGCCCAAAGAATAAGTATCGCCATCCAACGTGGCAACACAGCCAGCATTCTGGGAACCTTCCCAGTCGGCAATGACGCGGAGGATTTTTTAAACGATACTTTGTAATGTAAATATTTTTAGTCTATAATTATGTTTATTTTGTATATTGTAATTCTTATAGTATAGTACAGTGTCACTTCATGTATGCTTGGATCTTTAAAACTACGCACCGGATTTTGATGCGGTTTTCACCATAGGATAGAGTTCCAGAGGAAGTTTTTGTTTAATTTTACAGGCAGGCAAAGCCGCGGGAGTCCAGTAGTGTAACAATAAGTTAAAAAGTTTCATCATATTTAGTGGCACAGTTTCCTTCCAACTAGATAAGTGCATGGACATTTCGTGCATCGTTATGTAATTACGTTGTTAAAGTACAGGAAATGCTACTTGCCTGTTGTTTAACTTGAATTTTCTTTATTCATCGCCTCTGAGTCACTTCAAGAGCGGCAACTATCTCTCACAACCTATCCTACTCACTGAGAATCCAACAGGAACATGACAATTTTAGTAAAAAATAGTATTAAAATTTGTCGGAATTGGACCAAATTGCAATGAGACCACACGGGCTACGTCAAACCTAGCTTGCAATTTAAAAAAAGAATTTTCATAACGGTTGACCCTATCCAAAGTTACGAGGTAGCATAAAAAAAATCAGTTGAATTGAAATCCTCTTTTTTTGAAGTAGGTTACAACACTAAAATATTAAGTCTGTCAAATAATTACACCCTATTAGTGTACCTATCCAATGTGTGTAGGTACAATGACGCAGTAGCTAAAGACCTACCAAGAGAATTTTATTATCTTCCAACCCTACGAGGATGGCAACGGAAGATGTTGTCGAAAACCAATGAATTGCAGCAAATATCTATCACGTGACACAATTAACACATTTTTGAAATTTCCTGCGATATCATTGGATATCAACAAACTCTTCCGAGGGCTATGGTAAGCTGGCACGTATCTAGCCATTGGGTATAGTACATTAGATGTTCATAAAATATAACAGCTATGGAAATAACACAACCTCGACATTGTGCCGGCGGCGCCAACACCAATGTCGTTGTTGTATTTTAAGATTGTTTCAGACAAAATGCTTTGTTGTCAATATACCTACGCTACGCAGCCGTAGTTGTAACGTTTTTTATAGCATATATCCAACGAGGTCCAGCACTTTTCACTATTTATACATAACATAGTTTAATATTACATTTCTTCTACATTACAAACAAAGTAGAAGAAAACGTAGCCTATCCGAGGTCTAACGTAGATGTTTTTGTAACACGTTCGCAGCGCATTACAAAATATTTATGTGAAAGGTATCTAATGATGAAATCATAACTCTTCTGTCAATATCGATCTGTCGATTTAGCAATAAGCTTGGCCTTGCATAATTCGTGAGTTCAAGGTTTGTTATAGAACACTTTACCATAGACCGCACCTAAGCAAAGCTGAGCAAGCGTTGTAGTGCTATAATGCAGTATCAGTCACGGCTCTCAACCTGTGATGCTATAAGGATTTGGGTCACTAAGTCAAGGCTTTTGACTATATGGCTGCGAAGGAAGGGCCAAGTAAGGAAATGCCAATAATATGTATTTTATTGGCGAATACAAGGTAAGTAGACCTCAATGGTATGATAACGGAATTACCCAAAATATATTCTGATAGGAAGGTTTGCTGAAAATAACGTAGGTTATGCTGCATTTACCGACGCAACACGAGCGCTATTGTAACTGCTTCGTGTTACCTCATTAGTTTAAATTAATGTCGGCTACCGTGGAGTTTAAAATAATCACCGTGACAATCACACGTTTGTAAAGAAAGGATTTGACTTAATTAGTAACGGAATTACTAATTATTTCCATAACTCACACCTAGGTCACACATACGTAATTTAGGCTAGTTAGTGCAGAAGGTCCCTATTTTATAGAAAATTATAATTGGATTATCCTACCAGCAAACTGGACATAAGACATTAAAAATGAACTAGCTGTGACGGAGAACTTTGTACCCCGCATTAATATTTTAAAACTTCCTTGAGTTTGTACATAAAATATTTTAAGACCAAAATTAGCGAAATCAGACGCTGTTCCGGAGTTTTAGCGAGAAAAACGAAAAAGAACTCAAGAACGCGTGAAGAAGAAAATTAAAAGAAGATTATAAGCTCATCTTCTTAAACTATTTAATGAACAAGATACAAGAAATATAATAAAGTTAACTAGGCAGAGCAGTTTCTGAGAAATACCTAATAGTTATATGCAACAGTCAGTGATGGAACGATGCCAAGTGGACACAAATCGCGACCCGATCGTTCACTTCAGTCTTCGAACTCTCAGACATGCCGAGCATTCCGTAGAGACGCCGCGGGGCGCCGGCGCCTGCGCAACTTGTCGCTGTCGCCCGCCGTAAAAAGCTACTGAGATTTTTTTTTATACTTATTGAGCGGTAAAGAAGCAGCCGATTGTTCTGATGATAACTGGTTACTTACACGAAAGGGAAATATGAATTATAGAGAGAGGAGACTAATAAACCGTGAGAGTTGATTACACCAGAATAAAATAAAGACAAAACTGTCATTTAAACATCGCAACCGATTTTAATGCTGTTTTCACCATAGATAGAGTGATTCAAGAAGAAGGTTTTTATGTATATTCATCCTCCACCGAGCCTTTTTCCCAACGCGGTTGGGGTCGGCTTTCCAGTATAACTGCACTTACTGCTACGGCTGAACTTCGATATTTTCCGTGAAGCGACTGCCATCTGACATCCACAGTCGATGGGCGATATCCCAGTTCTGTAGTTAGACCGGTCGGAATTTTGATTTTAGGGCTCCAACTACCCCTAACGACTGCCATACTTAGATGTTTGTATGACAATCGGGACCAACGACGGCTCAACCTTTATATCGTAAAAACCGGACAGAGCCGCTACTCAACGTGCCTACTTATAAAACAGTTCTTTACAATTTGAAACAACAAAACGATATTACAACATAAAGATATACTACAACAACGGATAAAATATCAGTTAAAACCTCACAATAAACTATTCGCAGTAAATAGTTATCAAGTGATACATCACGAACGTACAGACAGTATATACATTAATTTGTATATGTATGTCTCTCTGCTATACAACGGCCTCATGACGTATATTTAGTCAACTGATAAAGTCCAACAGTAATCATTAATTTGCGCATGTCATTAGCCTGTACCTACGACCGACACAGAGTAAAATAAACAGAACAGAGTTTCAACTCGCGAAATTTCATACAAAAAAAAGGAGTCGCGGTCCATCTTTTCGTCTGCCTGTTTGTCTGTATGTATGTTTCGGACTAGCAACCACACTTTTTAACCGATCTCAACGAAACTCCATCCACAAGTGTTCCTCGATTTAAAACTTTTTTTTAATAGCCGTACACGACAATTTACTGCGACACAAGGCGGCAAGAATCAATTTATATTTTGCATATTGAATTGCCCGAAAAATTGCTACATATTGCTCCACTAATTGCTCTATATTGATAAATTCCATCTTTTCGTCTGCCTGTTTGTCTATATGTATGTTTCGGACTAGCAACCACACTTTTTAACCGATCTCAACGAAACTCCATCCACAAGTGTTCCTCGATTTAAAACTTTTTTTTAATAGCCGTACACGACAATTTACTGCGACACAAGGCGGCAAGAATCAATTTATATTTTGCATATTGATTTGCCCGAAAAATTGCTACATATTGCTCTATATTGATAAATTCGTGTGGCCCTGAAATTATTGCTCTAAACAGTGCCCATGTATCTTAAGAGTGTACACTGGCTGTACGCGTTTCTGTGTAAACGTTTACAGTATCTGAGCGTACGCGACAACGCGACATGCATGCCTGAGGTGGCGCAACTGATTACGGCGTTCGTTCTTACCTGGCACTCTGATCGTTTATTCTACACTGTGCGACCGAACCAGGCCGGGTGTAATACTGAATATATACGTACTTATATTTTTTTTATGATAACTTAATAAAGGAACTACACGATAACGCTACAATAGTATCAATTAATTCAAATATTATTTACCTAATTGTTAGTGGGTCAACTTTAATCACTTTGTAGTATTATTTGCGATGATATCTATACGATAATTGGATTAGTAATTAAGTGATATTAGCACATACACACAAAAACCACGTCTTTATCTCCGAATGGGTAGACAGAGATGTTGATTATGGCCACATTTCGTCAGTCACTCTGTTCTTCCCAACGCCTACATAATAAGGAGCGCCCTTTTGCCGTCTCTTGGCCGGTAGGTACTTTAAGTAGATATTAAATATGCCAGAGCGATGCACCCGCTTACAAGTTCTGCGGGTGCATCCCTTTCAGTTATAGATTAAGTAATACAGTAATTTATACAAAGAAACTAACGGCCTGTTTCTGAATTAAGAATTTGAAATTTTTACATTTCAATCAATCAATTTCAAAATTTGCTTCACAATTTTGACATTTGGCGTGGATGCTCCACTTTAAATTCTCAATTCAGAAACCGACCGTATAAGCATTAAGTCCGCGCTACAAAAAGATGAAGACATTTTAGTTCATAAAAGTCTTGCAATTAAAATGCAGGCGGGTCAGTCGGGTCGCAACTTTCACATGAAGTCTAAAAAACTATAAACGCCGTCCCCGATGATACTCGTAGTACAAGCCCGCGACTAAAGTGCAATGATATATACTTGAAGCTAAAATAGAAAACCTGTTCCAACATCGTACTCCCGCTCACTTTAACTACATCTATACTTAGCGTACCGGTTCTACCGCGGTATTCAGTACAGGTCCTCAGTACTCACGTTGCGGGTCAAAAACTGCATTATAAATACTGTTCGTCGAGACTTGACAAACCAGCCACAAAACATATCATAAATTATACGCGCTGCACATCGCTGATTTAACACACCATACTTTTCTTTATGTCAAACTAGCCGATTGACTTGGCTACTGTATTGTAAAGCTTTCTTGATCCTAATAAAAATCATAAAAGTTACAGAAATTCTAAAACATGTGAATCATTTCCACATCAGGGAATTCACTAAATGTTAATTAGGCAATATATAGATTTAGGTATATTTAGATTTATTTAAGTTACGTTCCAACGAGATCACGGACTTTACTGGGATAAAAAGTTAAGTTTAAATCACGCAGGGATAATGCAGTGAAAGAGTTTTCCGAATAGGTTCAGCCAAAGTTCAGTCAAAGTTAAGCCGCATCGGTCTCGGTTGTCATACGAACATCTGTGGCAGTCGTTACATGGTATTTGAAGCCCAATAACAACATCCTCGTGGTCTAACTACGGAACTTCCCTTTATTCTCAAAAGGACAGATTCTTATAAAAGACAGATTCGCAAAACGACAGATTCTCATAAAGACATGTTCGCAAAAGGACAGATTCTTATATGGACAGATTCTCAAAAAGACAGAAATGGTACAGTTGTACACACTTTCATGTAATAGACATTAGACCTTTATGCCTATTTTTTATTGTTCAGGTCTATTTTTCTGTGGGTTTTACGATAATGTTTTTAATATCAAGAAACGAATTCGTAAAAAGAAATGAGAATATTATTACTGTAATTTTAAACCTCCTTGATAAGAGATTACAATTACGAGTATTTAGCTATTACTGGTTATTAGAGAAAGATAGTTATTTTGTTGTTATTAGTTTGACATTGTCATTGAAGAATTTCTAATGCATGTTTTATTTTTAATGCAATTCATACATATTTGCGAAATTGTTTATAAAATAATGGATAAAGCGGGTCCTAGATCTGGGATAAATGATGTCGTATTTATAGAAGGCAACAAAGGTACGGTTCAACTCTTTTTTTACATACTTTTACTTGTGCTTATAATCTATTAACTCTGATGGGAAAACGAGAACTGATATTGTTAGTAGCTGCCAAACGGGTGTACCGATTTTAAATATGATGAGAAGCGGTGGTAGCCTAGTGGAATATTGTTACGCAAGTAGTAGTCCAGTACTAAACCAAGCTTGTATTTATTTTTTATAGGTAAAGGCCAATTACCAAATAATGGCATGGTGCTTCTGCATGCTGACCATAGATATAATTTTGTAAAAACAAATTGTCAGGTTCAACTAATTGGCGATGCTTCAATAAAAGTTTGTGTAGCACTTCCGTAAAGATATCGCCCATGGTTTGTTGAGTACAGATATGGCAGTAGTTCTACGAAAAATTTCGAAGTTAGACTGAAAAGATGACCCCAACAGGGTTGGGAAAAGGCTCGGTGGATGATGAGTCGTAGTCGAGGCACTCATCAAAGGGCGCCCTCAAAAGAAATAGATTGTCTGAAATAGTCATTCAGTATGTACTTAAACGCATGTATCTTTAATACACAGTAAAACCAACATGCTTGTATTATCGAATTCCATATTTTATAACCGCGTCCCCGGTGTTGCTATATTTAAGCTAAACCTTGAAACACTTTCTGTATTTAACTAACGTTCAAAATCTTCGTTATGAATGAGAATAGTCTCTTTACACTAGTAAGAAATATATACCTAAATATGTAAATAGATACCTAATCTATATCTTATTAAATAGTTTAATAAACCTGAACTGAAGCACAGACACAGAAAACAATAGTACAGAAGATAATCTACGTGTGAAGTGCGCTAGAGCCACGAACACATAGGCTCCGCTCACGGACACGATATTTTAAAATGTAATTCTGTAGCAATCACTTAGTTACTACAAACACATCAAACAAACTGCACCTCGGCCATGGCAAAAGCTAACTACTGTATACTTGGAGTTCGTGGGTTCAAATCGCACCCAGGACAAAATTTTGTGTGATTTTCGAGAAAATTAACGTAAGGAACTGGTACTAGACACCCTGTATATATTTATTTGTGAAGATCAGTATCTTACGAGATTTTCGTGTTCATACAAAAAGATAGACGAGAATGAAAAATACACGTCAAAAATTGACATAGCAACCGACTTCAAATGGGACCGAAATGTGACCAAATAGTAGTCGGAATGGGACCATAGAAATAATTCAAAATCAGTTCATCCAGTCCAAAGATATGAGGTAATAAACATAAAAAAAACATACAGTGGAATTAAGAACCTCTGCTGTCTGCTGTACAAAACGCAGATTAGACCCTGCGTTGAATACTGCTCTCACCTCTGGGACGGCTCCGCGAAGTATTTGCTGGACGCACTCGACGCTATGCAGCGACGCGCTGTTCACATTATAGACTGTCCGGAGGTAACGGGAAGCCTTGAGCCGCTAGCCCAGCGCCGAACAATTGCTTCCTTGGCCGCGTTCTACCGTATTTACCACGGTGAGTGTTCTGAAGAGCTCTTCAACCTGATCCCACCCTCTCCCTTCCGATCCCGAACAACGCGTGCCGGCCAGAGATGTCACCCTCATACCGTGGAAACCGTCTTCGCGAGAACCGAGCGTTTTAAACGATCGTTTCTCTGCCGAACGATGGTGGCTTGGAACGCCCTGCCTGCGCACGTGTTTCCTCCAACATATAACCCTGGGCTCTTTAAGCGAAGCGTGAAGAGGCACATCACTGGGTCGTCAAGTTGAGGGCCACTCTCTATAGTATTCCTGTGTACTGTGAGAGTCGCCCTCAATTGCCAGACGTCGCCTCAGCTTACCATCAGGCGGGTGGCGTCAATTTGTCGACCTAAATATAAAAAAAAAAAAAAAAAAAAAAAAAAAAACCTCCTCCATTTTTGGAAGTCGGTTGAAAAGTACCTTATGAAGTCTAGACTTATGAAGTCTACACAGATTTTTTGTTAATTTTATTCGATAGGAGGATAAACTTTCACTCTAGTTGGCGCACAACTTGTACAAAGCTAAAAGAATACATAAAGAAATATAAAAGCTATTTCTGTTTGAAAGCAATTACTTAATATAACTACATAATTATTATAAAACAAAGTAGCCGTTGTGTATGCGTAGATCTTTAAAACTAGGCAACGGATTTTGATACGGTTTTCACCAATGGATAGAGTAGTTCTCGAGGAAGGTTTTTAATATAAAATTTGTTGAGCGGGCGAAGCCGCGGGCGTCTGCTAGTAAATTATAAATCACACAACCTAATGTCATCCAACGCTCATTTTAATCATGAATCATGTTGTCGTAGCTCAGTGGTCAGAGCATTACCCCATTGTTACGGGAAAAGCCGTGGGTTCAAGTCCTGCCGATCACAAAAGTTTTTGTGATTTCTATCTAAAAAAGCTATTTAAGTACATTAAAAAATAACAATTTTGCATTATCAGTTTATGTTTTATCTTAATTTAAGAGTAAATGCCGTAACTGTAGAATTTGTTTGCATCATTCTATCTCATACATATACATAACCGATCCCAAGTGGTTGCGTCACACACATATCTACAACATACCTACGACATTATTAAATACCTACTTATCTAACGAACATATCTCACCAAGCAAGCAGACAACCTATCAGTTTACTTACTACAAGTGTTTGGACATATCAAAACAATCGAACAATACATTGTTCAGTCCCTGAAACATTTATTGTTTTCAATTTGAAAGTCTGGTTTCGTATTTTTCTGAAGACTACGTTCCAATTTACTTAGAACCTATTGGAATAGAAATAAACGCATGAAATATGCGTTAACTTTACCCGAGAAAAAAGGAGAAGGTTCTTAATTCGACTGCTTTTTAGGGTTCGTTGAAAGGTTAAGAGACGATTTAAAAATACACGTCAAACATTGACACAACAACCGACTTCAAACTACCGAAATGAGACCAAATAGTTGTCGGAATGGGACCAAATTGAAAGGGGACCACTTGGGAAGTAGTAGCTTCCAATTAAAAAAAAGATTCAAAATCGGTTCTCCCAGTCAGTAGATTGAGGTAACAAACATAAAAATATGAAAAAAAAAATACATACAGTCGAATAGGAAATAGGTTCTCACCTCCTCCTTTTTTGGAAGTCGGTTAAAAACGTGATTGTAAACCATACAACGTTCTATTGATTCGTCTTGGTCTACTCAACCAAACTCTCGGTTTACATACCTAGTCTACATTTACACCGTATGTATTCGGTGCTTACAGTATCCGGCGATAAATATTGCACATCGACCTTTGGAAAGAGACAATCGGCTATTTTCGGCTTCGTAGAGCGTTATCTCTGTCAACAGATCAATACGATCAAAGAATGGGATAAACCCATACTGTCATAATTAGAGTTGGTAGATACCTCCTTCATTTTTTTTTATTTTAATTGGATGCGAATTCCAAATCGATAAACGTTTCATTTACATGTTACAATTTTAGAACGTAATTACCTAGGCTCCTGAGTATGTTTATAGACGTTTATTGACTCATGTGCTTGATGAAAAAAATCACGAAGCACATAGGGATTAGGAGATTAAGCAATCGTACACAAACACATGGGCTACCTGAACCTACGTAGATACCATATACATTTTTAACTAAAAGGACTTTTTCATAATTGTTTTATCAGCTCCTAATACTCATACCGGATACCGGACTGTTTGTATTTCGTGCGACAAAGATAATGCTCTACGAAGCCGAAATTAGCCGATTGTTTCTTTCCAAAGGTCGATGTGCAATATTTATCGCCGGGTACTGAAGTGAAGTGTAACATATCTACACTACACCTGTCACCGGGCTGCGCAGGCGCCGGCGCCAGCGCTGTGTTGCGAAAGTTTCTAACCTATCATTAATATGATGATACCTTCTATTTGCTAGTTGCAAATCTTATGAATTACTGAATCACGAAAGGCGTTTGAGCTTGTGAAACCTACCAATCATTCGATTGAGACACGGTTGCTAATATCCCACAAATGTGGCATGACCTCTACACCACAGATGAGAAGGAAATTCGATTTTCATACTCATAAATAAAATAAATATAAATAAATATGTTAGAACAATTCACACAACGCCATCTAGTCTCAAACTAAACAGACGTTGTAATATGAGTACTAGATAAACTGATATAAATACTTATTCACATTTTTTTTTGTAAATACATACATATTAAACATAGGAGACATCCAGACACTCATGTGGATACTCTACCTATTTATTGGGGTCGATGATACATTTTTTTGGAAACTATTGCGTCAACAGATCAATACGAATGGGATAAACCCATACTGTCATAATTAGAGTTGGTAGATACCTTCTTAATTTTTTTTCTTATTTTAATTGGATGAAAATTCCAAATCGATAAACGTTTTATTTACATGTTAATTTTAGAACGTAATTACCTACGGACTTGAGTATATTTATAGACGTTTATTGACTCATGTGCTTGATGAAAAAAATCACGAAGCACATAGGGATTAGGAGATTAAGCAATCGTACACAAACACATGGGCTACTTGAACCCACGCAGATACCATATACATTTTTAACAAAAAGGACTTTTTACTATCCCTCTTAACGTGAATGCCGGGCATCTAATTTATAAGCCCGGCAAGTTAACTCTATGCCCTCGTTAGAATAAGGTGCCTAGGGTGCCAACGGACTTTGACCAACATTGCGACCTCTACCAAGGTAGAGGGTCGGGATCTATCACGCGTTTTATGGAGTCGGGTTAAATCCTTGTAAAAGTTGTATGAATCGTGCGTTGCTAATTGTCCTACCTGAAAGAAAGAACAATGGAAAGATCGAACCTCTCGTAGTCGAAAGTCGTACGAAACACAAGTTATTTGACATCAATGTCAAATAATATCGTAATCATTTTGGCATCATTGGTGCTGGTAAAATCATGATTCGGAAAGCTGTCACATTTAGCATGTGTCAACGTCAACTATTACCAAAAACACGTCAATTCATAAAATACTCGTCAAAAATTGACACAACAACCGACTTCAAATTACCGAAATGGAACCAAATAATTGTCGGAATGGGACCAATGTGAAATGAGACCACTTGGGAAGTAGTAACTTAAATTTAAAAAAAAAATCGGTTAACCCAGTCTTGAGATATGAGGTAACAGCAAAAAAAACCTTGCGTAGACTTAATTCACCTGCATAATTCACCCAGGTGCATAAACACAACCAAATAGTGTACCTTATTGATACAGGTGCATTAACACAACCAAATAGTGTAGCTCATTCACCCAGGTCCATTAACACAACCAAATAGAGTACCTTATTCACCCAGGTGCATTAACACAACCAAATAGTGTAGCTTATTCACCCAGGTGCATTAACACAACCAAATAGCGTAGCTTAATCACCCAGGTTTATTAACACAACCAAATAGTGTAGCTTATTCACCCAGGTGCATTAACACAACCAAATAGTGTAGTTTATTGACCCAGGTCCATTAACACAACCAAATAGTGTACCTTATTCACCCAGGTGCATTAACACAACCAAATAGTGTAGCTTATTGACCCAGGTCCATTAACACAACCAAATAGTGTACCTTATTCACCCAGGTGCATTAACACAACCAAATAGTGTAGCTTGTTCACCCAGGTGCATTAACACAACCAAATAGAGTACCTTATTCACCCAGGTGCATTAACACAACCAAATAGTGTAGCTTATTCACCCAGGTGCATTAACACAACCAAATAGTGTAGCTTATTCACCCAGGTTTATTAACACAACCTAATAGTGTAGCTTATTCACCCAGGTGCATTAACACAACCAAATAGTGTAGTTTATTGACCCAGGTCCATTAACACAACCAAATAGTGTACCTTATTCACCCAGGTGCATTAACACAACCAAATAGTGTAGCTTATTGACCCAGGTCCATTAACACAACCAAATAGTGTACCTTATTCACCCAGGTGCATTAACACAACCAAATAGTGTAGCTTGTTCACCCAGGTGCATTACATACAGTCGAATTGAAAATCTCCTCCTTTTTTGGAAATCGGTTAAAAATAAGGACTACAAGGCTGGTTATTTTCTGGTCTAAAGAATAAGTATCGCCATCCAACGTGGCAACACAGCCAGCATTCTGGGAACCTTCCCAGTCGGCAATGACAAGGAGGATTTTAAAACCAATATTTTGATAGAAACATATGACGCAGAAATTCAATGTTATAGACAGGGTCAATCGGCGACTCAAGTAGGTACCGTTTTACTCGCAAGAGAAAGACGCCCAGTTCAATCTTGGCTTGATGGCATTGAATAATTATGATATAGTAAGTCTGTATAAAGATTTGGACTGTTGAAGATAGCAATTAAAACACGCCAAATATTGACACACAAGAGATTTCAAATTACAGGAATGGGACCAAAGAATTGTTGGAGTGGGATAAAATTGAAATAAGACGACTTGGGTGACTTTGCAGTGCAGTAGCTGTCAAATAAAAAAAGTCAATATCGCTCCACCTAGTTGCGTTATAACCTCTATAACTCCTGAACTAACAAAGTTATCAGGTCAGTTATAGTTTTCCTTGAAAGTTTCGTTACTGCCGTCCCTGAGGTCCCAGGTTCGATTCCGGGTCGAATCAAATTATTTGTGTGATCCACAAATGTTTGTTTCGCAGTTTGGGTATTTTCTGTGTATAATACGATTACCTATGTATGTATTTAGAAATACATAAGTATGTTTATCAGCCGTCTAGAATTCCGTGGCTTATATTAGCTTAATATTATAAAGCTGAAAAGTTTCTGAAATATTTAGAACTCATAAAGACATATTCGCAAAAGGACAGATTCTTATATGGACAGATTCTCAAAAAGACAGAAATGGTACAGTTTGTACAATGGTACACTTTCATGTAATAGACATTAGACCTTTATGCCTATTTTTTATTGTGTCAGCTCTATTTTTCTGTTGGTTTTACGATAATGTTTTTAATATCAAGAAACGAATTCGTAAGAAGAAATGAGAATATTATTACTGTAATTAAACCTCCTTGATAAGAGGTTACAATTATTTAGCTATTACTGGTTATTAGAGAAAGATAATTATTATGTCGTTATTAGTTTGACATTGTCATTGAAGAATTTCTAATGCATGTTTTATTCTTAATATAATTCTACTACGATCATCCGCCATTTTCACATCACATTCACATTTTTCATTTTTTTACGTTTTTATTTGTTGATTTACGAAGACTGGACATTGGCAAATTGCTATAAGCAGAGGCCATAAAAAAGAATTGAATTGAATTGACTGGACATTGGTAAATTGCTACAAGCAGAGGCCATAAAAAAGAGAAGAAGTACCTAATTCTACTACTAGTACATACATATTTGCGAAATTGTTTATAAAATAATGGATAACGCGCGGGTCCTAGTTCTGGGATAAATTATTTCGTATTTATAGAAGGTAACAAAGGTACGGTTCAACTCGTTTTTTCACATTCTTTTACTTGTGCTTATAATTTATTAACTTTGATGAAAAACCGAGAGCTGATATTGTTAGCAGCTGCCGAACGGGTGTACCGATTTTAATTATGATGAGAAGTGGTGGTAGCCCAGGTAGGTAGGAATATTGTCACACAAGTAGTAGTCCCGTACTAAACCAAGCTTGTATTTATTTTTATAGGTAAAGGCCAATTACTAAATAATGGCATGGTGATTCTGCATGCTGACCATAGATATCATTTTGTAAAAACAAATATGTCAGGTTCAACTAATTGGCGATGCCTCAATAAAAGTTTGTGTAGCACTTCCGTAACGTTGTCAAAAAATAATCAAATTATAAAAGAAGCAAAACATCTATGCTTCCCAGATTTTGAACGCAATAGAAACGATTTTACAACTTAATGTGCTAAAAAAGAGGGCTGTCAAAATTTGGAACCAATTCCTAAAATATCTGAGAAATATTATTACAACCTTAATAATAAAATGGACAAAAAATCTGATAATCAACTAGGTCAAAATAAAATATCCCCACAAGAATTACCTTTATTCAGTTCCAAAAAGGATACCTTAGGGCTCCACAAGAAGTACAGTTACCAGACTCTCTAGTAGTGACTTCCTTTTATTTGATGAGGGGTTTGAAGAGAAAATTATTATTTTTGGTAGCCAACTAGCAAAAGTAACATGGAAAAAAGTTAATACTGTGTACGTTGACGGCACCTTTAGATATTGTCCAGCTCCTTTCTATCAGCTATTTTCCTTGCATACTGATATAACACATGAGGCAAAAACCGTTGGTTTTGTGCCATTGCTATTCGCCTTGTTACCTAATAAAAGCCAGGCTACGTACGAAAGACTTTTCAAGATTTTAAAGGAACAGTTTCATATGAGTATTAGCATTTTTAAGTGCGACTATGAACTTGCTATAATCCAAGCATTTATTAATTACAATCAATATATCCTGATGTTACTGTAAAAGGCTGCTACTATAACTTTCTAAATGCTGTCTGGAAAAAATCTAAGGCTATTAGTTTCACTGATTCAGCAGAAGGCCGTAAATGCACAAAGATGTTCTCCCTGTTAGCATTACTACCACCAGTACTTATACCAGAAGCATATCTATCACTATGTGAATTAACTCCTAATACTGATGAAAGTAAAACGTTTATAAATTATTTCAATAAACAATGGATCACTCTTATAACAAGCGAGATCTTTAGTTGTTACGGTGAAAAGTTCCGTGCCACGAATGCCATCGAAGGATGGCACAAAAGGATCAATTCAATTATACCTAAAAGTCCACCCTTATTCTATTTTGTCGCGCTTTAAAAAAAAAAGCAACTGTTGGCGAGATAAAGATAAAAAAAGCAAAAAAAGAAGAAGTGATATTTTAATTGATAGTCAAATAGAACATATTATATCTCACTGTTTAGAAAATAAAATTTCGCTCATAAAGTGCTTTCAACGCGTTTCAGTACTGAAGCGTGCCAAAGAAGATATTTATTTCCGTTCTTGAATAATTAAATTTCTGTTTATCTCCTTCAATTATATATATATATTCAACTTTTCCAATTACTATATTAAAATATTTTATAAATCTTTGTACGTATTTCATTTTCTACTTACATGTACTTCATCTTTTTGCGAATATGTCTTTATGAGAATCTGTCCTTTTGCGAATATGTCTATGAGAATCTGTCCGTTTGCAAATCTGTCTTTATGAGAATCTGTCCTTTTGCGAATAAAGGAATCGAACCATAAAATCCAGTGTATCATAAGTGCTACTTGACCAACATTAATAAAGCTATTTTCATTTAAATTTAGTACCTAGTTCGTTTTTGGCAGAGTCACTAACTACCATACCTACAGGTTGCCAAATATTATGAACAGCGTTCGATGCCCGATAGCAGTAACTAAGGCGTTGGCTTATATTTTTAAGTCCGCGCAAGCGCGGTCGCTCTTTCAGCCATTGCTGGGCGTCTCTGGTATGCACCAGAAGGTATTTCCAGTGGCGCCCGGCGGAGTGGCGCCCGGCGGAGTGGCGCCCGGCGGCAGTGGCACCCAGTGGAAGGTGTTGGACTTATCTTTCGATGGCGTGAGTTAGATCACCACATACCGAACGTAAATCTAGTCCTCCCGTAATCCAATGAGCATTATTAGTTAGGGGTTTTACAGAAATCCTGGAAACTGGTATATCATGGTGCAATTAAAAATACGAAAAGAAATAAAAAGAATACCAGCAAAAGCAACCAGAAAACCTTTGTGTGCTATTCTTTTTGAATCAAGAACCTGTTTATAAATAAGTATTAGAATTCTGGTTACATCGGGCCTATGAATATTGAATGTGTAATACGGTACCTAATACGTGATTTCTTTACAAAATACTAGTTCTAAGTTCTAAGTACCGGTCTAAGTTATCTACTGTAAAAACTATACTGTCTGGTATAAGTAAAAAAAAGTGCGTGGCTGGCCACGCATAGAATAGGGTTCCGTAGTCACAAATAATAACCTCCATAACTCCTGAACTAACCAAGTTATCGGATTCATTATAGTTGTGCTTATATTTTCAGATTTTTCGAGCCAGCCGTTTAGATTTTAGAGGGGCAGGACGCTCTGTTTTAGCCAAAAAATTTGCTATAAAGTTGAATATCTCGCAAACCAATACTTAAATCAAAAAATTGTCTCAGCAACCTCTTGATGTTTTTAAAAGACCTATCTAATAATATTCCACATTCCGAGGTAGAGGCAAAAAAAATACAAATTCTGCACAAAAATAAATATTTTTCATAATTTTCTTAGCACTTTGTCAACGTAGTAAATACACATAATGCAAAGTTTCAAGTTTCTAGTGCTCACCGTTTAGTAGGAAAGCCGAAGACAGACGGACGGACAGACATGACGAAACTATAAGGGTTCCGGAATTTGAACTACAGAACCCTTAAAACAGAAACCGTGTTTCTGTACATTTAATTAATACATTTAACAAAGAATGAGATGAGATAATAATTAGAATATAAGACGTGTGTTTTAATTGTCATTTATCTGTATGTTTACGCTAATCTCCAAAGTTACTGAACACCTTTTCTTACTTTTCAGAGATAGATTAAGCTAAGCTTGGGTTTACACGCGCAATTGCAAGCACCAACAGTGAATCAAGTTAATTTAAAATACGAGTACCTACAGTGAATGGTGACTTATGACTTATATTCACAAAATAGGTATTTTGTGGTATTGAATTGAAGTAAGAACAATATTGTATTACCTACTTTTGGTTGCGATAGTTGTGCTATTGTTACATTTCAACTGTGGTTAATAATGAATGTTCATTTGTATTACACATTCAGCATGAATTAGCTTCAACTGTAGAAGGATACAAAACAAGCTCAAATGCAAATTAAGTCAAAAAATTACATTTAAACAAATTTTAATTAATTAAAAAGAAAAAATAAAAATATTTAAGTACATACTTAATTTAAATTAAAAATATGTAAACCATACCAGGAGATATAACATGAAATTTTCACAAATAAATATTAAATACAAACAAACACATAACAATACAAAAAATAAATTAAATAAAAAAATAATCACCTGTTCACTAAACACGATCGAAAGTCAAATATTTAGAATAACCACACAAATATTATAATAACTCGCAATAAGGTTACGAATGGAGAGAGAGAGCGGGCGCGGCCACTTGCGAGTTGCTCACTTTTGTAACTGAGTTGAGTCGAGTAATGAGTCGATCTGAGACGCGAGTTGTGTTATGATGCGAGTTGATTGTTGACCGACGACGACGACGTACTCAATACGCACTTATCGTAGTGTCGGGATACGCAGATATCGATAATGCATTACTACCAGACATATTGAACAGTTAGAAGTTGGGACATAAGGTCATGGTGTTCGAGACTCGCATAATAGACATCGCTAAACGTCTGGTCGATGCTTCTCAGAACCAGAAAGGCTGGTATTTCCTGGCTCAAAGATAAGTCATCATCTTAGCCCATTAGATGCCCACTGCTGGGCATAACCCTCCACAAAAGAAGGGGGAATTCAGCCTACATATACCACGCTGGTCAGACGGGTTGGTACAGGGTGCAGTGTCGAGTTTTCCTTCTCAAAAATAATTATCGCCATCCAGTGACAACACAGCCAGCATTCTGGGAACCTTCCCATTCAGCAATGACACGGAGGATTATAACACGATCTTTTATTTCTTATTTTTGTATTCCACAAAAACAGTTGTAGTTGTAGTGGTGCCTACAATTGCTTTTGTTATATTCTTTGTTCATTTATGAGTAGTAAAATATTGAATTTCAATTAAGGGCCTAGACCGCGCACGGATAAAGTCGATTTTGAGCGACAGCAGCGCTATTGTTGCCCGAATCATCCGACGGGCGGGTGAATGACCCAGAGAGCGCGATTTTGAAAATGTTTTGCGACAAACGTTCCACGTTGAGTTATTGTTATTGAAGTTGAATATTTACAGCATAACAAAAATGTTGAATTATTGGAAATAAACGACTGCCTATTTGTAAAATATTCCAAGAGTAGTTTTCGTTATAAAATGATCCTAATTACTAGATAAATAAATAAGAGTAGTTTGAGACACAATTTTTATGATTTTCTATTTATAATAAACAATCAAGAGCAGGTCCGGACTGACCTTTTTGTATTCTACTTACCTAAAATTCCAACTACGAGTACCTATGTATTTATTTGTAATTTTACTACCAAAGTTTATTCTTATTTCGTAAAATTTTCATTCAATAAAATAATTGCAAATTCAGTAGGAAGTACGGTCGAAATAACATCACGCCTTTCCTCGCTAGTGTTTATATCTACGCAAGGAAATGTGCCTATTGCGTAAACTCAAATACTTTTTGCTTACGATCACCTCGCAATCTAAAAAATCTTCTAGGGTTGTACAAAAAATTGTCAATAAATGAAACACAAGTATAAAATGGTTCATATAATTAAAAGTAAACAAAATATGAGTCGCCACCTAAAAAGCGTGCTAGGGTTGTACAAAAATTAGTTATAAACAAACATGAAATTTATAAATTATTCATATACTTAATTAAACGAAAGTAAACAATAACAAAATATGAGTTTAAGAGTTTCTAATGTTTTTTTCATTTTAATGATTACTGATCAAATTCTGATTTCTACTAATTTGATGATAAAATCAATTGCTATTGCAAAACCTATCAGAATGAAAATGTTACCAGCTGCCCGATTCACGTAATAAAAACCGTAGCGTAGTGACTTAAAAATGTCACTTCGCACACTTTTTAACCGACTTAAAAAAAGAAGAAGATTCTCAATTCGCTGTATTTTTTGAACCGATTTTGATGAAGCTGGTGCATCCCGTGTGGTCACATTTTAATTTCATTAAGATCGGACCTTGTGTTTACACCAGGTAACTCTTCAAAATCGTATAGGAATTGTATAGAAATTGAGCTATTGGAAGATTTATGACAATCCAAGACTAGATAAGTAAGTGCGTTAAAAACAGAAAACCAAATGGCGATTTCTAAGTTTCTAAGTTAAAACGACTTTTGAACTGGCGTGTTTACGTGAATCGACCGGCTGGGTAGTTAAGTTACATCAGTCTCTTTCAAAATCATTAGACGTTCTTCTCTTTCAAAACACGTAAAGCTCTTTCTTTCCTCTCTTTCATAGCCTCTATGACATTGGGCGGGTCACGAATAGGCATGCTTCGTGACTGCCGAGGATCAACTAATTCTGGAAGGAGGCAATCGTAATAAAATCTAACTAATTTCATCTCCATTTTCTCCTTCCAAAATTTGTCGTCCTTTTCTATAATATAAACTTTCATAGGTACAGTAGCACCAAACCAGATGCCAAGCATGCAAACGTTTCTTTTAGTTATATGTAGCTGTCCCTGAATTTAGAAATACCAGTAATGATTTTTATTTATGACATAACCCTTGGAAGCCTTGTCCTTAACCCAAAAGGTATGTTTGGCCATTGCTTCATCAAGAGTCATGCCAGCTAAAGAATGTGGGCACTTAATTTCAATTAAACCGTTTGCATAAATGCCATCTGGTGTAGTACCAAGAAATTCATATTGATCGTCGACGAACAAACCGCAACCTTGTATACTAATATTCTCTTGAATTTCTAACTGTCTAATTGCAGTTTCTTCGTTTTCGATACCGTACCGTACAGCAGGCAAACTGGAGATATTACTACCATAAACGATTTTACAAACAAAAGCAGCACAACTTGTGCTCTCTCCTTTTTTACAAACTTCCCCGAACGATGATGAGGTTAGTAATTTTCTCCTTGTACTCATCCACTCAGCACTACTTCTTTGCAAATGGGTCGACCTTTCAAGCTCCTCTCTTTCAGCACAAGACAACTTTAAATCAACTAAAAAAGATGACTTGGCTTTCTCATATAATTCTGGACTCAGATCAGGTTTTTCGCAGTTTGGTCCATAGTGAGCGTCTTTCGATACAGCGCTGTGGCTTTTTTTCAATCTTAATTTAGGTTTAGCAATTAAACGGTTTCTACGATTACTATTTTCCACTTTCGCGATCAAAGGATTAGGACTAGATTTAAATATGACTTCATGAGTTTTACTATGAATCGATCCCGTATTAAAAGACACAACAGCAGCTGCGCATCGGCCCGCATAAGAACCACGGGAAGAATAATTTACACGCTTACCCCCAACTAATTTGGCAATTACTCCGTTAAAACTTTCAACTATATTACTTGTGCAATTATGAATTAAACTTCTAGAATGATATGACAGTCTTTTACTTAAAATTTCTACCGCGTCCATTAATCCGCATCCAACAATTGCTGGAAGTAACCCAATAGGTTCTATTCGACGAGTGTCAGGTCTACAAAAATACTCCTTGCAATGTTGGTGATTACCAAATACGTGTTGTGGACCATTTAGAATATCTTCACTAAGATTTTTTATTTTTTCTTCGAGTGACTGATTTTGATCCCCCCAATATTTAATCGCGCATTTTACACCCGTTCTTAAACGCAAATACCTTTCTTTTAGGAATTTCCGCAACTCGCAAGGATACTTAGTGTCTTTCGACAATTTCTCCAAGCTATTGCAGTAGTTTCGTAAAAGATGATTTTTGCATTCAATTTTCTCTACTATTAAATTATCGTACGGACGCGAATCTAATATTTTTTTATAAGTACTGGAATCGCCGTCTGCTACAAATTTATTATAAATTACACCGTGATCAACAAAGGAACGTTTAAACCCCTCAACTATTATGGTCGATTCCATCCCGGTAGATGATCCTGAATAATTCTTGAAACAATGGTGTTCCGGGGGCTGACTGTTGTTCTTTGCGGCTCGTGCACAGACTACGCAGTATTTATTTTTAACTCCAAAAAACAATACTTTATTAGTTTTAATGCCAATTATCGCAGCTGCGCCGGATAAGGCGGAAAAATTCTTACCATAAGATCTCTTGCTCCAACAACCGTCAACAGCAACAGATATTAATGGTGTACCATTTTTATCAACACTACCTATAGACACTGCGTACTCCGCTTCTTCCTTGACAGCTTCTGCCATGGAATGTGCTGCTGTCTTTTCCCACCAATCGCAAACCGTATTATTAATTTCATTGTACAATGAAGGTGACATGATTGGTAGGGCTACTGCGGCACTTAATGTTTTTAACTGAGAGTAGCTCCCACCAGATGATATGATACCAGACACAATTTGATGATTCACTTCCATGCTATCTTCTTTCTTTTCAACCAAACACACAGTAAATTTCATATTACGCATACTACATTTTATGATGAGTTTTGAGTCCAGACCAACTTTTACTTCACCTATTATACTGAGGTAACTTAACTTACAATCCATTGGACCGTGGTCCCCTATGGCCTGAAGAGCTTTAAAAAAAAAAGAAATATCCACTACTCTACGCCCAACTTCCACTTCATCCACCTTTCCCTCTTGACGGTTGTCAATAACTAGTTCCTGTAAAGAAAGATAATGGCTTGATTTTTATTATAAAAAATAATTCAAAAGGTATGGGCCAAATTTCTTCAAACATAGCTAAGAACTCCCTTAGAATACATCTTTGAAACACAGAACACTAGATCAAAATCTTAAACGTTTTTATCAGTCTTCGTCAATTATGAAAGTGAATAAATAAACATAATAAAAAACTGGTTGCTTGTAAAGTCGGTTTAGGACGATAATTTTATCGGATAACGTCATAATATTATTCTCCATCGCTTGTACTGCGCTCTCGCTTGACCCTAGCGTGACATAATGTGACACTTTTTTGTGCGTGTTGCCGGTGTTCATCGATTTATAAGACGTTATCACGTCATAAATTTAATAAATCCGACTATATGCATAAAAACTCAAAAGGTAAAAAGAAAACAAGTCTACGGTCTTGAATTATGTTACATAAAAATAAATAAGAACACTATTGTAATAAATCGAATTCAACAGTTGAGACCCATTGAAATCCTCACAGGCTCGAAGATATTCCTGACTAGCTAAATATTTCTTTAGAAATAGGCCCCGACTGCTAAATACGCTATATTACAATGGTGTTGTTATTTATTTTTATTACACATTTTCATTTTTTAATCTGTCGGGTTTTAACATTTTTATTGTTTATTTATTTATATTCATAACTGACGAAGACAAATATAAAAGTGCAAAAGAATTCATACAATATTATGTTCGTGATGAACAGAAATTATAAATTTCCTTTACGCTATACGTATTGGTTTTTTATGGCGTCACTTATTCTATGTCACTCGGGCTTAGAAGACAATTCTAATGATACTAAAAACATTAAAATCGGTTCAATAATTTTGAACTTATCGTGCCACAAAGATATATTACTTAGTATACATACATACATACGTACACCAGTCGCGTAAAAGATAATATTTTCCAAAAAAAATTCTTGATTTTGGTAAAATACGAGATTTGAACGTGAATTTTCTTTTGAGAATGTAATTGAGAAGTATGTGTTTGTCTCACAATGAAAATAATAAATATTGCAAAAAAAAACTGTAGGTACTGAGATTTTGTCTTCGCCCATCACTAGCTAGTTTGTTTATTTATGTAACAAGTCTACAAGAATTACGTATAACAACTTACCTCTATACAGCGCGTAGCAGTGTTGCTCGGAGTCTCGGCCTGAAGGTTTTCTTCATTTTCAGTACTGGAAATATTATTCATCAATATCCACTTTTTATTTATTTTGTAATTTTTGTACAACCCTACGCCAGGCACGGCGTGCGCGCGCCCGTGCAATTTCTGATAGGAAACATACCTACTTCCACTTCCACATATTTAGACATGATGAACATGAAAACTAATAATACTGTAACTAATAATAGTGTAAGCAAACTCATTGCTTTGAAATACATAAATATATGAAAACTAATACTATATTATGTAATAAAATTTATTATTATGAAAATTGTTCCTATAGAAATTGACTTTATTACTTATATAGATATTGAAATTACGTAATTATTACCTACTGGACATTGTAATTTTTCTTCTTAGACTGACATACCTAATTGTGTACCTATCTAATTACATGTCAAATCAATATTTACATGCTGTTGTAGGTATATGTCTGAATCAGGCGATCTAAATCATTGTACCTATTTGCTTTGTAATGTACCTACCCTGTTCAAAATGCAAATAGATTATATTATTATTACTACTAAGACATGATAAGCATACACACAAATAAAAGTAATAAAACTAGGATTTTTACTTGACACTAACACAAATCTAGTAAATTTTTTCTAGGTATTTAGGACAAGACGTAGTCAAGTAGGCAGGTAAATAAATAAGTAGGGAGGAACTTACATTTTATTCCGAGATCTTTTGGCTTTCACGTTTTTATAATGCGTACTAAATTTTCTTTTCGCTGGCATGGCACTCAGCAAATTATCCTGCGAAAAGAGACCCTCGATTACCAATTACGTTTATGATACCTATTGCCTTTATCATGTTGAAAAATCTATGTATGTCGTGCAGAGAACTATATACCCCGCCAGTTCATATCTCGAGAAAATAAGGTGGGCAGGGCTTTGATTGTTTCAAGCCTGAATTGATACCTACTTTACAAGGTTCATAAAATGACCTACGCAACAAAGTTAATAATTTTGTATTTCTTACGATTTATATCTAGTTCCATCATGGTTTTCTTTCAGACTTTCATTATATCGGTACTTTCTATTTACTGAAAGTAAATTAGTTATAAAAATATTGTACTTACAGTTTTTCACAAAAAACACAAATTCACAACACGTAATTTTGCTGTAGCATCCGACACGCGTGGAGTCACTTTGAAATTCTATGGCGCACTGGCGATTAGTTGCGACGATCGTTCTATCGGGACGCGTTTGAATTTGCATACATTTTTCTATGGAGAATTTACGTAAAACATATCTAGATTTTAGGGCTTTAAAAGGGGAAGTCTTTGTTTGTAAAGGTACAAAAAAAAGTACATGGTTATATTTATTGGCTTTTTCAGTGTTCAAAAAGTGTTTCTTTTTATCAATTTGTGTTGATTTATTGGGTTAAATCTGAAAAATACGAAGGCAGGTTTTCGAATTTTTTCTCAATTTTGTGCGTTTGTTGACGTTTATTATATAACAACTACAGGGTTTTAAGAGTTAAAATTAGCACTAACATCATTTTTGGTCTTTCATTTTAATATATACAAATTATCGTTGTTATTAATCATATGTAAATAGGTTAAATATGAAAAATCGTAACACTCTTTTCGGTGATTTTCACGATCTGGGCCCTTAAGTATTAAACAATTTAAACAAAGTATTTGACTGCTTCGGTGGCGTGGTTGGTAGTGCATCCGCTTTCGACACCGGAGTCTCGGGTTCGATTCCCGGTCGTGACAAACTTTGTGTGATGACACATACATTTGTACCGAAGTCTGGGTGTTTCCTAGGTATAATATGTATGTATTTAAAAAAAAAATGTATATAAGTATTTATATCAGTTTATCTAGTACTCATATCACAAGTTCTGCTTAGTTTGAGACTAGATGGCGTTGCGTGAATTGTCCTAACATATTTATTTATTTATTTATTTTAATTGATTTGTGTATGTCCGCTGTGTCAAAGTCACTTAGCAAAACTTATTTCTTTTGATCATGCATCACATTTATCTCTTGTGTTCATCGGGCAAAAAGCCTTCATTAAAAAGAATTTCTAGTGGCAATGTTTACTGGGTCCATTATAGAATGTTCTAGACTACTTGGATGTCACTAGTACTGTATGGTAGGTATCAACGAATGTCTTGTTTTTTTGGGTCTAAGTAATATTTTCGTGGGTACGCTTCAAAGGTGCGCGTTTGGCTCCGCTCAGGTATGTAAGTACTATTCCCTGTGGCTCAGGTAACTCCATCAGGTAGTTTGTCATTGTTGTAGTTTATTTATTTGTTTTCATTTTAAAGTCGGTTATAATGTCATTTCCCGTTATTTCTTGAGGTACATCTTGGATTCAATAACCAGGTTGTAATTATTTAAGTAACTTAGGTTTTACAACAAAATGTAACAGGTATAATTGCTATAAAACGTAAAGAGTAACGACATATTTGTATAATACAACTTCTTTTTACTCTACTATGTCTATCAGTGCTCTTAGCGAAGGTAGTAAAGCAAACTGCAACTGAATCGTAGCGAATATTTTTAATGGTACCAATAAAGTTAGAATAATCGTGTAAGATTCATTCGATTCAGTTCAACGCCAACTAAAGGTAAGGTTCGTGTCATGGTGCAGCCTGGCACCGACCCCCACGAGTCTGGGGACGACTGTCTCCGACTACACTTTACAGAGGAGAGGACCCTTGTGACCTTTGTGACCTTGAGTACCGATATGTTATGTACTTAAAGTTCCGAACATCTATGGCTGTCGTTACGGGTAGTTGGAGCCAAAAAAATCCGACTGGTCTATCTACAGAACTTGAATATCGCCCATGGGTTGTAGAGGTCAGATGACTCGCTTCACAGTTAGACTGGAAAGGTTCTCTTCATTATTTTCTTTGTCCTATCACTTCATGGTAACTAACTATATAGTATATACCATCAACGGGACATGTAGGTATTCTATGTACTTATTTACCTACTAGTAGTGTTTACTCGTAGAAAAAGTGTAAAATAAACAAAGGTTTTATTTCTAATCTTGGAAACTGGAATTTCTATATTTCTATTTCCGTACAAGGTTACATAAATTGTGCTTGTACCTATGTAAAGATGTAACTTCTAAGTAAATATGCTGTTTGAAGACAAATAAATAAGTGACGTGCGAAATATTTTTAAGTAAATAATTTTATAATTATGTAAGCAACCATTGTTATACAAACGTTTGGTAAAAATAGATGTTCTTGTAAACAGAACGGAACATTCCGCTTGTTACCGCGAGTCGTGCTCAATAACTTAATTCCTTTATCGTAATTTATACCGACTTAAAAAACACAAACATTGACACAAAAATCGACTTCAAATTACCGATTTTAAAAATTCTTTTAATTGAATGGTGCTTCAAATTTTTGCCACGTAACGTCAAGTCACGAAGAATATATTCACAACTTATCATAGATGTTAATTTGGATGTAGGTATCATAATAAATGACCAATCTGCTCGCAGGTAACTGCTATTAGCGAATAGACTTTTTTGTGATTCTATTTCTGTTTTAATTATACTGAACTCAAATAGACTTTAACACCGATCGACTACAGACAGCTGAATTTATTACTTTCACTACTCACTTACGTCAATCGATAAAAATAAATAAGTGTCGAGTTAAGTTACGTTCAAGGTTTAAGAAAACACGATCACTGATTACAATATTCAGTGTATTCAAATGTAGGTATACTAGAGAGTACAGATAAGATACCTCACCCCGTACTCAGAAGTGGTACCGCTTTGCATTACGGATATTTCCCTAGCAACTGTTATTTGTGTAAAATTCCCAATAGAATATAGTGTAGATTAACGCCATGAGTTTCGTCACGTAAATAGGGCGTAAGATTAGCAAAAGGACTGGTGCCTCCAGCTCTGGGTCTTTTCTGGTGCAAAGGTTATCTCCATTCCTATCTAGCGGGGCAATGCTGCCACCATCACAGACACTTTTGCACCGGGAATGATGCGAGACGAGATGAGTGATTTATATTTGATGAATCTATTTACCTATTACTAGTGGTCCCGGCGAACTTTGTAAAGCCTAAAATTTTACCTTTAATCCTTCCCTGGACTTTCCCAAATATTTCAAGACCAAAATTAGCCAAATCAGTGCTGCTGTTCTCGAGTTTTAGCGAGCGAGCGAACGGCGATTTATTTTTATTTTTATTATAGATTGTAAGTATGTTTATCTCTCAGACTAAAAGAATAACTTATTATTATTCTACTACTTGTTACTACTACTAATACTAATTGTTATTCTTTTAGTCTGAGGTTTATCTGTATCTGAAACTAAATAAATTTATTCTGTTTCATAGACGAAAAAAAGTCACGGTTTTGTGTAGTATGAGTTACTATTACCACAGTGTACATAGTATCCTCAAATCAAAATATCCTCGAGTGGCGACCGCGCACTGAAAGATGTAGGGTGGGTAAGCTTGCCACGAGGTGGACAGACGACATCGAAGGTCGCGGGAAGCCACTGGATGCGGGAAGCTCAAGCCCGAACTGTGAACAAATGTCTGCTGCTTCATTTATTGCTCAAATTTCAGCGAATTGCAATTTCTTTATTCCATAGTCCATAGTTATTCTTCGACTTTCAATACTTAGGTATAAAACTTCCGACAAATCGGTCAAGCGAAAGCAACGTTGGTAAAAAATCTAGGCCAATCTTATTTATTTCTTTGTGTAATATAAATACAGATTATCTATACTTCTATATTAATATTATAAAGAGGAAAGATTTGATTGTTTGTTAGAAGCGATTAGGCTCCGTAACTAATGATCCGATTTTGAAAATTCTCTCACTGATATGTAGCTACATTCACCCTGAGTAACATAGGCTACTTTTTATCCCGGTAATGTGTTTCCACGGGAACCAGGAACGAGAAAACTATGTCACGCGGGAGAAGCTGCGGCGATCAACTAGTTTTTAATACTTACAAAATCAGATTACATTCAACAGTCTGAACAAGTTGAATATTTACGAAAGAGTTTCTTTCTAGTGTTTGGTTATGTCAATCTCTATAGACTGCTATTTAGATTGCTATTACAATGTAGGTTCTGATTGCCGAATGGTTGTTAATTTTCTATTGCATTACTGCCCGGTAACGGTAATAGGCTTGCCATAGGAGTTGCTATAGGAGTAATAGGCTTTTTGTGATCTATTTATAATTTCTTTCTTAATATTTTAAGAATAGTTTAAGCAAACTCATTGCTTTGAAATACAAAAATAGGCTTGCTCATTATTCCGTGGAACTATTGTGTATTGCACCTTTGCATATCACCTCGGCGATATAGCAGTATAGGCGTGATTATATGTAGAAACTATTATGTTAAAGTGCCGTAATTATGTCTGTCTTTTTACTCACTCCATACTAAGTAGGTAGGTACGCTTATATATCCCAGAGGTATGGAAAGTTCCTCCTCGCATTGTGTCTTCAGTAGTAGATAGGTACTTATTATTTAAATACTAATAGTAAGTCAACTCTTTTGTTAACCCACAAGACACCTACAATGTTGTATTGACGTATAGTCGCAGAATGAAAAAGGATTGTCACGAATAAGCTCCATAAAGTGGTTGGACATTAATTAGTGTTTTTATTAATTCCGCGTGACCCCGGCCGCTCCTATGTCCATTGCTGCGGGCGTTTCTGGTACGCACCAGAAGGTATTTAGTAGCGCACAGGGGACCTTGGCGTACCTGGGATGCCCGGTTATAGGCGGCAAGTAAAAAAACATATACATATTATATGGTCTCTACACCTATGTTTGACTGTGGTGTGTGTGGGGCTCGTGATCTAGTGGTAACCTACCATGTTAACACATTGCAAAGGTTAAGCAACATCTAGTCAGGCCGGTCTTAGGATGGGTGACCATTTCTTAACACACTGAGACCCCTCCGTGTCTCGGAGAGCACGTTAAGCTGTCTCGGTCCCGTTTGTTATACGAACATCTATGGCAGTCCCTAGGGGTAGTTGGAGCCCTAAATAGAAAATCCGACCGGTCTAACTACAGAACTTCTATATTGCCCATGGGTTGTGGCAGTCACTTCACGGAAAATATCGAAGTTCAGACGAATCGCAGTTAGACTGGAAAGCCGACCCCAACTGAGTTGGGTAAAGGCTCGGTGGATGATGAGATACCTATGTTTGACGTAGGTATAGTGTTATAACTAGATGTCCCATATTGCCTAACGTATTAAATACACTCAGTGTAAACAGAAACGAGGACAAATCATTTAATATCAACTACATGTGACTATAACAAAATATAATAATAGGTACCTACCTACGGTCACTCTATTTTAAAAAACAACTCAAAGTCGGATGATGCGTATTGCTTATGTACTTTTTTTTTTTTTTTTTTAATTTTTATTGGGCTTTGGCACAATTTCCATCAGCCTAAGTACAGTACAGTAAATTAACACTACTTTTTTTTAACATAAAGCTACTTTCTTAAAACTATGTACAATAAGTATTAAGTATTTACAATTCTTCTACTGTACATGAAACGAAATCATAGATAGAACTATACAGCTACTAATTTTTTAGTAAATTTTATACAGTACCTAGCCTAAAATTTCTAAACAATTGTTAATTAATAATAAACGTTGAAGATTAAATTTTGTACAAGAAAAAAAGAATGAAAAAAATTATGATTACAATATTTACAAGGTGTATTATTTATTAGCTTTAGCCTATACAAGTGGGTAGGAAATTTAGAATGCCCTAATCTTAACCTACATAAGGAAGTGATAAAATGCCTACTTTTAAGTATTTTATATTATTCAAACCAGGCCTTCGTACTTCCCCCGCGTCCCGCGCTACTCCCGCTACACATCCTTCCAGAGGGGAGGGATGGGAGTAGCAGCCCAAGCCGCCGCGCCGAAGGCGCCGAAGAGGCCCCGCCCCCCTCGCTCCACCGCCGTCGTCCTGACGGTGACGACGGAGGGTGTAGAGAGGGGTGTGGGGTACGCCGATGTTTTGAGGAAAGTCAAGGCCTCGGTGGACCTCAAGACCCTCGAGATACAATCGCCTACTCGATCGAGGTCTCCGGCGCCTCCAGCGGCCCCAAAGCTGATGCCCTCGCGGCTAAGCTGAGTGACACGCACCACTAAATGCGCAGCACTGCGCATTTCGGGCCTGGACGACGCCGCCACGACGGATGAGCTAATCTCCGCCGTCGTGGCGGCGGGCGGCAGCCCCCGTAACCAGGTAAAGGCTGGCGAGATTTCCTTCAGCCCCACCGGTCACGGAACAGCAGTCGTCCAGTGCCCCGCCGCGGCGGCTCTTAAAATTGCGGGCGGACGAAGTCTCCTCGTAGGGGGCTTCCTCAAGGCGCAGGTGCATCTCCTGCGTGCCCGGGAAACCAGGTGTTTCCGGTGCATGATGGTGGGGCACGTAGGAGTGCAGTGAGCAGTGGAAGAGACCGTGGGTGATCGGTGCTTCCGCTGCAGCCGGCCCGGTCATAAGTCCAACGCCTGTGACGCACCGCCTCGCTGCTATAGATGCGAGGCGGAGGGCAAGACGGCGGACCATCGGGTCGGCAGCTGTTCCTGTGCCGCCTCGAGGCCAAAGCCTCGTCCGTCCGCTGGGGGCAGCGGGGGTGCCGCTACTGCGCGGCCAGATTCGCGGCGGGATGCGGATATGGATGTCCATTAATGCACACCCATATCCGCATCCTACAGGCGAACTTGAACCACTGCCGCGCTGCTCAGGATCTTCTGTACCAGAGCATCGCGCAGTGGTCCATAAACCTGTTTGTGGTCGCCGAGCCTTACTATGCCCACCCGGGAAGCCTGGTAGCGCAAGACGGCTTGGCCTGCATCTTTGGGGGGTCCACCGCGAGCACCTCGCGGTTTGCAATTACTGCAAACGGCTGAGGCTGCGTTGCGGCGGAATATGAAGGGGTGGCAGTCGTGACCGCATACATATCTCCGAACAACATTAACGACGCTCAGTATGAACTATGGCTCACTGAGCTCGGCGTCGTCTTCACTGTGTGTCGTCCTCGCCTTGTCCTTTTCCTGGGAGACTTTAACGCCGGGTCTACGGCGTGGGGCTCCCGGGTGACCAATGGCAGGGGGAGATTACTTGAGGAATGGGCCACTACACGTGGACTAGAGCTCCTCAACTGGGGGAATGTCGCCACCCTTTGACGGTCGGGGGTCATCTCAGTCGTGGACTTAACGTTCGCGACCCCTGCCCTCGCCCGCCGTATTATGGGTTGGTGCGTGGAGGAGGGTGTGGAGACGCACTCGAACCACTGATACATTCGGTTCGAGGTCCCCCCCCCCCCTAAGCTTCCACAGCCGGTACCGAATCCCCCGGAACCGCGTTGGGCGCTCAAGAGTTTAGACCGGGAGGCTCTCTTGGAGGCATCCATCGTGCAGGCCTGGATTCCGGCGCCGGACAGGCCTGGATCGGCTGGAGGGGGTCTTGGGCTCTCTGTTTCCGACGAGCGTGGAGGAGCACATCCCTCCGCGCATGGCTCCGTCTCAGACGCCCAACGCGGATAGCAGCAGCGAAGACGACGTACCCGAAGTCAGAGAGGGTGAGTTAGGAGCGGTGGTACTTCGGCTCAGTCGTCGGAAAACCACCGCCCATGGACCCGACGGCATTCCGGACCGTGTATGGGTCCTGGCCCTCGAGGAACTTGGGCCTCGACTGAGGGGCTCTTCAGCGCATGCCTTGAAAGGGGCCAGTTCCCCAAGGTGTGGAGGACGGGGAAACTGGTCCTGATCCGGAAAGCGGGGCGGCCGGTGGACTCACCGTCCGGTTACCGGCCGATCGTGCTGCTCGACGAGGTGTGTAAGCTCTTTCAGCGAATTAACGCCTCGTCGAGCATCTCACGCGTGTGAGCCCAGACCTGGCGGACAACCAGTACGGTTTCCGTCGGGGACGGTCAACCGTGAGCGCGATCATGCGCGTGAGGACCCTGGCGGAGGAAGCAGTCTGGCGGGGCGAGGTGGTGTTGGCGGTGTCTCTCGACATCCCGCTAATATGGATCAACCGCTTTCGAGAAGTATGGACTATACAATAACAGATTTATTGTCAATACAGGAAATGCAGGTATCACTGGACCAGCTTCGACTAGAGCTAAGTAGTTCACAGAATGAACTGGAAACTATTATCATGGAAAACAATGAACTCCGGGTACAGGTTGATAGGTTACATAAGGATAATAAAACCCTGAAAAAATTGTTAACAGAAACGGCGAGCACTGGCGCAACAAAGACGCGTAGATGTTCCCGGCAACAAGCTAAGGTGGGTGCCGTCTGCAAACCTTCCAGGCGCTGTACCTTGAACCCTGCTGAGGCAGACCCCGGTGAGAGGGTAACATTAATGCAGGAGTCTATTATGGACCTGGAACAACAGCTCAACGAAGCCAAGAAGGAGATAGATAGCCTAAACCAGCAAATCAGTACGCTGCAAAAATCAATTACAGTAACCAACGCATACGACAAAAAATGTCAGTCATCGGGCAACATAGCGGAAAACAGGGCGACACCTCTACCAAACCAGGTGAAAACTAAAGTATGTATCCTAACTAATGTTAGTTCTTATGGCACACAGAGAATGATTGAAGATGGTTTCGGACGTCATTTTGACTACTGTCGTTATGTACTAACGAATTGTACCGTAAAGCAACTCCTGAAAGATATTGACAGCAAGATAAAACACTTCAACATGAACGACTACTGCATAATTATGTTAGGTGGTAATATAATTAAATATGAGGACAGTGGGGAGGTTATGTTAGCTATAAGGGAATCTCTAAAGCATGTAAACTATACAAATATTGTGGCATGTTCTCCAACTTATGTATGTGGGATGCCCATTTACAATTACAAAGTTGAATTATTTAGTTGTAACCTACATGCAGAGCTACGAAACTCAACCTATGCATATTATTTCGATTCAAACAGTTACTTATCTTATGACATGTTCTCGTACAATACAGGTATAACAAATAGAAATGGATTGAGAACGATATATAAAGTAATTGTGGACAATATAAAAATTGATAAATGTAAATATTCAACTTTTCAGGTAACACACAGTCTTAACTCTTCGCAGTTTTTTCTTGGGTAGAATCAATAGTGGTCAGAGATCCGTAAATAATGTTAAAAATTTGGAAATGCCTAATCCGCGAAATAAAGTAACTGCAAAGAAATGTATATTTTTCTACCAAAACGTGCGAGGTTTACGTTCTAAAACCACCGTTTTCTACAATAATGTGCTCGCTAAATTCTCATGATATTGTAACCCTCACGTAAACATTTCTAAATAGTTCAATACATAATGCTGAACTATCTCCGCCGGGCTAGGTGTTTCGGAAAGACAGAGCCGGTATTACCGGATATGGTGGTTTATTGTTAGTTGTTAGAGACTGTTACGTGGTAAAACGTATAACAGAAGTAGATGGACTAACAGAGGATAAGGAATTACTATTCGCGATTGTATCAGGAGGAGTGTTAGGTTGTTTGTGTGTCATGTGTACCTACCTCCTAGCTATACTGTAAACCGATATCTTGATGTTCTCACCTGTATGGAGAATGCCATCAATGCTTACTCCGATTATAAGTTTGTAGTTATAGGAGATTTTAATCTTAACTCATGTACCAAACCTACGAAAACGCGATTTGACTTGTTTCTGGAATTCTGTAAACTACGACCTTGTTATAATATCTATGACGATGTTGCAAGTAGTTACCACCTAGACCTGATGCTGACGACCGATAATCCCAAAAATTTTCACGTAATATACGATACTGAACCCCTCGTGCCATTGGACACAACAGCCGATCACCCAGCTCTTGAAATATATTTGACTGTGATTGGAAACAGCTCAAAATCGACTGTTCCTCCTCCTTTGCGAAGCAATGGCACCGCTTACCTTAACCCTGAGTGGAATTTTCGAAAGGCTGATTTCCATGCCCTGTATTCGGAAGTCGCAGATATTGATTGGAGCGATCTTCTGTTAGAGACTGATGTTGATACAGCTGTACATAGTCTATACAAAAAACTGAATAGTGCCATCAATTGCCACGTCCCAATAAAAAGTATTGCACATTGCCAAAACAAATATGTATATCCAACATGGTACACTGGAGAAATTATATATTTTATAAAGCAAAAACATTTTCACCTTAAGATGTTTAAAAAAGAGGGCAAGGATTTTAATAGAGAGCTTTTTAGGTATTATAGGACTTAGGTTAAGGCGCTGATAGCTGTAGCTTCCCAGAATCATCTGACGACTATAGGAAACAAAATAACTAGTGACCCTGCAACATTCTGGAAATATGTTAAAAGTAAGAGGACGGATAGACAGCAAATCAAAGAATTCTCGTACGAGAATAATGCCATTTGTGGACAGAAAGCTGCAGACACTTTTGTTCACTATTTTGGTTCTGTCTTCCACAAAAACAGTCCACAAATAAACCCTCACAACGTTGGACATGTCTCATTTTCTTATGAGCATGAAATTAGCATCCCTTGTATAAAATGTACAGACCTAAAAAATGCAACGCGACGGCTGAAAACCACATCCGCGTATGGACCGGATAACATACCGCCTTACTTGGTTAAGGATTGTATGTCTGCTCTTGAGGAACCGCTCCTGTACTTGTTCAATCTTTCTCTTCAACAGTGTTCCTATCCCAACAGGTGGAAGGTTTCACGGGTTACACTGGTTCCCAAGGGCGGAGCGTCAGCAGATATTACTAACTATAGACCAATTGCAATTCTATCGGTATTTGGCAAAATTTTCGAGTCAATTCTTAATTACCATATTTTAAACCAAGTTAATCATCTCCTGAACGACGCTCAACACGGCTTCCGCCCCGCGCGATCCACTTTGACTAATTAATTATTCAAAAAACTAATGTAACTTCGGGTTGTCAGGTTGATGCGGCATATTTTGACTTTGCAAAAACTTTCGATCGTGTAGATAACGATGTCCTTCTTGACAAGCTCTCGTCTCTGGGTTTTGATCGGCAGCTTTTGAGACTTATGGCGGATTACCTTCAAGATCGGAGGCAATATGTTAAGCTGGGCAACTATATGTCACGTGATTATAATACACGTTCCGGTATAAGTCAGGGTAGCACCCTAGGGCCAACCCTGTTTCTTATCATGGTAAATGACCTACCAACAGTTGTGTCTAGTTCAAAATGTCTCATGTTTGCTGATGATCTCAAACTATTCACTTCGGTGAGGAATAATGATGATTGCAGGGCGCTACAGAGCGACATTGATGCAGTTCTGGAGTGGAGCATTGTTAACAAGTTGTCGTTGAACACGTCGAAATGCAAAACAATCACTTTTACTAAATCGCATTCGCCAATAGTGGAAACATATACACTAGATGGAGAGGTGCTGGAGCGGGTCAATTATAATATATGGATAAATACGTGATCTTGGGCTGACACTTGACACTGAGCTGCACTTTCGCGACCACATCATAAATACGTGCAAGGCGGCAACCAAATCACTAGGATTTATAATTAGAACAGCTTCTCAATTTGATAACATTCATGTAGTTAGGCTCCTCTATAACGCGTATGTTAGAAGTAAATTGGAGTATAACGTTATTGTCTGGGCTCCTCAGGAGAAGCTGTATACGCTGATGTTGGAGAGAGTACAGAAAAGAATCGCACGTTACCTTTACAAGCGCGAATATGGATATTATCCTTTTCTTTACCCCTCCCTGTTTGTCTCTGGGATGGTCGGTCTGGAGACTCTGGAACTGAGGCGAAATTTCACGCATATTATGCATTATTTTCTTCTATTATCCAACAAGATCAACAACCCATCTGTCAACGAGTGCATCTGTTTTTTTGTGCCGGACAGGTATGTGCGTGCTTCTGGACGTAGGCAGCATCATCTCAAAGAATCAAAGAAGAATCAAAGAATCAATTTCATTTATTCAGTTTAGGCACATAAAGAGCACATATGAATGTCAAAATTTTACAATTTTGTCAAGTAATATTATAAAAATACTAAATTAAGTAAGTACATAAATAACCATTAGAAAATTATTCTTTCGCTGGTTCGGTAATTTGGTTCTCCTGAGAAGAGACCAGCAAGAAACTCAGGTAGATTATCCATTTTCTTTTTTAATATTGTTTTGTTTACATTGTTACAATTAGTTTCTATTGTATTATACGAGTGGCCAACAACAGAAGATTAGGGTGACCATGCATTTTTATCATTAAGATATTGGTCTACATTATAGTAGCCTTTCATCATCAAACATTTTTTAACTACTATTTTAAACTTATTAAGAGGCATGTCAACCAAATCCTGAGGAATTTTATTATAAATTTTTATACATTTGCCAACAAACGAATTACCAACTTTATGAAGTCTATTTTTTGTCATTGCCAGTTTATTTTTATTTCTTGTATTAAAATTATGGTTATCGGAATTTTTTTTGAAGAGATCTATGTTCTTCCGTACATATAAGATGCTGTCGTAAACATATTGAGAAGCAACTGTTAAAATATTAATTTCTTTAAATAATTCTTTCAGCGAGTCACGGGGTCCGAGTCTATAGATTGCTCGTATAGCTCGTTTCTGTAATATGAATATTGTCTCAATATCGGCAGCTGAGCCCCACAGCAGCAGACCATATGACATAACGCTATGAAAGTAGCTAAAATAAACTAATCGTGCCGTTTTTTCGTCAGTCAGAGACCTTATCTTTCTAACCGCATAGGCAGCTGAGCTAAGTCTTCCTGCCAAGGCTGTGATATGAACTGATCTGCTGATTACTTCATCATCGTGGCGCTTGCCTCAGTCGGCCAGTAGTCCTACCGCGAAAGCTATCGTATTGCTGAACAGGCTACTGTACACAAATTCCGATGTGAACTTATTTTTCGATAGCATGGGGCGGATGGCAATTAATGTTACCCATTTCTTAAATGCAACCATGAGTTTCCCATCAACAGTGCAACAGTAGAAGCGAATAATATTTAGTGTACCTCGTAGCATAATGTTTTTTTTTTATTGTGTCAAATGAATAAGAATTTTGACATTAATAAACATACATAAATGTCAATGAATAATAGATTCATTGACATTTTATTTATTATTATTGTTGTTGAAAAGGCTTGACATTTTATTGAAATAGTATATAAGTTAAATATCTTTTGACATTGTGTACCTCGTAGCATTATTTTATTTTTATTGTGACAAATTAATAATAATTTTGACATAAATCTATATACATACCTATTATTAATTGACATTATGTATTTATTAAATTATTATTATTATTGTTGTTGAAAAGGCTTGACATTTTATTGAAATAGTAGATAAGTTAAATGTTTTTTGACATTGTGTAACTAAATAGTTTTGAATTATCTAAATGTATTGGTAAATGGTATGGAATTGTATGGAATCGAATGAAATTTACATTGTAATTTTGTCTAGTTAGTAAGATCATTGATAAAATTAGTATAACATGCAAGCGATTTGGTAGCCACTGTAAGCTTGTATTGTTTCCTTTAATAATAAATAAATAATGATCGGGGCCTGAGGACGGCGGGGTCGCCACCCGTCGTCCTTACAGAAGCAGGCTAGAAGGGTTGCGTGCTGCGGGGCCTTTGTCGCATAGCACGTAACCAGATTCACTCACTGACGCGGGATAAACCCCTACCCCAACGACGCGGGATTCTCATCCGGACCAAACCCCCGCAGAGACCACAGAGGTGGTCAAAGTCCGCTGGGCGCCACTGGAAATACGTTCTGCTAGTAACCAGAGACACCCGGCAACGGACGTTAGAACGGGCGCGGCCATGGGCCGCGGAACAAAAAATAAAGGCTATGTAAATAGTTATTTATAATAAGTTCCCCTTCAGCTACGTTACTGCAATTCTTATAAATTACTAAATCATAAACTTTTGATAGTATTAGGGATACTATGCATAAAATTAACTAAACTCAAAATGAATATTAATGAAGAGATAACTGAGCCTTGCGGAGTGCCCTTTGATGTGGTTCTGGGTCCATAAAGGGTGGTTTTGACTTTTTAGGACATGCTACGATTGTGTATGCACCCGGCAAATCTAATGCATGAAGACTTTAAGAAAAAAGAAGATAAAAATGATTGATATTATCAAATACTCCCTTAATCCAGAAATACTGCTAGGGTTAGTTGAATGGTGACAAAATTATTTTTTATATCCCCAACTAGGCATCCTATGTTACTCTTGCTTTTTCTGAAGCCATACTGTTGTGTTGGAATTAGACTCGTATTTTCCACAATCCATTCTAAACGATTTTTCAGCATAGTTTCAAAAAGTTTTGAAAAGCATGACGTCAGTGATATTGGCCTATACGAATCGATGGAATTGGGATTGTGATTTGGTTTCAAAATAGGAACTACAAACTACAACCTGTGATTTCCAACTATGTGGAATACAATTATCGAGCCACAGCTGATTGTAACTGGTGAGTAAAATGAGTTTTACATTTTCAGGAAAACGCTTAATTACGCTGTAAGGTATACGATCAGGACCTGGTGAAGTTTCTTTCTTCTTCATCAAAGCAGATTTTAATTCATATTGTAAATGGGTTTACTGACCATTGATTCCTATGGGATTTGTGTGTAAAAAAGTTGTTAATTTTATTGTAATCTAAAGAGGCAACATCAGGTGTGATTTTTTTGACAAAGGCATTTGCAAATTGCTAACAACGTGGTTTCCAAAGTTTGGACTATTAGAATAAATAATTTGTTTGCATTATAATTCATTTTTGGGGCTTGATCATCAAATATATATCAATAAACCTATTGCCGTTTACAGAATCGTAAAATATGGTTTGGTTGTAGAGTAATTCCTTTTTTTCTACAAGATAGTAAGACAACGTCACGATTTCATCACCCGCCCATCACCCGCCCGTGCTCAATTTTTTTTTAAGTTTTTTTGCGTGGTTTGACAGGTTAAGGTGCGTTTCTTTAATGCATCAAATTTTTTATATATAATATAATTTTAATTGCTTGGGTAACGTTTATACGATGCCAATGATAATTTACATAGCAAAACTGACTGCTCGTATACATCATTCCACTAAATATTAGATTTTTTGTTTGGTCTAGGATGACAACACTTTTTAGGAAAAGTCAGGAGAATGTCTGTGAAATTTGGATAAAAGGTCATAATTTTTTACACAAGTTCAGATAAGAAAAAATACGAACATTTTTCATGACAGAGCTCAGTGAATCGATCCCAACCAAATTTTTTAAAGTAAATTTAGATAGGTAGGTTAGATAAGAGCTGTTTGTTTGTGCAGGCTCTGCTTCAACAATAGATTTGGGAAACATTTCAATGGTTCCATTACCAAACTAATCAGGATGGGAAAATGGTAAAACTAAGAGGATCATCCATTACCGAAAAGCTACAGCTGGAACTGATTTCTAGAAAAGCCAAGGCTAAATCTAAAACATTACCTTGCTGGGCATCAGGTGGAAGTGTTGTTTCAGAGTGATCATTATAACATACTGTCGGCGAGGACATAAAATAATGAAAACACTTGCTGGCGAGAGAAATAATCTTATATTAGAATAAGTTACAAAGTTAATGGCGGCGTCCTTTACGGAATATACGAGCGCACGGCACAACCTTGCTTCATGTTGATTTTGAGTGTTCTGACGTTCGACTGAAGGTTGCATCAGTTTATATGTGACGGATGGCGGTGGTGGCAGCTGACGTGTGATCCGAATCACGCACCACGGTGAATCGCTCGTATATCTTAGTCGATGTATCGTACGGTTCCATTCGTAGTTAGTAGTGGGCCGCAGGGTGTAGCGTCATTCAAAACGCGTTCCTTGTGTGCGCGTTAACATACTGGGGGCCCTTGAAAGAACTTTCAAGATTCCTTGATCAGCGGACAGATTCTGTTAAGGGCACGCCTAATGGTTCCCTTTGCTGTGTGTAGATCCACCACTCGAGGCACGTTGTCCGCTCCGGGATACAGCTTGGAGTCTCTGCCTAGGCGCCACAGTAGCGGCGGCAGAACGTCGTCCTTAATGATAACGAGCTCACCCTCATGTACGTCTCTACACCGGGTCTTCCATTTGTGACGCTGCTGGAGCTCTGTTAGGTATTCAGTCTGCCATCTTTTCCAAAAGTGTTGCCTCATTTGCTCTAGGAGGCGGTGTCGGTACAAACACCGGGGTTGGTGTCCAGTAGTGATGGTGCTGGAATCGATGTCAGCGACCTGCCAAGAAGAAAGTGTCCTGGTGAGAGCGCCACGAAGTCATTAGGGGATGACGAGAGAGGGGATATGGGCCTACTGTTAAAGTGAGCGTAAGGTGTGAGGTCTGAGGTGCGTTCATGACCTCAGGACACCCGTCGAAGGTTGAGGCGTAAGCTTGTTGCAAACAAACAAATAAGTACTTAGGTCTGATCAGCTGCAGACCCGACAATGAATCAGGAAGGTGTGCGTTTTCTGTGTCTTGCAGCTGCTACAAATCGGATTTAAAAAGATTGCATTAAAGTTTAATAAGAAAGTTTAACAACACACCTCAGTTCAATATTATAATTACATTGGGCAACTGACCTTAGTTTGATTATAAATCGATTCGCGCCATCTATCGGCCAATAGCTCGAACTAGCAGTTCACATTATGCAACTGACTATGGCTTGATTATAAATTGATTCGCGCCATCTATCGGCCAATAGCGCGAAGTAATGTTATTTTTGTTTATTATGAAGTGAATTAAATTAAGTTTTTATGACTATGGATGTACTAGACGTGTAGTAAACATTTTGTATAGGGCAAGTAAAAATAACAGTCGCCAAATGTGTACGCACTTGCGAAGGATTCGGTAAGGTATATATAGGGAAAGTAAAAACAAACGCCTCCATACATACACGCATCTGCGTAAGATTAATGCATGCTTGTGAATAAATACGAGGATGAATTGAGATGGTGTATGTCTGGAGTGTCGGAGTATGTGGTGCCTTAGAGGGCTTCTACGGGATCTCTCCCCCACTCTCAGGAGTTCCTGAAAGTCTATAGAGGGTAATAGGGTGACTAGGGTGCATTTGAGATGCATTGATTTGTAATTATGTGATAAATTAATTTCATAAGTGGTAATGTTGTATGGTGTAATTGTTGTGGTTATGTTTGAGAGTAGGTATGTAAGTTTTTGTGATGGAAGGGCTATGTTGCATAAGTGAACTAAGTCAGGATTTAAGTATGAGTATGAATAGGAGTCTCCTAGGCAATTAGGAGTGTGTATAGGTGGGGGTAGGACCCCAAACTTGCCACCCTGCAAGTGATGTGTGCTAGTAGTGTGAGCTTCACGCTCAGAGTGGGAGCGTATGGCTAGGTTTGCATCCGTGAAACCTCCATAGTCCCTGGATTTTGTGACGTTAGCATCACGCTTAGAAGGGGAGCGTATGGCTAGGTTTGCCTTTGTGAAACCTCCATAGTCCCTGGGTTTATAGAGTGAGGACTTGCAGTGTAGTGTAACTGTGTCCTGTGACTTGGGAACGGCTATAGGCTCTGCTATGAACCGATCCGCTTTAGGCTTGTGTATGTGTGAGGGTGGTTGTGTTGTGTGTGTGATGTGTCTGTGTACCTGTGAGAATTGTGTACACGACTGTGCTTGATTGTAATCTGAAATGACATTTGAATTAGTATGTTTGAATGGAATAACGGGCTGAGGCCGCCTATCCGCTTGAGTTGCAAAACTGTTGGCACATGAAGCCAAGGACCTGAAGGGCCCCATTGCGATTTGTGGTAATTCAAAATCATCATCATCGGTGTATGAACTACAGCAAGAATGTGAAGGCTGTTCAAGACCAGGGTCCCTGGAGCCTTCTAGTTGAGACAGCTTAAGGAAACTTTGAGCAGTTGCAATACATGTTTGTAATTTATCTTCTATCAAAGACCGTTCCTCTAGTTCTGTATCTAGGTTATCTCCGCTCAATACCTCTATCTGAGTCTGCAGCTCATCAAATATAGATAACAATTCCAAGAACCTGCTCAGCTTTATGTTCAACTTATTTACTTCGATTGTGTTCAATGGCATTTGGTCGAATACCAATGTTAAATAATTATGAAAGGCAGTTGCTTGTCCCTTGATCGAACTGCGCTTGACTCGAGCAGCAGTTAGACCACTGGGAAGTATGTCGGAAACAACTGGCTTGGGGTTAGTCATTGTTAAGATGCAAAGAAATAATTCTACCTCCGCAAGTAAAAATAAAAAAATAATTTAAGTAGTACCTACGTGAAAAATAATAAAAAATAAAATAAGTTGAACGCAGGCAGGCTATTCGAATCACTCAAATAAATAGGGATTTATACTGAAGTTAAATAAAACTTTAAAAAGCTTACGCCCCTCGTATCAGCCAGATGCCCCGAGGCCGCAACGAAGGCGCCGAACCACTGTCACTGGGTGTCGACACACGAAGACTTGGGGAATTCTCACTGAAAATGTTTAAAGGGGGGTGCATAAGCGACTGTGCGTGCAAAAATACAAAAAGAAAATTAAGTTTGGATTGTAAGCTTGGTGCTCAGGCAAGGTGTGGACCGTACTGCATTAACCGAGTAGGTACCGACACAGTGTGATTGATGTAAGGTTGAAGCTAGGCTGGTGCTAGGCTTGGTGTGGACCGTACTGCATTAGTGAGCAGGTACCGACACCGTGAGGTTACTGCGCAGGGGCAGTAGTGACAGCAAAGATGCTGTGCTAGTGATTATGCATTAAAGCAGTAAAGTGACTGCGTTATTTGTTTAAAATATGTAATTAGGTAGGTTGTTAGGCAGCGATGGCATGCATGCCGGCATGGTATAGTAGGTAGGCGAGTTTGCGCTACATAGAAAAAAGGTTACCCTCTGTATAAAAAAATAAAAAAGAAAGAAAGAAAATCGGCGTCTAGCGACGCAGCTAAGAATGTAGGGTGGATTAAAGAATGTAGGGTGGATTAAAGATAATGTGGGCTCACGACACTCCCCTCGTTTGGTCCGATGCTAGGGCGCAGGCTATCATCAACTCCGGCGCACCGGACTTGCCGCGTGGAAGCGCGGCACTTCGTGTTGTACGGCGGCGATGCCGACGAGCAACGGGGCGAGCGTTGAGCGCACGTCATCGGGAAGCCTCCCGCGACGCTGATGATCCCACGAAGTTGCGCGGGCGTGGCACGTGTCGGTCGACACGGCGGCTTCTTCGGCGGGCGACGGCGGCGCGTCTGCCCACCCGGGGGCGCCAATTTATGTCGGCGAGGACATAAAATAATGAAAACACTTGCTGGCGAGAGAAATAATCTTATATTAGAATAAGTTACAAAGTTAATGGCGGCGTCCTTTACGGAATATACGAGCGCGCGGCACAACCTTGCTTCATGTTGATTTTGAGTGTTCTGACGTTCGACTGAAGGTTGCATCAGTTTATATGTGACGGATGGCGGTGGTGGCAGCTGACGTGTGATCCGAATCACGCGCCACGGTGAATCGCTCGTATATCTTAGACAATCTTAGTCGATGTATCGTACGGTTCCATTCGTAGTTAGTAGTGGGCCGCAGGGTGTAGCGTCATTCAAAATGCGTTCCTTGTGTGCGCGTTAACACATACTAAATTAGTTGACTCTATGAAAGATAATAAAGAATTGTCTCTAGAGTTATTGTTTCTACAACCCCATGACATATGGTGAGCATTAAAATAACCTATCACTAAATATTTCCTGGACTTTATTTTCAATTTTAGGTCTTTTAAGAGGTTATATTAAACTTGCCATTTGGAGGAGGAGGGCAATATACACACAATACATCTATTTTGGAAAAACTTATGTTAATTGTTATCAGAATATTTTGACAGTTGTATGTTGAAATTTTGTCTGTAATTGTAAGTGTATTGTTTCTGATAGCAATTGCTATCTCACCATGAGGATGGTCAGATCTTTTTTTTTTTTTTTTTTTTTTTTTTTTTTTTTTTTTTTTTTTTTTTTTAATATTTGGTTCGCCAAATTGACGCCGCCCGCCTGGTGGTAAGTCGTGACGACGTCTAGCGATTGTGGGCCACTCTCACAGCACACATTACTATTGAGAGTGGCCCTCAACTTGACGACCTACTGATGTGCCTCTTCACGCTCCGCTTAAAGAACCCAGGATTATATGTGGGAGGAAACACGTGCACAGGCAGGGCGTTCCAGGCCACTATCGTTCGGCAGAGAAACGAACGTTTAAAACGTTCGGTTCTCGCGAACATGCTATCCACTGTGTGGGGGTGGCATCTCTGCCCGGCACGAGTCGTTCGGGATCGGAAGGAAGAGGGTGGGATCAGATTGAAGAGCTCTTCAGAACACTCGCCGTGGTAAATACGGTAGAATGCGGCCAAGGAAGCTATTGTTCGGCGCTGAGCTAGCGGCTCAAGGCTTCCCGTTACCTCCGGACAACCTGTAATACGGATAGCCCGTCGCTGCATAGCGTCGAGAGCGTCCAGCAGATACTTCGCGGAGCCGTCCCAGAGGTGAGAGCAGTATTCGACGCAGGGTCTAATCTGCGTCTTGTACAGCAGACACCTCTGGTCCGGTGTAAAGAATCTCTTTACCTTATTCAGTATTCCTAGTTTCCGCGAAGCTAGCCCTATACATCTTTCGATGTAGTTTTTATTATTGAGCTCTCGACGAACGTCTATGCCAAGGATATCAAGGTTGTCCTTCATTGGTAATAATGCATTCTGAAGAGAGGGTAGGGGAAGGAAAGGGGATTTCTTCGCAGTAAATGCACACGCCTGTGTTTTGCGAGCATTGAACTCGACCAGGTTCTCGGTACCCCATTGAGAGATACTGTCGAGGTTACGGTCGAGATCAGCCACGAGTCGTCGTCTCTCCTCCTCAATCTCAGATCGCCCCGCCGTCGGACGAACCGAGTAACTCCCGTGCAGTGTGCTGTCATCTGCATAGCAATGAATGTTCCCGAGGGATAGCATATCATTGATATGCAGAAGAAAGAGAGTTGGTGATAGTACGGACCCCTGCGGTACCCCGGCATTCACTTGCAAGAAGCGAGAAGCCTGGCCATCGCAGAGGACCCGCACTCGGCGCTCGTTTAAAAAGCTGACAATCCAGCTGCACAGTTGAGGAGGTAGACCATATGCCGGAAGCTTGGAAAGGAGCGAAGCATGCCAGACCCTATCGAAGGCTTTGGCGATGTCCAGGCTAATAGCCAAGGACTCGCCGTGCCTTTCCATAGCCCCACCCCAGACATGCGTTACGAATGCCAGAAGATCACCCGTTGATCGCTTTGGCCTGAAGCCGTATTGTCGATCATTGATTAGCGAGTGATCCTCTAGGAATTGCATGAGCTGCTTATTTATAAGGAGCTCAAGCACCTTGCAAATGACTGAGGTGACAGCTATGGGTCGATAGTTGCCTGGATCGGACCGATCCCCTTTCTTGGGGATCGGTTGTACGTTCGCCTCCTTCCAGACCTCCGGCACGAGCCCTGAAGAGTATGACAGGCGGTACAGACGCGTTAATACTGGAGACAACTCAGCTGCACATTTTCGTAGCACCACCACCGGAATGCCGTCAGGGCCACTGGCTTTCCGCGTGTCGAGTGACCGCAGCACTGCCCGTACATCACATTGCCTGATAACAATATCAGGCATTGTGTGGCCACAGTTGGCGATGGCGGGGGGCTGCAGGCCACGGTCGTCGACCCGGGAATTAGCCGCAAAGAGGTCTGCGAGCATATCCGCTTTCTCTTGGGCTTTGTGAGCCAGTGTTCCATCTGGGTAACGCAGTCTTTTCTAATGATGTTATAGCCAGGTATTTTCAGATTTCTACTATTATCCAGCCATGTCTCATTGAATAAAAAAATATCTATGGGGTTTGTAAAGTTACAAAGAAGATGTTTAATTTGATCTAGTTTAGGAGATAAGCTTCTGCAATTCCAGTGTATTATGTTAAATGTAGAACTGTAATCCATGAATTAAGTTGAAAAATTAGAAATTAATAACTCTTTTATAGATAAAGAAGTAATGGGATCAAATTCTTTTTGCGATTCCTTTCTTTTTAAGAATACCTACAACTATAGTTTTTGTAATTGCATTCATTACAATAGTGTATCGTTATTTAATAAATCAGAAATAATAACTCTACCTCGTGGTGACTTTGATAACTGTCTTAATTTAATTCACTATTACACTCTAACAAGCAGTTGGTTCCGGTTTCGTGGTTTATTATTTTTTTTACATCAAAGATTACTTTAAATGCCTATTTTCTATTAAATTTAGATAAGGATTTAATGTTTATTACAATATTTCGTAATTTTGAATCACAACGATGAATAATTATATTTAGACGGTTGTGGCCGCAGATATCTGGATATACATCACCTTTACGTATATTACTGTTTTTTCTATCTGCTTTTATTATTTTTCTTTTTTGAACGTAGGTATTTGTCTGGATGTCTGTAGTTGCATCCTATTTTTATTATTAATTCAGCTACTTTTATTAAGTCCTATGTACTTGTTATCTAATGCAACACGCCGTTTGCACTTTGGTTGGTGTTGAGTGCGAGTTCATACATTTCTTATTTGTGACTAAGTGATTAGTAAAATCAGTTGCACTCGCGCTTAGCATTTTAACGGAGTGTAAACCAGTCCGGTTACCGGGGCGGGGCCCCAAGTGATTAGTGACTACGTCCTCGCCGTCCGCCCTGGACCCCAACTTGACCACGGTAACGCAGTGGCAAGTTGGGTGACCGAACGTCCTAGTCTGTACTTGCGATTGGCCAAATTCTTTGAGATTTTGTGTTCCTGCTATGGATAACCCCGAAGAGACCTCCGGTCCCGACACTGCCCTTTCCCGGGCAGAGTCAACCGACGACATAATGCACGAAATATTGATTCCGATGCCTATCGATTTGGGGGCTCGTGCCGCGCTGCCTAGTCACAGCGCGATGTCGACGCCCCAAGGAACTGATGCTGCTGGGACTGACGATGGGTCAGCTCCCAGCAGTGTGAAGAAGAAGGGCCGCTCTTCTGCGACGAAGAAGAGGACCCTCGAGGAGAAGGGGGGGCCGCCGCGCGACTTTAGCACCAGCTGCTCCGGGTGGGGGTCCCTCCTCTCCAGCGATTCGGAGGAGGAGGAGGTGCCGGTCAAGACGGTGCGTACGCGTCTCGACGCGTACAGAAGGCGGCCGACAACTCCTACTCCGTCCTCGGTCCAACTGTCCCAGCAAAGTCGCCGGGAAATCGGTGGGCCGCCCGCGCGGGAGCTGATGAGCGTTTTTGCCCGCATGAACGCGGCCATGCGGGGCAACAGGAACGTGGTGGGGAGGAAGAAGATTGTGGCTTCACTGGTGGATGAAGCCCAATCTTCCCTCAACAAGCTCCTCGCGCGGAGCGTCACCAAGGAGGAGGCGAGGCTCCGGAAGCAGGTGACGAGCCTGGAGGTGGAGCTCGCTGCTTCCAGGAAGCAGATGGATGACCTGTGGCGGGAGGTCGCTGACTTGACCAAGGTGGTCAAGGCGCCTCCCGGTCCCATGCTGCCGCCTCCTCCTCCAACGGCTGGACCAGCCGCCCACCACGGACCCACCAAGGCGCCCACCACGGCGCCAACCACGGCGTCCACCAAGGCGCCCACCACGGCGCCCATCATAGCGCCCACCACGGCGCCCAACACGGCGCCCATCATGGCGCCCACCACGGCGCCCAACACGGCGCCCGGATCGCCGCCACAGCCTGTGCCGACTATATGTGTTGATATGGATGCCTAGTCCCTCCGCGCATGGCTCCGTCTCTGCCCGACGCGGATAGCATCAGTGAAGACGACGTACCCGAAGTCAGAGTGGGGGAGCTAGGTGCGGCAGTACTCCGGCTTAAACGCCGGAAAATCACGGCCCCCGGACCCGACGGCATTCCTGGCCGTGCATGGGTCCTGGCCCTCAAAGAACTCGGGCCCCGATTGATGGGGCTCTTTAGCGCATGCCTCGAAAGGGGCCAGTTTCCCAAGGTGTGGAGGACGGGGAAACTGGTCCTGATCCGTAAGGCGGGGCGGCCGGTGGACTCACCGTCCGGATACCGGCCGATCGTGTTGCTCGACGAGGTGTGTAAGCTCTTTGAGCGAATTATCGCGGAACGCCTCGTCGAGCATCTCTCGACGGTGGGGCCAGACCTGGCGGACAACCAGTACGGTTTCCGTCGGGGATGCTCCACCGTGAGCGCGATCATGCGCGTCAAGAGTCTGACGGCGGAAGCAGTCTCGCAGCGCAGGGTGGTGGTGGCGGTGTCTCTTTACATCGCCAACGCGTTCAACACCTTGCCATGGAGCTGCGTTAGGGAGGCGCTCGTGTATCACGAAACGCCTCTCTACCTCCGTCGTATTTTTTTTTATTTTTTTTTTATTCATTTATTATCAGACTACGTCAGAAAAGTTACAGATCTTATATTAACTTATTCTACGGCCCATAGATACATACCTTAAAACTAAAAATACATATAATTATATCTTACAATAAAACACTAAACTGTCTGTTGTTTAAACGGGTGTCGTGTTACACTTCGCGTAAGGTAACGTGCCGCGAAACCGTCTATACACGACGCCTTTCGGCCAAAACTCTTCCTTGAGGAACACGTCGAGATGATGAGTCGGCACCCTAATCACGAACGACTTAAAGTTCGTGTTGTGGCGCGAATCCAACCTCTCGACTCTCAAGGCCCAGTTGGTCTTCGTCCTGATGTACTCCACGATATCGATGTCCTTCGTGGAGTGATGAAGTCGGGACACGTACAGTAACGTACTCGGTATCGCAGGACGTAACAACATATTAGGCCCTGCCAGACCCGTACCGCACTGGTTTCGACATGGAGGCTTCCTCTTCTTCTTCTCTACCTTGATGAAGCCATCCTTGTCGCACGCGTCCTTTTTCAGGATCTTCGGTTTATCGGTGAAGGTATTGTCAGGGCCTATCTCTCGGAGAGGGCCATAGCTTTCCCCAGCTGGCTCGGGCCAGCTCGGCGAGATGTGTCGTGCGGTGTTCCGCATGGGTCGGTCCTGGGGCCGCTTCTGTGGAACATCGGCTACGACTAGGTGCTGTGGGGTGCGTTGCCTGAGGGCGTCCGCGTAACGTGCTACGCCGACGATACCCTCGTCACGGCGCGGGGTGCAACGTACCAGGAGGCAGCACTCAAGGTCACTACGGGTGTTGCTCAAGTCGTGGGTCGGATACGGCGGCTGGGACTGGAGGTGGCCTTGCACAAGTCCGAGGTTCTGTGTTTTCACAGACCTCGGAACGGTCCACTTCAGGTGGACCGTTGTGGTGGTTCCAGCATAAATGTGGGAGGCGTTAGCATCGGCATCAAGCCCTCGATGAAGTATCTAGGGATCGTACTTGATAGTCGATGGAACTTCGGACCACATTTCCGAAGTTTGGTCCCCAAGGTGACACAGGCATCGGTCGCACTTTCGCGACTGATGCCCAACCTAAAGGGACCCAACGCTTCCTGCAGGAGACTGTACCTGGGGATCGTGCGGAGTATGGCCCTATACGGGGCTCCCGTATGAGAGGCGCGGTTGACGGCCAACAACTCAACGCTCCTTAACAGTCCGTTGAGGACCTTGGCCGTCAAAACAATAAGGGGCTACCGCACGATCTCCGGAGAGGCTGCATGTCTCCTAGCCGGGACCCCTCCATGGGACCAGAGCCCTTGCGTCATTGTTCCAATGGCGCTGGCGCTGGAGCGGGACCACAGGCCTGCGTCTCGATGTCAAATCGATGACCGGCGGTCCCAACTCCGACAGGATCTCATGGAGTCATGGAGGGTGCGACTTGAGCAACCCAAGTGGGGTGCCACCATCATCGCGGCGGTGAGACCGATCATGGACGATTGGCTGCAGAGGCAGCATGGTGACCTCACGTATCGTGCGACGCAGATCGTTACCAGGCATGGATGCTTCGGTAGCTATCTGTTTCGCATCCATCGTGAGGTCACACCCCGGTGTCAACACTGCGAGGTTTCCGACGACGACACCGCACTCCACACGTTGGTGGAGTGCTCAGCGTGGGCGAGTCAGCGCCGGGACCTCGTAGTGGGTCTGGGCGTGGATACCCTCTCGCTGGAGACCATGCTTCAAGCCATGGTCTCCAGCGGGAGTAGGTGGAACGCGGCCGTGTCCGTCTGCGAGCAAGTCGTGCTCGCGAAGGAGGCGGCCGAGAGGGAGAGGGAGCATACCCTCCCCGCCGAGTTCCGTAGTCAGCGGCGAGGGCGCCGCAGACTCATCTACGCCCAAGACCATCGACCTCCATGATCGGGGCCTGAGGACGGCGGGATCGCCACCCGTCGTTCTTACAGAAGCAGGCTAGAAGGGTTGCGTGCTGCGGGGCCTTTGCCCCATAGCACGCAACCAGATTCACTCACTGACGCGGGATAGAACCCTACCCCAACGACGCGGGATTCTCATTGCGACCCAACCCCCGCAGAGACACACAGAGGTGGTCAAAGTCCGCCGGGCGCCACTGGAAATACGTTCTGCTTGTAACCAGAGACGCCCGGCAACGGACGTTAGAGCGGCTGCGGCCTTGGTCGCGGAACTAAAAAAAAAACTTTACTACTATAATTATGGTTGTGTTTGTAGGTAGGTATTTCTTATAACCTGTGTAATATTTGTATGCTCGCTCGGGTGAACGTGTCTGAGTGTACCTATCTATTCCATTATAAATTGTATGTAGTTGTGTAAATTGTATGCCGCACACTGCGGCCCGCTGAGTGGACGACTATTTAATGTTGCCTACATTGTTTATAAACCATATGTGGAAGCTTGTAATTGGCATTTGTTGGCATATTATTCATAACTAGTGTGTACTATAGCCATAAGCTCCCCAAATAAAATAAAATAAAATAATACAGATTCTTTAGGCTTAAGTTCAGGGACATAGTTGTTAGGGCTATTAGACAGTACACTATTAAATGGTTTTTTACCTGCAGCAGATGCATATGTGAACTTCCTTGAATTTTTTTTTTAATTTCAGCCACCTTTGCTGACTTTACAGGACATGAAAAAGATATAGCCATATGTGTATGGGGGTTTGGTCACAGTCTTTGTAGAAATGAGGGCTTGAGCATATAGAGCAAACTAGCTTTCCTTTACATCCTCCACTGCCATGGCCAAATTTGTAACACTTAAAGCATTGGAGTAGTGGTCTTATATATTCGTTAATAGAAAACCATAAGTATGTAGACATGTGTTACATGGTCCGGAAGAGTAGAGGAAATAAAATGAACTAGAACAGTCTGGAGGAGCACAAATTCACCGTCAGATTGTTTCTTCTGGAAACGTTTAAAACCTATTATTTGACTATTTGATTTTAGGTTTTCTAATAAGTCCTCTTCAGTTAACTCTACAGGATCTCGGATGATACCTTGGGACATGGCAATGCTGTCATAAGGAATTTTTGCTGTCCACTCATTTATTTGAAGAAAATTCTTGTTTAATATGAATGTGTCGGCTTCATTCATAGCGGCGAAAAATACTTTAATATAGTACATACCATTAGGCTTCACATATTGTACACCTTTGATATTTCTCAATTCTTTGTAGGCTTACATTAAATCAACGTCATTCTAAATCATCAAATCATTTTAAAACGGTTGGTGGAGTTATTATTGGAGATCTGGATCAGTACTGGATATTCATTTTTTCCTGGATTATAATACACAGGATAGTACTCTTTAAAGAGACCCCGATTATTACGTATCTACGTCATTTGTTGCTTCGGTTGTTTGCTTGGAATAGGATCATCGGCTTTACGCGTACTCGACTTTGAACCGTCGGTGTCCATAGGGGCTGCGGGCTGAGCCGCAACCCCCTCGCGAACTTTTATTTTACTTATTTTCTACCTTTTAATATATTTATAATTTTAAACAGGAAAACTGAATAAAAAGGCAGTTTTGACTAACTAATAAAAAAAACTATTTCAAAAATTACAGTTTAGCTTTTTCGTGCTTCCCGCCTTTTTTCGTACTTGTTAAATGGACTACACAAAACAAATTCGAATTTTTTATTTATTCGAATGTACAATACATTGCCAACCGAAATAGCAAATTTATCTGTCAATAAATTTAAAAAAACTAATAAAAAGTAAATTGTGCCATAAAGCTTATTATAGTATTAATTATTTCTTAGATGACAAGGCTGCCTGGTTGTAACACGAATTGCTCCTTTCTAAATAACTGTATTAGATTTAAGATGAAATATTTTGAAAAAAGCCGAACCGAGTTTCTTGAGGGCTCTTCTCAGTCTCGTTGCATTTTGGAACCCTCGGTAGAGTCACACCAACTTTTGACGAATCTAAATAATTTTCTAAAAATTTCAAAGATAATAAACGTTATTTTATTTACTTTATTTTATCAAACATTTTTTTGGAGTTTACTCCTTAAGAATCGATTTTTATATATAAGGCGCTCGGTATGAGAAAAATCCGAGGGGTAAAACCTACTAACAAGTAACGAAATTCGTGTCACGTTTTTGGTGCGCACCTCTAGTGCGCAACTTTCTAATTTGTTATGGTTAGATACTCGTACTTAAGGAGTAAACTCCAGTCGTGCGTCGGAGCTGACACACACACTTTTTTTTTTTAATTTGAATCAGTAGGGCCTGAGATTAGACAAATTAGTTCAGCCAACACTTCAGCTTTATTAAGCACATACACCCACATACTTATAATTACGCCTATAACCTCGAGGGGGAAGACAGGAGAGGTGAATTACACACCCACATTTCGTCACTTATTTTATTAGTTTGTAAAGCGGGAAGCCTATTACCGTTACCGGCAGTATACAGTAGAAAATCAATTAACATTCTGTAATGCGAACCTAAATTCCTACAGTCAGGAGCGATGTTACATAGGTCGAGTCGAGGTATCTACAATCTGTGCAATTCTTGACGTAATATTATTACTAAAAGATAATAACATAGATAAATGATGATGTTGGCTTTCCAATGCTGTAGTCAAATGACGGGCGGCGCGGGCGGCGCTGCATACCGCAGCCACTGATTGCCGTGACCTGCGACGTCTGGAGTTGAACTCGTGATCTTTATGTTTTATCTACGTCAATTAATATTATTGCCTATATCTACATATTATCATATGTACTTATAAATATTCGTATAATAAATACACAAGTGATGGGAACGTTACGTACGATGTAGATTTTGAGTTAGGTACTCGTACAACCTATGTAAATATTTTCAGTAGTTAATTAAATAATGATTTATTTATTGGTATGACATATACTTAAATGGCTTAAATGGCTCTTACAAACGTCAGTAAGCACTTACTTAAAATTAAAATAATATTGCTTCTATATTTACATGTACATACCTACTGCCAGATTCGCAAAGCAATACGTAGAACCGAGAGAAAGAACCTGGCAAGTTAGTTAAGGGACCCAAGCGGCTCTGGTAAGATATATCCATACTGCCCAACTAAGCGCATGATACATTTTTTTTTGTCCCGATGAAAAATAAAGAAATGTGTCAGCAGGTGCACCGAGTACAGATGAAAATGATTGTCCATTATAAAAGACACAAACCTCAAATGTACCAGGAATACATAACAACATAAGAGCCTTCAAGATTTTAAATTCAAAGTGTAGTTTAGTTTATTTAAATGTGTCAACAGGTGCACCGAGTACAGATCTATGAAAATGATTGTCCATTATAAAAGACACAAACCTCAAATGTACCAGGAAAACATAACAACATAAGAGCCTTCAAGATTTTAAATTCAAAGTGTAGTTTAGTTTATTTAAATGTGTCAACAGGTGCACCGAGTACAGATCAATGAAAATGATTGTCCATTATAAAAGACACAAACCTCAAATGTACCAGGAATACATAACAACATAAGAGCCTTCAAGATTTTAAATTCAAAGTGTAGTTTAGTTTATTTAAATGTGTCAACAGGTGCACCGAGTACAGATCTATGAAAATGATTGTCCATTATAAAAGACACAAACCTCAAATGTACCAGGAAAACATAACAACATAAGAGCCTTCAAGATTTTAAATTCTTTTAACTTCAGTGAAAACCGATTGAATGTTTGAACTAATTATTCTGAAAAAGTACCAGGCGATCATAAAAATAAAACAATTTAAAATTAAAATAATTTTTATCTAAATAATGTCAGCGGTAAAAGTAGTATAAAATTACATGGAATAAATGGGACAAAAATCGTATATTGTAAGGTTTCAAAAGTTCCAAGTGGAACTGGCTTCATGGAACTACTAGGAATAATCCGTGAGTGTAGGTCGGTCGGACCATGTTTTCTTAAGAAATGTAAGACTTCATAGTCCGACTGCATAATCTAACCAACAGGAAAAAAGTTCACGTGGCCGGATTTGTCGGACAAAGCAGTCGGACCACGCGTTCAGAGGGAATAAAACTCACGGCCACTCTTTTTCTATAACTGACAGGTAAATTACACATTTTCTTAAGTCTAAATGTGGACGAATGTACATTGGTCTCGTGTGAAATCAATAACAGTGTTTATAATACAACAAAAAAAAATTGTAAAAAGAATTCACCTAATTACCAAATATGCTACAATTATGGCATTTTAGGAGGCACCTTCACCATGCTCAAGCCAGACACTTTTATCGTTATGGTTAATAACTATTGCTGCCTATGTGCAGGCATTTTATAAGTTCATTATATAAAATGTATGTAAGTATAATTAATTATATACCTACATGACTAGCAGCCACCCATATTATGATCGTACAGTTATAGAACATTAAAAACATTATTCCCATTTTCTCCCAACTGAAAACAGCCCACGATGAAAAAAATATTTTAATCAAGGAACACTTGTGCCAAATATTGAAACACACAGACAGACTGACGAAAAAGTGTCTAATCTTGAAATGCAGATGCTTCGCTGACTAGGTCAATTAAAACTTAAAAAAAACGAAATGTCAGTGAGATCTCTTCTTTCCCACTTTTTCCGTCGGAGTAAAATACTTTCTCTCTCTCTTTCTTCAAACGCCTATTTATTCATTGTTCTTGTAAGTAGTTCTAAGTGTCAATAGTTAACATTCATTAAGTACAAACAAAGACCTTGTGTTAGCTTACATAATTATTCATTAGTATTGTTACAAGCAAAGGTAATACAAATTACCTAGACCTTTGTTACCTAGACCCTAGCGTAGCGGCTGGTTATCCTTCATTGCAGACTTCGATCAAAGTCTATTTTAACGATGATTGTTACAGGTTTCATTACGCTTGTATTGTTAATTATTTCGGTATATCTCACCCACCGAGCCTACCTGCGATTCGACTGAACTTGGATATTTTCCGTGAAGCCACTGCCACTGAACTCCACAGCCCATGGGCGATATCGAAGTTCTGTAGTTAGACCGGTCGGATTTTTGATTTAGGGCTCCAACGACCCCTAACGACTGCCATAGATGCGGCTTAACATGCTCTACGAGGCACGGACTAGACCACGAGCCTCTCTTTCCACTTTCGTTACATAACATTTGCAAATAAAAAATTAAAACTATCGCACGTGTTTTCTGTTTTCCCAATCATCCAATTTTGCCACGGGAACTAATTATCCGAATAAATATGTGGTTAAAAAGTTAACATGTCCGTAAACGAGATGTTATGATCAAATACTCTTTTTTGTACACAATAATAACATTTAGACATAACTTGAAAATATAATGACAACACGCGGTCTTATTGTGAAAGATCAATATCTCTTTTATGCAACCTGAAGGATGGAGTATAAGTACCTACATTACGAAAAATTATAGAGGGTGTACAATAAAACATAATTTCATAAAAATAGGTTAACAAGATTTAAGAAGAGAGCTGTGGATTGGGAAAAAGTTCTAGATTAAATTTAATGTTAATCAGGAGAAATATCCGAAAGTGGACTTAACAAACAAAAATCATTTATTGCTTTTTTAAATAAAACAATGACTATAGAAATAAGCATTCATATACAGGGTCATTTGTAATTAACTAGCATCCTCCCAGGGGTAGGTAGGAGACATCATAAGTAACAACGTTTGTTCTACGACTTTTAATATAACTGAATACATTACTTAATAATGAGTTTTCAAGTTTTTATTGTTTTAACGCGACACTATTAAGTCTATGATTCATTCATAAACTGAAGGTCGACGCACGCACATTCGCGCGCGCTTGGTCGGTGAGTTTCTAGACACGATGAAGATGGAATAGATATTTGCCTTCGTTGTGAATGACTCTACGCGAAGAACTGCGTTACTGTAGCGCGGCGTCATTGGTACTTGCGGCGGGATTATCCTCAAATAACTCCAGTATCCTTTCTTTATACTAAGAACTGATAATGGATATTATCAGTACCAACCGGCACGTATTATCAGGGAGGGTGTTGCTTTTACAGAGGCGAGGATAATTATCGGAGAATTAGAAAGAGTTTTGACCTAAAAATCAGTTGTGAAATATATTTATATATTACAAGCGGACGCCGGCGGCTTCGCCAGCTTGACAAATTACATGCACAAAAAGCTTCCTCGGGAACAACTCTATTCATTGGTGAAAATCGTATCAAAATCCGTTGCGTAGTTTTAACGATCTAAGCATACATAGGAAACGGATGTGACTTTGTTTTATAGTATGTCATGATAGATACTATATATACATAGTAGTATTGACATGTCTTGTCATATCATCATTATCTAGGTACGTAATCTTCAATAGGCAAGGCTTTTGTGTTCCCTTGCGTGGAATATTCCTCGTACCATGAGATAAGATGGTTCTGCTGTGCTCATAACCTTGATCTCCTTTCATTTAATATTATTAACATTTGGCAGCAAGGCGATGCGACTTAGTACACAATAGATAAATAAATAACCTTCCGGCCACTATCGCGGTCCAACCTCACTTGCAAAACACATTATCAATCAGACATCGTTACATTGGGGCTCAAAGGGCGTAAGAACGAAACTTTATATTTTGACAGATCAATAAAATTGATTGCCATTCCCAAGGAGGGTTGACGTCAGCCAGCAACCAGTCGTTAAAACTACATTCCCAAGGAGGGTTGACGTCAGCCAGCAACCAGTTGTCAAAACTAAGGTGTAGTGGAAACCCTTTTCAACAAGTTCATCATCATCTCAGCCCATTAGACGCCCACTGTTGCCCCGAAGAGGGGGGAAATTCAGCCTACATATACCACGCTGGCTGGGTTGGTTGGTATAGGGTTTTGTGTCGAGTTATCCTTGTCTAGCAACAAGTTAGGCAATAATAAAAAGAAAGACAGAGCTAGGGCATACCCCACAGGCGACGTGCAAAGTCACGCGAAGGGTTGCTACATAAGAGAAGTAAGACTGAGGTTTGTAAGTTGGAATGTTGGCTCTATGACTAGGAAAGGAAGAGAATTGGCGGATGTGTTTAGGAGAAGAATAAAGGTGGCATTTTTCCAGGAGACTAAGTGGAAGGGCGCAAGTGCTAGAGAGATTGGGAAAGGATATAAGTTATATTACAGTGGGAGTGATAGGAGAAGGAATGGAGTTGGTGTATTACTAGATAGTGACTTAAAAAGAATGTGTGTCAGATGTGAAAAGAGTGAACGTCAGGATAATATTTGAGAAAGTATTATATGAGAGTATGGTTCTAAATGTTAACATGTAAGAGAAAGTAATGTGATTAGAAAAGAGCCAAGTAAGAATGTATGGCTTTAGAAGTAGAGGTAGGCCCAAGAAAAGATAGATGCAATGCGTGAAAGAGGATATGACAAAACTTTTTTTATAACTGAAGACATGTTGCACCGTACCCAAATAATGATGACATATCAATTGATAAATAAAAGGAAGAATCAATTATATTTTATTTCCGCTCAGGAGGCTACTAGACCCTGCAGACGAAATGATGTCCACTGCCGGACATAGACCTCCCCTCAACAACGCCTCAACATTCGGTCTTGTACTACCCGCATCCAGCGGTTTCCCACGACCTTCACGATGTTGTCAGTCCACCTTGTGGCTGCGTCTTCCAATAATAAAGTACATTCTCAAAGTCACTGTTATTCCAATTTCAGAAACAAAACGTGACATAATAACAGAAAGTTAACGATAAGACGCATGCGTAGCTACATACTTACAATTAGCAATAATGAAAAACATTTAAGTATATTATCATAATCAGTGATCCCCCGCTAAGACCTGTGACCCATGACGAATGACGACATTATTGACACCGAACAAGAAATTTAACGAGATAACCCCTAGCCAGAGGTGCTTCAAATAGGTTTTTATGTGTTTGTGTAGATTGTTAAGAAGCAGTTACTATGCGGGTGATAAGTCCCGGTAAATCTTAAAATAAATAATCCATGGAGTGGCAGAGAATGCACATTGGCCATCGGGCGACTCGGGCGTTCAGTTCTACGACCTTAGAGATATGACCCGCAATTGCAGTCTTCAAAAAACCGGTCAAGTGTGAGTTCTGTTGTATAGGAGCCCCCTTAAATATTTAGTATATTCTGTTTTTTAGTATTGGTTTATTAGTCTTAGACGCCCAGTACTTTAATTGGCTGTGCTATAGCGGCTGGCACGTAAGATATTGTTGCCTTTAATCAACATTTCATCGTGAGTTTAAATTTTGTTTTCAAAATTACAATATAAGTAGCTGCTACTTTTTATTAAATTCATTCGGCTATTTTGGATATAACCCATTATAAATGTGCTCGGTGACGGCAATAGGCTTGCCCCCTATTACGTGGGACTAAAAATACTGGCAAATTGTGGGTGTGTAATGCACCTCTGCCCACCTCTTTGCGGATATAGGCGTGATATATGTGTGTTTTTTTTAGTATTATTTGTTATAGAGGCAACAGAAATACATCATCTGTGAAAATTTCAACTTTCTAATTATCACGGTTCGTGAGATACAGCGCAAGAAGACGGACGGACGGACGTACGGACGGACAGCGAAGTCTCAGTAATAGGGCTCCCGTTCTACCCCTGATAAAATTTGATGATTAAACAAAAGAAAAAACAGTATTGTTTAATAATATTCTATGTAGTTAAGTACTAATTATTAAGTTGAATAATTAAGTACCTAGTATTTTATTCCAAAAACCCACCCACCCAGTTTATATTTGCGATGAACACAGTGTGCATTCTAACTGATTAGTTTAATATAAGCATAACTATTGAGATTATGTATTTAATATTTTATTAATGTATAAAACCTTATGTGCTCATAATATTGGTATGATATACTGGCACCAGCTATTTGAATGATATTCTAATTTATATCATGTTATAACGTAGATATACTCCTAGCTTGAATACCTGGAGGGTTTCGCTAACTGAGTTTGAATAAAAACACTTAGAACAGTTCTATACATATAATGTTTGAGATTACTCGTTACAATATTTACTGCCACGGCTTTAGGGGTCGTGGGGAATTAGAAGCAATACAATATTTAGTACTATATCGATACAGGTTACAGGTCTCAGAATCACGGGACGTGTGCTCAGTAGGAGAACAGAGAACGTCACCTGAAGAAGTCGTAGGCCGCACAAGAGAGTGAGAGATCGCGTCCCTCGCTTATATATAATCGTTGAGACGCCGAACAGCTTGGTCGTCCGTCTTGCTCGCACCACCCCGCGTGACGTCACACGCCGACGTCACAATGTTATTAAGAAAATTTGCATGCTATGTCAATTGCTCAAAAGAACTGACTTTAGACAATACATCGTACTGTCTAAAGTGAGTTCTTTTAAACAAATATTATTAACAATAAAGTTCCTTAAAAGTGTGTCATTGTATTTCTACACGCGGAACCCTGCAAGGATCCTCCCCCACAATGGTTATGGGCCCAGGTACGATCTAGGATCGAATCGAGAGCGAAAAGGAAGAATTTACGTTATTCATCGTAAGTAGAAAATAAATATAAGTACTGTGAGCATTGAGCAACTCGATAATCGTAATTACGAGACCTGGAAGATTCAGGTGGAAGCTATTTTAGTAAAAAATTATGCCTGGGGTTACATCGATGGTAGTATCCCAAAACCAGCAGAGCCTGGAGAGGCGAGGCTATGGGAGAGTAAGGATGCAAAAGCTAAGTCAGACCTCATTGTGTCGACTAGCCCAAGCGAATTACGTCACCTACGAGGATGTATGGTTGAAGTTGAGAGCCATTCATGCCTCTAAAGGACCCGCGAAGAAGGCTACATTGTTAACACAGCTGTTGCTACATAAATTAGAGGAAGGCAGTGACATAAAAGAACACGTTTTACGATTCTTCGATGTGAGGAGCCAACTAGCAGACTTGGACATCGAAATGCATGACGATCTGATTTCAATTATGCTGCTGTACAGTTTACCGTCTAGTTTCGATAACTTTAGATGTGCTATAAAGTCTAGAGGTACGTTGCCAGATCCGGAGACGCTCAAGATTAAGATATTGGAGAAAGGATATTCCAGAGTCCGGAAAGAAAGTGTAGATAGGGCACTTCTTATAAAAGGAAAGAAGTATTTTAAGTCAAAGAGTGGTACAGAGCAAGGAAATTCAAAATTTAGATTTAAATGTTTTAAATGTCATCAATTCGGTCATAAATCCTCTGAATGTGTAAAGAAGAACAGGGAACAATGTGTTGGTAGTGCAAAGTGTGCATCAAATGATAATAGTGTTGATATAGCAACTGTCGATACCAATTTAGTTACATGTAACTGTGTTTCAGATGATAGAGCTGTTTACAACGAGAATGGGCGTTGGATCATCGACAGTGGGTGTACATCACATGTGTGCAACGATGCAAGTAAATTTGGAAACACATTGTTACCTTTGTCGGGTAAGCTAAATTTAGCGACGAAGACGAGCACAAATGTACAAGGTAAGGGTACGGTGAGATTATTTACATGTAATAATGGTTCTCAAACTGTGGTTCAATTGCCCAACACTTGGTTTGTTCCAGATTTGCGGTGTAACCTGATTTCAGTAGCAAGAATTATGGATCAAGGATTCAGTGTCACGTTTAAGGGTCACATAGCTAGTGTACAAGATAGCTATGATAATATTAAACTGATCGCAAATCGTAAAGGTAATTTATATTACTTAGAGGAACAGTGTGGTACCGTGTCAGCGATTTCAGAAAGAAAGGTTAATGTATGGTTGTGGCATAAACGGTTAGGACATTTAAATGCGAAAGATCTCATCAAACTTTTGAAAAAATCTGGCATGAATGTTAGATGTGGCTGAATTATATGATTGTGATATTTGTGCACGTGGAAAAATGAGTATGCTGCCATTTTATAGAACAAATGGACCATGTGAGGAAATGTTAAAAATAATTTACTCTGACGTGGTCGGGCCAATAAAGCATACGGCAATAAATGGAGCGAAATATTTCGTCACGTTTATCGATGATCACACGAGATGGTGTGAGGTCTATTTTTTGAAAAAGAAAAGTGAAGTCTTTACAACTTTTAAAATATATAAGAATCAGGTCGAGAATCTTACGGGACGGAAGATTAAATATCTGCAGAGTGACAACGGAGGAGAGTATTTGAACGGAGATTTCGACGAGTATTTGAAACGAGGGGATAGCAAGAAGATTGACCATTCCTGGCACACCGATACAAAATGGAGTAGCTGAAAGAATGAATAGGACGCTGGTGGAGATGGCAAGATGCATGATGATCTCGTCAAGACTTTCTCCTGGTTTCTGGGGTGATGCAGTATTGACAGCATGTCACCTCAGAAATCGTTGTCCAACAAAAAGTCTCAACGGTGAAATACCTTTTGAGAAATGGAGTGCACGATCGGTAAGCTTAAATTACTTACACCAATTTGGATCTAAAGTTCACGTTTTGGACAAAACAGTAGGAAAAGACAAATTTGATCCACGCAGTAAAGAAGGTATCTTCGTAAGCTATCCTAGCGATCGTAAAGGATACAAAATATGGATGCCGTTGGAAAGAAAATGTATCGTGTCACGAGATGTGAAGTTCCATGAAAACATAAGTCAAGAAAATGAAAAAGGAAATATGAAGATGGATCCTTTTGAAATACAAGAAGAAAGACCAGTTGTTGATCAATAACCGTTGACGATTGACGTCGAGTTTCATCCCAAACAAACGATCTTAGATCTTATACGGATCGAACAGAACGGTTCAACTATACATGAACGAGCCAGTAAGATGTTGAACGACTTGAATGCTGGGGGCGAAGTATGCCTACTAAAGAGGTCGCTATACGGGCTCAAACAAGCTGGTCGGCAGTGGAACATCAGACTGGATGAACAACTGAAACGAATGGGATTGATTCAATCATTAAATGAGCCATGTCTTTATATTAAAGACTAGCTGTTGCCCGCAGTTCCGCCTGTGTGTTACTTTAGATCTACATAACTTTTTTATTTATGCAGCGATTGAAAACCAAACCGCAAATTCAAATCGGTTAAGCCGTTTCTGAGGTTAGCGTGTTCAAACATTCAGACAAACAGACAAAAGGTCTAAAAACCATTGTTTTGGGTTTTATTGCGTTCATAAAGCCCCCCTACAACAGTTTCTCTATTATATCTTCTAATATTCTCTATTATTTACAACGATATGTAAATTTAGTTATTTAGGGACTATGTATAGAAATAAAAAGAACACGCCAAAAGAATTATCGGAAAAATGTACTACAATATCATGTTTTTGGGTGCAAAGGGGCTCTACCAACATCTTTAGGGCCCCAGCGACCTCACCTGCTAGTGGCGCACCTGTTGATAAACGGACGAGGCTCGTTAATTTACGGTACCTATGGAGTGGCTTCGGCCCCTACGTGGGTACCAGGTGGTACAACAGTGTTGGTCCGGGGGGGTACCACCGTGCAGCTGTGCTAAAGCCCCCCAAGTAACCCAGCCCAGGCTGGGTTGCGTTAGGGGTTCAGCAGCTGCACCGCCGGGCCCGGGGCGATGTATGGTGCAGCAGGCATGGGACCAGTGGGGGCGAAACGGAGTCTAGTGTGGGTGGTGTGGGTCGATTCGCCGGCCAGGGAGACCCTTAGCAACGGCGTTGCCGCGGCCGCCCGCAACACAGTCATGGGGCCCGCCTGGGGCCAACCACCCCAGGAGGCTACCCCACATGTTGCGCATAATCCTGATGTGGGATCGCCGCTCCGGGTGGTAACCGGTGTGGGGTAGCGGCGGCCTTGCATCAGGGGGGTTTGGGAGCCATTCCGTCCGGCGAGTCGGCTCCGACCTAACCACACGGTTCTAGACAAAGCTAGCCCCTACGCTTTGTCACTTACTGCTGCACCAAATGTCGCCCTGTCTTCACGCTTCTTCTTCAAAATCTACAATGGCAGTGCAACAAAAAAGAAATAAACGTTACACAGCGGCCCTAGGAAACCCCACAACTTCACATTTCGAGGTGGAGTTCACTAACGTCCGTGGACTCCATGCGAACCTCGATACCGTCCACCACCACCTTGAGACGGCACGGCCCGCTGTGATGTTCCTCACGGAGACACAAATACGCCGCCCTGACGACACGTCTTACCTGTGTTACCCCGGCTATGTCATCGAGGAACAATTTCGAGACAAAGCCGGGGTGTGCGTGTTCGTTAGGGCGGATGTTTGCTGCCGCCGGTTGCGCTGCCTAGAGAACCCCTCCAATTCCGTCCTTTGGCTGCACGTAGACCATGGCTCTATGAGCCAGATCTACGTGTGCGTCTACCGATCCCACACAGGGGATTCTGAGACAACAAAGCTCTTCCAGTACCTCAGCGAGACGGCTGATGAAGCTCAGGTGCGGTTCCCGAACGCTGACCTAGTATTTCTGGGGAACTTCAATGGCCATCACATTGAATGGCTGGGGTCCCTCAAGACTGATCATGCGGGTAGAGCCGCCCATGCGTTCGCTCTCTCCCACGGTCTGACCCAGATGGTATGCGGGATCACCCGGATACCAGACAGGTCAGATCACGCGCCCGCTCTGCTGGATCTACTGCTGACGAGTCGCCCAGCCCAGTACAGTGTTTCGGTAGGAGCCCCACTGGGTAGTTCCGACCACTGTGTTGTTCACGCTGGCATGAAGGTGTCACCTCCTGCACGTCCTGTACAAACGTCACGACGACTATGGCACTACTCGTCAGCGCATTGGGACGGTCTACGCGATTATTATGCGTCCGTCCCCTGGAGCCAGCGCTGCTTTGTAGGAAAGGCTCCTTCGGATAGTGCTTCAGCTATTGCTGGCGAGATCAGTTTAGGGATGGATTATTACATCCCTTTCACTGATGTCGCCAGTATCCATCAATTATATCATTCAACTCGTGAACTACGCTGCGAGTGGACGGTTGCCGAAAGTTTATTTTTGTATTATTTCTAATATTGTATTTGTGATCTTTGTTGATAGTGACACTCTTAGACATTTGGCTCAAAACTCGGTACCTCTCTTACTATCTTATGGAAGTGCCCATTGGAGCCAGCCGCCATCTTGGAATTGGTATAGCACCATCTCACAAAAACTGCTGTAAGTACTACTCAGTTGCGGTAAACCAGTAACTTGGTGCAGAGAAAAATTATTTAAAACCTTACTGTGTATAATCACAAAAAGTCTCGTATGACTGAGATTTGAACCTGGGCCGTCTCGAGTCGTTGCGGACGAAGCGGTGACTGTTGCCACGGGACCACGATCACTGCGTAGCGCAGTGCGAAATAAAGGATTAATATCGCCGCAGTAGATAGAAGTCTTATACAAACAAATTTTGCATAGCTGTACCTGTTACCTACCTGCTTAAAACTAGTTTTTGTACAATGTCGCTGGAACGCACACCTCCTACGTCGTACTCGACGCCAAACTTGACTAATTTAACTGAAGTAAATGATAATTGTCTAAGAAAAAGGAAACAACCGGAGTGTGAGTTAACGGTGGCTATTAATATTCTCACGCAGGATATGAATAAAAAACTCGATGATATGAGAAGCTATTTTGGTTGTATCCTGGGTAACCTTTCGGATAATTTGTTAACCATTAAGACCGACTTAACTGCAGTTAATCAAGCCACCTCAGACATAAAAAATGAACTTAATTCCTTACGTTTGAAACAGACTGATCTGGAGACGCGCGTGACAGCGGTGTGCGACAGCCAGAATACGTTAGTACGTGATTTAATTTGTTTACAAACATCTGTGCAATATAATTCCGATCGGCAGGATGACTTGGACAAACGGATGGAATCCCTGGTCGGACAAGTTACTTGTTCTGACTCTGTCACTGCTGTGAAACTGGAGCTGGAGACTAAGATAGATGCACTTGAACAGCAAGCTCGACAGTGCAACATTGAGATCTGTAACCTCCCTGAAAAACGTAACGAAAACTTGATTGTGCTTATGGAAACCATCGCGTCAAAAATAAGTTTCTCCTTACAACAAAAAGATATTATAGCCGTACATCGTGTCCCACACGCGCAAAACACAAATAAATCGCCAAAAAATGTAATATTGAAGTTAAGTTCTCGTATTTTACGTGACAACTTTCTGAGCGCTATTCGGTTAGCTAAAGGTATTAAGACGGACCAAATTGACATATCTGGTCCTCCTATGCCAATCTATATCAATGAACATTTAACACTTCAGAATAAAGAATTATTTCGCATGGCACGTGAAGCCGCGCGGGCGAACAAATATAAGTATGTATGGGTCAAGCATGCTACAATCCTCGTTCGGCGGAATGATAGTGCCCCAGCCTTGGCCATACGGTCCAAAAAGGACATCAATAAGATTAAGACAGAGACCAGTACTACATAAAATTTCTGTTATCCATATCTTTATTTACTCAACAGTTTTATATATAATTATGTACCAAATTTTAGTATGTAATCATAGAATGTGTTATAATTATGTGTATGCATGTTTTTTTCTTTTTGTTATGCTTTGTAGATTCATATTCCGGCTATAGTTGCATGTCGGCACCGAGCCCTAGGTATTTAGGAACGAACAGCAACATGTTTTTTACAGTATAATTTGTATAACTTAGACATAAAATGTACACAGTTTTTACTATTTAATTCTGATCCGAAATCAATTTTGTGTTGTAATTGTCACAGCCTGGACTTCCTACTACAATTACTACAATTTACCTAAGCTTAAATGGCAGCCTCAGACTAGTGATAATACAGGGGCACTATGCTGTTCTACTGGTTCTTTCTGGACCGATCCCCAAGAAAGGGGATCGGTCCGATCCAGGCAACTATCGACCCATAGCTGTCACCTCAGTCATTTGCAAGGTGCTTGAGCTCCTTATAAATAAGCAGCTCATGCAATTCCTAGAGGATCACTCGCTAATCAATGATCGACAATACGGCTTCAGGCCAAAGCGATCAACGGGTGATCTTCTGGCATTCGTAACGCATGTCTGGGGTGGGGCTATGGAAAGGCACGGCGAGTCCTTGGCTATTAGCCTGGACATCGCCAAAGCCTTCGATAGGGTCTGGCATGCTTCGCTCCTTTCCAAGCTTCCGGCATATGGTCTACCTCCTCAACTGTGCAGCTGGATTACCAGCTTTTTAAACGAGCGCCGAGTGCGGGTCCTCTGCGATGGCCAGGCTTCTCGCTTCTTGCAAGTGAATGCCGGGGTACCGCAGGGGTCCGTACTATCACCAACTCTCTTTCTTCTGCATATCAATGATATGCTATCCCTCGGGAACATTCATTGCTATGCAGATGACAGCACACTGCACGGGAGTTACTCGGTTCGTCCGACGGCGGGGCGATCTGAGATTGAGGAGGAGAGACGACGACTCGTGGCTGATCTCGACCGTAACCTCGACAGTATCTCTCAATGGGGTACCGAGAACCTGGTCGAGTTCAATGCCCGCAAAACACAGGCGTGTGCATTTACTGCGAAGAAATCCCCTTTCCTTCCCCTACCCTCTCTTCAGAATGCATTATTACCAATGAAGGACAACCTTGATATCCTTGGCATAGACGTTCGTCGAGAGCTCAATAATAAAAACTACATCGAAAGATGTATAGGGCTAGCTTCGCGGAAACTAGGAATACTGAATAAGGTAAAGAGATTCTTTACACCGGACCAGAGGTGTCTGCTGTACAAGACGCAGATTAGACCCTGCGTCGAATACTGCTCTCACCTCTGGGACGGCTCCGCGAAGTATCTGCTGGACGCTCTCGACGCTATGCAGCGACGGGCTATCCGTATTATAGATTGTCCGGAGGTAACGGGAAGCCTTGAGCCGCTAGTTCAGCGCCGAGCAATAGCTTCCTTGGCCGCATTCTACCGTATTTACCACGGCGAGTGTTCTGAAGAGCTCTTCAATCTGATCCCACCCTCTTCCTTCCGATCCCGAACGACTCGTGCCGGGCAGAGATGCCACCCCCACACAGTGGATAGCATGTTCGCGAGAACCGAACGTTTTAAACGTTCGTTTCTCTGCCGAACGATAGTGGCCTGGAACGCCCTGCCTGTGCACGTGTTTTCTCCCACATAATAAGCGGAGCGTGAAGAGGCACATCAGTAGGTCGTCAAGTTGAGGGCCACTCTCAATAGTAATGTGTGCTGTGAGAGTGGCCCACAATCGCTAGACGTCGTCACGACTTACCACCAGGCGGGCGGCGTCAATTTGGCGAACCAAATATAAAAAAAAAAAAAAAATGTAGTACTTAGAATAGTAACTTAATTTTTAGAGAAATTGCAAAACAAAATACACTCGTAATAATGAGAGTTCGCACACAACAATTCCGTCAGGAGCCGACCACGCGTCTGAGCCGCGCGGTATGGCACCACGTAGACCTAACAGGCGACGGCCGGCAGTCAACTCACGCATGCGCAGTGCGCACTCCAACGTCGTCGCCCGCCTTCAAAATACTTTTTGACTAAATCTAAAATATGTATTGACCACGATACGAAACTCTTTGTTCTAGTCTATGTCGACGACATATTGGTCACATCGTAAAAAAGAGGTTGTATCGAAAATTTTAAAAGAGAGCTGGCCGCTGAATTTGAGTTGAAAGATTATGGCGTTGCAAAATATATGCTCGGAATTGAAATTGACAGAATTGACAGTGGCATTAAATTGTCACAACAAAAATATTTTAATGATATTTTCAATGACGGTTTTATAATTACATTTAGATTTAGACACGGGATGCACGTATATTGCGGCTTTTAAAAACGGCGAGACAATACTACTGCCATTAGTTACGCTGTGATTCTGCGCAACTGACATATTGGTTTTGAGGCATGTGGGGGAGAAAAGGATACATGAATTTCACATAGTTATATCTAGTAGATAAAATTATATTACTTTAATACATTCCAACCCCAAAAGAAGTCAAAAATATGATAAATAACTTGGCCAAAAAGAAATCACCTGGATACGACCTTATCACAGGTGAACTCCTCCAAAATCTCCCACGTAAAGCGTTAGTTAAACTAACAACACTCATCAATGCCACATTTCGATTGAAATACGTGCCTAGTATCTGGAAAGTTGCTGAAGTAATAATGATTCCTAAACCAGGAAAACCTTCTCAAGAAATAACATCATACAGACCAATATCACTTCTACCAATAATTTCAAAATTATTTGAAAAACTACTTATAAGACGCTTAAAACCTATAATAGAAGTAAGAGAACTGATTCCTAATTACCAATTCGGCTTCAGAGAAAAACATTCCACGATAGACCAAATTCACAGAATCACCAACGTTATAGAAAAAGCACTAGAAGAAAAGAAAGTCTGTTCTACAGTATTCCTGGATGTAGCACAGGCATTTGATAAGGTTTGGCATCAAGGTCTAAAATACAAGTTTAGAAAAACGCTACCAAAACAACTTGCAGACATTTTAGAATCCTACCTAACAGAGAGGACATTTAGAGTCAGACATGAAGATGCTTTTTCCGATCTTAAGCAAATAAAAGCTGGAGTACCACAGGGAAGTGTCCTTGGACCTGTCTTGTACCTATTGTACACCTGTGATATCCCAGAATTAAAAAAACAACGTCATTGCATTGCAGATGACACAGCAATCATGGCTACAGGTGACACTCATAAAGAAGCCGTAGAGAAAGTACAAGTTGTCGTCAACTCTATCACTAACTGGACAAAAAAATGGCGAATTAAGCTAAATGAGTCAAAATCGACTCATATCGTATTTTATCGTAAATAGACTTCACAAACCAAAGACCTAATTATACACCAGTATATATTAATGATCGGATAATACTTTATGGAAATACTGCAAAATACCTAGGTATGACGCTTGACTTCCGAAAGAATCATTTTCTAATGGTTATTTATGTACTTACTTAATTTAGTATTTTTATAATATTACTTGACAAAATTGTAAAATTTTGACATTCATATGTGCTCTTTATGTGCCTAGACTGAATAAATGAAATTGATTCTTTGATTCTTCTTGATTCTTCTTTGATTCTTTGACACAAAACTTCGCTGGAAGGCTCATGTCAAAAAGAAACGCCAGGAGCTAGATCTTCGCTACAAGAATATGTACTGGCTACTTGGCAGATATTCAGCATTGTCAGTTTACAACAAAGTACTTCTGTACAAACAAGTACTCATGCCTGTATGGGCATACGGTATTCAACTTTGGGGCTGCACAAAACGCACCAATGTTGATATAATCCAAAGATTCCAAAACAAAGTACTTCGGAGTATAGTTAACGCTCCCTGGTACACTAGAAATGAGGATATCCACCGCGATTTAGGAGTGGACCTTGTTGCTAAGGTTATAAATAAATACGCCGAAGCTCATGAACAAAGACTTCTGCAACATGTGAATGTCGAGGCTATCCAGCTCCTTGACACCACGGACATAGTAAGGAGACTGAAAAGGACTAAGCCTTTTGAGTTAGTTTAGTGAAATTAGTGTTACGGAGTGCAGTGAGTGCTACTACCCTTGAAGAACACAAGAACTAAGTGTCTTTCCATTATAATAGAGACTATAAGAAAAGTGGACACATTCTTTAAATTGTAAATTTTTAGCAAATTAAGTTCTGTCCACTGAGTTCCGTAGTCAATGGCCGCAGACTTATTTACGCCCAGGACCAACGATACCTCCATGATCGGGGCCTGAGGACGGCGGAATAGCCACCCACCACCATGGACCACCACAATGGACGTATGAGAGGCTGCGGCTTTTGGTCGCGGAATTAAAAATGGATGGTCTCAAAATATACTATTTTCTCGTTTTTGCTCCGCTCCTATCATTTTTAGCGTGATGTTATATAGTCTATAACTTTGCTGACGTGGAGGTACCTTATTACAAGTATGTGCCTGACCCAGTTCTTGAATTAAATTTTATATTTAGCTATACTTTCGTAGGAAACTTGTCTTGTAAAATTATCAGTTTCTAATTGCAGCCCTGTATTTTTGAAGTTTTATGTTTATTGTTGCCAGTTGTCAATAGATGGCGACTTAGAGTTACTAGTAAAATATAAGTAGCTATTTAAATTACGTGTTCGTGAAACAAAACGCCGCCATCTATCTTCGATTAGTAATATATTTGAAGATGTCAAAAAGGTCAAAAGTGAGAGATTTTTCTAGAACAATTCTAAAAAAAATACAATTAAAATTACTTACGCATGAAATGTGATGCGATTCTTAGCATCAGAACGTCTATCGGAATATTGTTGACATGATAGAGCACAACACTTAATTTTTATCTTCTTTATCCTTTTATTTCCACAAAAATTACTGAACTGTCACATAATATACATGTACGAAAGCTGATAGTACACTGATAAGCCACGCCCACTTTATGAAATCACGCGCAAATTTTATGACGACAGTGCTCACTTAAAGATTGCACTGTGCACAGTTGCTTATGGCATGTCCTCTCTTATAATACGTCCATGTGCAATATAGACTGTGAGTTAAAATTTTAAAACATTATCACTGAGTTAGTAAACCTCGAGTTATTTATTTAACTCAAAGTTTTGGCGCAAGTGGGCCTAAAAGGTTACTCAGATAGCGATTGGGGCGCGTGTATTATTGATAGACGTTCTTACTCCGAATATGTTTTTATGTTAGGAGGCGGATGCGTGTCGTGGAAATCACAAAAACAGAAGTGTGTGACAACTTCTACGTGTGAAGCCGAGTATGTGAGCTTGTCGTCCTCGATGAAAGAAGGCATGTACCTTTGTAATAGTGAAAAGTCAATCTCACCCACCAGCGGGATCAGCGGAGGCTTATGAGACTATTATAGGTATCCCAGGGCGCCAGTTCACATATGAACGGTGTGTGTGATGATAGGAGAATTCAATAAGGTACAACAGTAGAGAGAGTTCACAGAGTATATATTTCTAACCTTTTAACAATGAGATACTGGATATTAGATATAGTTATAAGATTTATACAAAGAATATGTAGGTAGCCCCTATTACACCTCTTAAAATATTTAAACAGTATTGATTAGATTAAATTATTGAGGTTACTCGGACAAGGGTAGGTGTGTAGCTACTGACCTACTCCTTAAAACACAAATTACAGGTACGGTAATTATTTTAATCTTGACCTTAGATTATGCCGATGGTTCTTGGAACTAGAGTTGACAGTATTATAGATGAAGAACAAGGGATTAGATGTTGAACAAAGTACTTAACTTAAGTGTTTGTTCCACGCAGTCAGCTGGGATTTTTGGGGTGGCGCACGTGCTGTGGTCTTGTGAGCCCAAGACGACCTCGTGTATCCTCGACGTAGATTGATCAGACTTTATACGGTACTGCTCCAGATACGTCGACTACCTTAGCAATTCTGCACCAAGACATCAGACATCAGTAACAAAATCAAGATACGCCCTTCTGAATGCCTAAAACAGAGAAAAAATGCTGCCACGCTGTCCAAGTTGAATGGGAGAGAACACTCCCAGCTTCTTGAGATCACGTTAGATAGGACGCTTGAAATGTATCGACAATTGCTTCGATTAAATTTATATTCTTCCAAGTAAAATAACTTCTTCCAGAATGTAATTTTGTAGGTTAAGTATGCGACAGATGTAATGTTTGAAGAGATATTATCAGTAAAGTATTCAGCAGTGGAAAAAAGAGTGACGACAGCTCGCGCTGGCTTTTTATCAACTCCGAGCTGTTTCTAGATTCTTCCTTTCCTGCAAAAACTAGTTCAACCACTTTTCTACAAGCAAAACTTGTCATCAGCCGGAAACTCCGCTATAGATGAAAAAGCAATTTTTTATTCTTTTTATTTTATTTCAATATATTTATTTTACAAATTTATACTATCAGTTCCAGTGTAAAAGTTGCCAAAAAACCTTTCCAGGTTTGTCCTGACAACAGGCAGAAATTCACCACCGGGCACAATTATTAGAAACTCATATCATGAAATAGGTAAGTACTTATATAAAACAATAACCCTCGGCCTACAGACGACACAGTTAGAAGAACATCAATATTAATTAAAATAGGCGGGTAGATGGAAAAAATATTGCTGGTTAAAGAACATAAACTTGCGTTACTATGGAACGATTGTGCTGCAGTACAATATAAACGAGTATGGCCAGTGTAGTATAGCAATTATAGTTATACCATAGGATACGCATACAGCATGCTCCAAACAAAAGCTTAGTTTTTATCAAGCAGATTAGTATACTAATGATGTAATTACACTTTAGATATAATATCCGAACTAAAAATACACATACATATATTTGCACACCATATAGTACACACACGTACCTACCATAAATACATACAAACACATACACACAAATACATAGATACTTGTATAAAATAATCATAAACCTACCTGTAATATAATATACATAATATACATATATACACACCTTCGGCACTCAAACGTAATGTCTAATATGGATATTGACTTCTGATATTTTGTATATAATAATTTTTTAGTTTTCGTTTGGAGTTCTTTTGGTTCAGTGATTCCCTTAAGAGTACGGGTAATTCGTTGTACAGCCTTGGGATTATATACTCATTAGTTCGTCTACCATAAAAATTTGTACTTCTGGACTTTGTGACCACATTTTTCTTGGTAATTTGTCTGGTCCGAATGTTGCCTTCCATTGGAAAAAGAAATTGTTGAGGGCTTAGAAATTGTTCACTAAGCAAAGCACATTCTACATATTCGTGTACTGGTATAACGTCGCAATATCCAAATAGTCCTCGGTCTTCATATGTAATATCATTGACATTTACCTTTTTAAGAGAATATTATGACATGGCTAGATAATACTCTGCCAAGTTCCCACTAAATCCTCTAGGGTGCGCTATACAATGCGTAGAATACCGTATGACTTCTTCTTCTTCTCTTTTTTATGGCCTCTGCTTGTAGCAATTTACCAATGTCCAGTCAATTCAATTCAATTCTTTTTTATGGCCTCTGCTTATAGCAATTTGCCAATGTCCAGTCTTCGTAAATCAAGTATATAAATCAACAAATAAAAACGTAAAAAAATGAAAAATGTGAATGTGATGTGAAAATGGCGGATGATCCAAAATGAAAAATCTACCGTATGACGAATGAATCATAGTCAAGACTTGACGTTTGTCGAGTTGACATCTATACATCAACTGACACTAATGACGTTCGTATTGTTTGTTTACATTTTGTGGGTGTAATGAAATTACGATGTTACACCTTAATAGCTTGCTGACTGAAATCGGGTTAAGTAAGTTTACACAATTGACCTTACATGTAGATAATCAGGGGGCGCTGTGTCTTGCTGGTGATCCAATGTACCATTCTCGGAGTAAACATATAGATATCAGGTATCACTTTATCAGAACTATTAAAGAACAATAAGAGTATTGAGTTGAAGTACTTACCGACAGACTCGATGCTCGCGGATATATTAACGAAGGCTGTGCCAAGAACTAAGCACTACGAGAGCATGAGTGGTCTATGCATTGTTACTTAGTTAATTGTTTATTTTGTTAAGGTTGTTCTTTGATATAATTTCAATTTGTATGTGTTTTGTTTTATGCCTTTTATTTTAATATGCACATTAAGGGGGCGTATTGAGATTATGTATTTAATGTTTTATTAATGCATAAAACCTTATGTACTCATAATATTGGTATGATATACTGTAAGGATGGGATGTACGGAGAGAAATTAAATTTAAATTAGCGTCATTCAATGTATGACGACGACACTACATCTCCCTTCTTTTTAAAAAAAATAAAATAATGTACTTTTTTATTTTATTTTGAAAAGTATACAATTTTCTTAAAATCTAAACATACATTGATATGGAAATAATAAGTGAGTAAGATAAGCTTTAATTTTTAAATAATTTTGTATAATTTTTGTGGACTGTTTCAATTTTATTGTCTTTAATTATACGAACATTAGGCGAAGTATCTTCTAAAACTTTAAAAGGACCATTAAACACACTCTGAAATTTATTGCAATTTTCATTTTGTACTAATATTAGATCATCAGGCTGGTATACAATTGGGTTAACTTTCTTATCATATTCATATTTCCTGATATTCTTTGATAATAACAAATTTTGCCTAGCTTGTTCTTGAGATTTCTGAAGTCTATATTTTAAACATAACGGATAATCATCAGTGTTATAAAGTGGTTCAACTTTCTGAGTCAAGTTCGAAGGTAATTTACAGAGCTTTCCAAAAACTAACTCATATGGTGTAAATTTAGTAGAAGAATGAACAGTAGTATTATAACTAAAACACCAATACAGAACCCATGTGCTCCATTCTCTAGGATTATTGTCAGTCTGTATACGAAGAAATGCATTTAAATTTTTGTGTGTGTTTTCTAGAGAACCAATAGACTCATGATGATAAGCGGTAGAGAATAGTTGTTTAACATCAAGTAGTTTACAGACCTCGGTCATTGTTGATGCTATGAACTCTGAACCTCTGTCTGTCGCGATTTCTCGCGGTATACCATACCTTAAAATGAAGTTTTCCACGAAGGATTTAGCTACGGAGACTGCATCCTTACGTTCTAAAGGAAAAGCTGACACGAACTTAGTGAGTTCGCATTGAATAGTTAATATGTAAACCTTATCATAATAATCCTTATCTAGGGGCCCAACTAAATCTAAAAATATTTTATCAAATGCACCCATCGCAGTTGTCGTCACAACCATAGGCTCTTTGATAGGTAGGGAATGCTTCTGCATTTAGCATTTTTTACATTTTGTAACAAAATCGGTTACATCACCTTCCATGCCTGGCGAAAAATAAGACCATTTAATGCTTTTCAACATTCTTCTTATTCCGGCATGACCGCTAGTTGAAAGGATGTGATAGTCATTTATAATTACCTTTTTGTCGTCATCTGACATTAGGTACTCTTGTAACTCCTTTTAAAATATTAAGTCGTGGTCCGGACCATATTTTTCTAGCATTAATTTCTTTTGACAACCAGTCAATAAATTCGCTACAACTTGCAAGTTTTATAATAAAGACTTCCTTTATATTCATTTTACTACAATATTGCTCCAGTTTACTCACGTATGCGTCTCGCGTCATATATGATCGTAAATCTGGACATGTATATAGTCTTAATTCATTTTCTTTATATAAAAATTATTCTGAGCTTTTTAAACTCATGCGCATCTTTTTCTGAGAAACGAAACATAGTTCAACACAATCTAAAGGCTTTTTAAGCATTTCAACTACTTTCAGTTGATCAGGCTGAAAATCAGTTGTAGGCACCGATAAACTAGGTTGAATATTCTGTTCCTTATCTAAAATCCTTTGCTGACGTCTAGTCATTACCTTTACTAGTCTAGTCATTACTTTTACTCCTTCATTCATTTCTTTCAAATCATCTGACATTTTTTCACTCGAGACAACGCGTCTGCTGGCACATTATCCTTTCCTTTTATATATTCAATCACAAAATCATACTACTCTAAGACAAGTCGAAACTTAGTTAATCTACTAGATGGATTGTTGATATTGAACAAATATATTAAAGGGCGATGGTCAGAAAAGATTTTAAAAACTTTTCCGAATAAATACGGTCGGAAATATTTGACCGCCCAAACTATAGCAAGCATTTCTTTCTCTATAGTTGGATAATTTAGTTCGGATTTATTCAAACTACGACTCGCGTAGGCAACTGGCCTATCGTCCTTATTACATAGAACCGAGCCTATCGCTAAACCTGAGGCGTCTGTGTACAAATGAAATTCATTGTCATTTGATAAATCCGGATATTGCAACAATGGTGGAGAAGCTAGACTTTTTTTCATTAATTCAAATGATTTATCGCATTCACTTGTCCAAGTGAATTCAGCGTTTTTCTTTAATAGTTTATTTAATAGAACTGCAATCTCTGCAAAATTTGGAATGAAACGACGATAATAATTTGAAAAAGCTACAAACCGTCTGACTTCGTCTGAACTTTTTGGTATTGGGTATTTTTTATAACACTTGTTTTTTCAGGATCTGGTTTCACCCCCTCAGCACTAACCACGTGTTCTAGATATAATAATTCTTTAACCAAAAACTTACATTTACTGGGATTCAGTTTCAAATTAACTTTACGTAGCCTGGATAAAATATCGACTACATTTTTATTGTGTAAATTTCGATTACGTCCTATGCAGACTAAATCGTCCATGTACAAAAGACATTTTTCATAATTTAATCCTGATAACGCTATTGACATTGCTCTTGAAAAAGCTCCTACACTAGACTTTAGACCAATTGGAATTCTTTTCATTTGGTACTGTTTGTCAAAAGTGAACGCTGTACATTTTCTAACTTAAACTGATAGTAACCATTTTGAAGATCTAGGTGACTTAAGTACATAGCACCTGAAAGTGAATCCAAAATATCTACAATGTTAGGGAGAGGAAAACGATCCTCAGCAATATTTTCATTTAATTTTCTGTAATCAACAACTAATCTATACTTTTTTATGTTAGAATCGGATTTTTTCGGAACTAAAAGTAAAGGACTCGACCATTCACTAGTACTTTCTTCAATTATATCATCCTGTAACATTTTTTTAATTTGTTTCTGTATTTCCCATCTTTGAAACATAGGTAATCGGTACTGTTTTGTATAAATCGGCACCGTATGAGGTTTTAAAATAATTGACTGTTGATAAATACTACTTGTAGATAATTTATCCCCTTCTAAATAGAAAACATAGAAAAAAAAAAAAAAGTGGGTAGGAGGTTGTTGTGTTTTCGAAACTTTTAAGAATTAAAATTAAATTCTGGTGATTAAACTCGTTTAATGCACTACATCAAGACATAATAATATACCACTTACCAGTGTGAGCGTTTTCCCATAAATACACACAGAACTGAACAATACATTATGACTCATCAAAGCTATCAAAACATGCAACCCTCGTTGGCTGGTCTGGAAGCCATGTTTCGTGAGGGTCTGGCCCAGTTTGAGACAAGGCTGCAGCAGGCTACCACCAGCACATCACCAACTTCAACGGACCTGGCAAGTCTGTCTAGCGACTTCTGTAATTTCAAGAACGCCATGCTGCAGGCTCTCAATCTGCTGCAGTGCCAGGTGGAGAGACTAGGGCAACAGATGGATGCCATTGAAATGCGTTCACGCCGCAATATTCTTTTATTCCATGGTGTGGCAGAGGTAGAGACTGAAGAGACACCTAAGGTTGTTGCAGGTATAATTACAGAGCGCCTCAATATTCATAGTTTCAACATTCCAGATATAAAAAGATGCCACCGTTTAGGCCGTCCATCAGGCAAAGTGAGACCAATCCTCGTGAAGTTTCACGATGCAGCTGTCAAGGATAAGGTGTGGTTCTCTAAGGTGGCACTAAAGGGCTCTGGTGTTACACTCTCCGAGTTCCTTACTAAAGGACGCCACGAGACATTCATGGCAGCGCGCGAGAGGTTCAAAGTCGGTGAGTGCTTTACACGGGACGGTTATGTGTTTGTTATAGACTCCAATGGCAAGCGTCAACGTGTGTCTTCTCTCAACGAACTTAAAAAAATTAAGGTGACGAGTGACATAAAGGAGGTTGCAAGTGACAGGTCCCGAAAAACGTTAACACCAGGTCTAAGCGTGCTGGGGCAGGCAAGAATAAATAGTTTACATGGGTTATAGCATCCATAATGATAGTGTGGACCTATGGTAGTAGGTTCGGTAGTGTCCGTCTGATGTACATTCGTAATATGTATCTACTTTCACTTTTACTGTAACTATACATATTGTGTTGTGTTTTGTTTCCACCCACTATTGGTGTAATGATTACAAAAGTAGGTATTTAATTAACTAGGTACCTATTATTTTATACTTCAATTTCAAACTTTGTTTACATACATGTAATAACCACGAGCGACTTTGCTTTGTATTGTCTGTCCGCTGTCAGTCAACTGTCACCTGTCAATGTCAATGTAATTTCTATAACTTTAGGCTGACTACAGACTTACTATTTGCGTTTCGTTAGTGCAAAGTACAAAACATGTTTTAATTATTTAATTAAATTACGGTCTTCCGGCCGTACGCGAACCAAATGGTTTATCACGAAGCGATGGAAAGAGACCGGACGGTATGTCGTTGCTACCGTGGAAGATGGGAAGGCCTTTGGTGTGGGACGCTACATGCGTTGACACCTTAGCACCTTCACACCTTCCAAGCACATCCGGATGTGCCGGCGCTGCTGCTGCATCGGCTGAAGGCTTTAAACGGCGTAAATATGCTAACCTAGCAGGTGATTACATATTTGAGCCGTTTGGGGTTGAGACACTGGGGTCATGGGGTCCGAGTGCTCGCCGCCTTTATAGAGACATTGCTAAACGTCTAATCGATGCTTCTCAGGACCAGAAGGCTGGCTATTTTCGGGCCCAAAGAATAAGTATCGCCATCCAACGTGGCAACACAGCCAGCATTCTGGGAACCTTCCCAGTCGGCAATGACGCGGAGGATTTTTTAAACGATATTTTGTAATGTAAATATTTTTAGTCTATAATTATGTTTATTTTGTATATTGTAATTCTTATTGTAAATAAATATTATTTAATTTATATTTTATTTTTTCGTTTTGCTCATAATTGCTCGATGGCTTAATTTATTTTAATTATTATTTTGTTTTTGTGGTAAATTGACCTGGCCCGTCATCTAACTATATACCTACTAAAGCCATGTACTTTATTATTTGCTTGAAGCCATAGTGTGGAGGGGCGTTTTGTGATTTCTGACGCTCAACTGGCGGGTGGATTGTAAAGTAATAGAGTGTAATAGTATATTTATTACATTTATTTTATTTTTCTTTCTTTTAATATTATTATATACATTACTTTTTATATTAACACATTCGACATAATTTTGTATTATGTCGGAATCTGAAAATGAGAGTGATAGCGAAAGCTTCTATTCTGCGTCTAGCTTAAGCGGTAGTTATACTAGTATTCTATCTGTACCATCACTCGGTGATACGTTAAAAACCCAGTTTTCTGATGTCCCTAAGAACTTTAATGTAGTCCATTTTAATGCTCAAAGTATTCCCGCCCATCACTCTGATATGCTGACTAGCTTTGACTGTAAGAATATCCACGCTATTCTAGTTTCGGAGTCCTGGTTTAGGCCTTTTCATTCGTCAGTGTCTTTCCATCTTCCTGGTTTCGAGTTGATTAGAAATGATCGCGGTGGCGACGGAAAGGGAGGCGGTGTTGCTGTTTATCTGCGTAGTTATATTCCTTACAAAATTCTAGATACTTCAGCACAACCGCCACTCTCGAACGCTGGGGAGCACCTATTCTTAGAGGTGGAGCTATACCACTCGAAATTTTTACTCGGAGTCTACTACTGCCCGTCGTCAAATATATTTTTTTTTTGCCTCTTTTGAACACCTCCTGGAAAAGTGGTCACCCTCTTACAGTCACGTAATCATAATGGGAGATTTTAACACGTGTCAATTAAAAAACGATTCCCGCACCTCCTCATTCCGTCACGATTCTTTATCCCACAACCTTTCCATTCTTCCTTTAAACTCCACTCACCACGTTCCTGGCCGCAATCCATCTCTTATCGACCTTATACTAGTATCATCTTTACAACATGTCGCCAGGCATGGTCAATGCAGCGCAGATGCCTTTTCCTATCATGACCTACTGTTCCTCTCCTACAAACTCCGCCCCCCTAAGGCACGACCGCGTATTTTGTGGCAGCGCAATTTTGGTGGAATGGATTTAGATAATCTTTGTGAGGATGCTGATAAAATCAACTGGGGTCCTCTATTTCTCTCAGACACGGTTGACAAGAAGGTTAATATTTTTTCATCTAAATTAATAGAACTTTTTGATACACACGCACCTGTACGGCAGATTAAAGTTAAACATCATCCTGCCCCATGGATAACTGATTCCATCAAGGATACGATGGCAAAGAAAGCAGCTACGAGACATAAATACAAGTGTCGGCCAGCACCTAACAATTTGGAAAAATATGTATCTATACGAAATCACTGCAACAAGGTGTGTAGGAATGCACAACGCCGATATATTCACGCCTCGGTTGAAAATGCAGATCCATCTAAGGTCTGGAAATTTCTCAAAACAATTGGAGTTGGGAAGTCTAAACAACATAATCATCCCTATTCCTTGGATCTTGAAGCACTTAATTTGCATTTTTCTTCTTCGTCTAATTTAGCAGGGACGACTAAAGTAGCAATACTGAATAATCTTTCATCACTTCCAACTCCACAGCACTCAGCTTTCGTCTTCGAACAATTCACCGATTGTGATGTTAAGAAGAGCATACTGTCTATAACATCGAATGCAGTTGGAATTGACTGTATAAGCCGTAACATGATCTTACCTATTCTCAACCAAATCCTTCCTATCATAACCCATATTCTGAACTTTTCTATAGCTAATAGTCAGTTCCCTACTGCTTGGAAGGAGGCTGAAATCATTCCTTTACCTAAGACACGCAATCCTTCATCTAACACTCATTTCCGTCCTATATCTATCTTACCTTTCCTTTCAAAATTGTTAGAGCGCCTTGTTCACTCTAAGCTCACCAAATTCCTTAACACGAACTCTCTTCTCAATCCCTTCCAGTCCGGTTTCCGTCCTGGCCACAGTACTGTTACGGCTTTAGTCAACGTCACGGATGATATCAGATTAGGCATGGAGGCGGGAAATCTCACGGTCTTGTGCTTGTTAGATTTTAGTAACGCCTTCAATACCGTAGATCCCGATATCTTGCTTGGTATACTCAGCTCTATTAACATATCTCCAACGGGAATTGGCTGGTTTCGTAGTTACCTGTCTGGTCGCCGTCAACGTACGCGTCTGGAGGAATTGTCTCTTCTTGGTGTGATGTCGCAGTCAGTGTACCACAGGGCGGCGTTTTATCTCCACTATTATTCTCTATTTTTATTAATACTATCTCTAAACATATTACTTCATCCTACCACCTTTATGCAGATGATCTTCAGATATATACGCAGGCTCCCTTGGATCAGCTACATAATGCAATCAATACCATTAATCTGGACCTGGAGCGCATTTGTGAATGGAGCAACAATCACGGTCTTCAGGTTAATCCATCCAAATCCCAGGCAATTATTACTGGCAGCTCTTGGTTTATGTCACGCCTTGATATTACGCAGTATTTATTTAGCCGGTTCGTCAATTGTTGTGTTGTATTGTATTGTCTATGGTTGCACGGGGTCAGTTGCATACTGTTATTTCTTTATTAATATTATTATATTTAATATTATTATATTTGATACATGTTGTGCATTTTTATTTTTATGTGTTCAGTTTATTTGCAATATGATCTATTTATTTATTTATTTAATGTATATTCTCTATTTATTATCATACTATCATTTTTTTTATTGTTTATTTTAGTTTTAATTTGTGGGAGGGGGGCGCCATCTCGTCATCAGGCCCTCTCTGAAAAGCAGCGCTGTCTAACAGCATCAAGCTGAGAGTGGGCCTAGTTTTTTACACAGATAAGGCACAAGGTGGTTGCACTGGCGCGGTTCACGGGTCACCGACCTTCACAAAGGCACTTCTCACTGACTATATTTTATTTGTTTTATGCTTGTTTTTATATATTTTTTTATTTTTAATGTTTTGTTTTTGTGTAGGTACTTACCCTGTATTTCTCTGTATTTCTGTGTGTCTGTATCTGTGTAGAAATTAAAAGCATTTTCTTTCTTTCTTTCTTTCAGTTGCCCCAAATTACTTTTAATGGTACCCCTGTCGAAATAAGCGACACTGTTAAGAACGTGGGTGTCCATATTGATAATACATTGTCCTGGGATTATCATCTACAAGAGGTTAGACGCAAAGTATTTGCATCTACGGGATCCCTGCGTAGACTGCGAATGCTGCTTCCGATTTCCACTAAAACTGCGCTGGCACAATCGTTATTACTCCCAATCCTTGATTACGCTGATGTCAGCTATCTTGATCTTACAGAGGAGCAACTTGATAAGCTTGAGCGACTCCAAAACGTTTGTATTAGATTCATATTTGGTCTACGCAAATATGACCATGTATCCGAATTCCGCAAAATGCTCAAGTGGCTCCCAATTCGCCTTCGCCGGAATACTCATATCCTATCTCTATTATACAATATACTGTTCAATCCTTGTACCCCCCGATATCTTAAAGAACGATTCAAGTTCCTCCATGACACACATTCTAGATCTCTGAGGTCATCAGAAAATTTAATTATGGAAATGCCGGTGCATTTCACTAGTTTCTCTGACAAGTGCTTCACTATTCAAGCAATTCGTCTATGGAATGCCCTGCCGCTACATATCAGACGCGCTCAAACAATAGTATCTTTTAAAAATATGGTAAAGGATTACTATCTCACTTCCGTTAACTAGAAACTCGCTAACGCTATCTATATCTTCTATTCTATCTATCTATATATTAAAGTATCCTTTAATATTTAAAACAGGCATTTTCCTCACTAATATTTTATCTTCTTATCTATTTCTTGAACTTCACAACCATCTACTCTCTTTGTAAAACCTTTTCTTTTTATGTATAATATTTATATTACATTGTGCACAACCCCTATCAATTTCAACAATTTTCTTTCCATCCTGAGGTTGTCTGGAAGAAATTGCTCTTTAGCAATAAGGCCGCCTGTTGTACATTCTTTTTAAAAATATGTTATATTTGTTTATGTTTTTGTGTACAATAAAGAGTATTTGATTTGATTTGATTTGAAAACATCGGCGAATTTCGCACATATTTTCTCAATTTCTAACTGTTCCTCAACATTCAAATAATTTAATTTTAATTCTTTAAATAACTTCTTTACTCTATCGGCATTAATAGTAGGTTTATCAAAACAAAGTAATGAATAATCCGACAAGTTTTCCATTTCCGGACTGAAGAAACTTAAACTTATTTCCTCGTCTCGTGTATTTAAAATCTGGATAGGTATTTTACCACTTAAAGGTCTCACAATACATCCCGCCATATAAACACCTTCACACAATTGTTTTGGCAAAACCAAGCATTCGTCTTTCGAACTCGTCGACACAAAATGTAATGACTCACATCTTGGCATTAAATTAATATATTTTGCACCCCTCATAGGTGGTTGTAAAGATAAACAAATTTGGACATTATTGTTTATCAAGCTTAACGTATCTAATTCTAAATCTAATTTCGCATTGTGCCTTTAAGAAATCTAAACCTAATATCCCGTCACTCTTACAACATAACTCTTTGAATACATGAAACCTGTGTACAAATTCCAATTCCTTAAATGAAAGTGTTAAATCAACAAATCCGATTGAGTTGATCTCACCACATACTCCGTTTATTCTTACTTTCCCTATTTGGAATGGAATGTTATTCTGTTGCAAGGTATCATATTTTACAGCACTAAGTGACGCACCCGTATCAACTAACCAACTATATCTAACTATGGGGCAAAGGCCCCGCAGCACGCAACCCTTCTAGCCTGCTTCTGTAAGGACGGCGGATGGGGATCCCGCCGTAGAATAATACCTGTGGGATAATTTCAAAATGCTTTCGTCTGAACGCATACAAGTCTGTTCATCCGCCGCACCTCGGATGGCATCTTTTAAAGAATCATAATTTCTTGCAGATATTATAGTACTTAAGTTACTATTTCGCAAACCAGCGGCAAATCGGTTTATGGCCATTTTTTCGTTCAAGGGCTTAAGAACATCATATTTTTGAGTGTTACCATCAGCCTGCGAAATGGTCAAATTAACAAATAAATTCTCAATTTGCTTACCATAGTCCTCGATGTTTCGCTGACTTTGCGTACACCGCATCAATTGTTGCTGCAACGCTGTAAAAGACTTTTTGGACAAAAGATATTTTTTCATATCATCAACAAGGCCTTGCAAACTACTATAGCTCTGAGATAATCGTAGCTTGGCATTTTCTGATAACCGTGTTTTCAAAATGAATTGAATAAGAGTCGATTTCCCTTTATCATCAATTAGAGAAGTATATAGTTCTATTGCGGAAATTAATTGTTTCGTTACATTTTCTGAACCGTCCATGACCGGAAGTAAAGATACTGCCGTTTTTAAATTAAAAGACTCCATTTTTTCACTTAGAGCTTTTGGCAAAGATAAAACCTAAGTGCATAAACCCTTAATCTCTTTAGATAACTTAGTAACTTGATCCGTAAATTTATTTATTACACTTAGTTCACTCTCACTAATATTCTTAATATTACTATGCAAAAGTAACAACTATGTATTAAAAGTATCTAGAATTGTATTTGCCTCTATATATTTTTGCAAACTAATAGAACCTTCACGACGCTTCGGTCCAATTTTTATCAAGTAAGTTTTAATTTCAAGCAACTCCTTATAACATTCTTCTATTTTTTCTGTCATGAATAATATCTTAATTTAATATTATTATTAATCATTTTGTACCATTACATACAAAAATAATATAGTAACTAGGTATAATTATAACTCTACAATATAAAGTCCACTAAATAAGTCCTTGAAGTACATACCGTACATTATTATTAACCTTATGTGTACAGCACCTTTTAAACACTAACACGATATATATTTTTCGCAAATTTTCTTATTTTTCTTTTATATATTGTTCTAACTGTAGTGACAGCATATCACACAATTCTTACTCCTGGCTGCTCGTCTTGGGTACCTGGCATACTGCGCATCTCCTGACCTCGACGAAACCAACTGCTTGACCTTCTAAATTGGTGTTCATGGATTTCCCGCCGTATCCACTGACGGTGACATTTCCCATATAGGCGATACACAATATATAATAATGCAACCACTAAAACCAGACAAATCACCCCCAACATATGAGTGATTGTACTCGTGTGGCTTTGCATTTGCTCTAATGCGACGCGTTGGTACCTCCACTCGCGTACCCACTGGGCTATGATTACAGACTCCTCCTTTGACTGCTGTTTACCCATTTTTCACAACAACTTTCACTACGAAACCGCAAAAAATATTCGACGCGATCCGTCACAATCAAAACAGTAATTGCACTCATCACTTAGTCTATTGTTTTAGAACTTGTAACGCGTAAAATTACAACTCCATATTTAGCGATCGGAATGCAGCGCGAACCCGATCGCTTACTGGCAGGGTCGCCATGTAAGGATGGGATGTACGGAGAGAAATTAAAGATGTTATTGGTTTCACGATCTAATTTAATATGCTCGTTAAATGAGGATTACATGCTATTATATACTAATTATAAGTAGCGTCATTCAATGTATGACGACTACACTACAATACTGGCACCAGCTATTTGAATGATATTCTAATTTATATCATATCATTAAGAAAATTTGCATGCTATGTCAATTGCTCAAAAGAACTCACTTTAGACCTTAGACAGTACGATTGTAAACAAATACGAGGGTGGATTGAAAAGTAGTCGGCCTAATACTGATCCATTTAGTTCTAAAAATCAAATCTACACACATCATTTAGTTCAGTTCAGACCTGTTAATTGTATGAAGTTTGAAACGTGTGCGATAATTAGTTTTAATTTTATAAATTTATTAACAAAGCAATCTGACATCATTTCCGCAAATGGAGCAAATCGAGCAGCGTGCCGTCATTAAGTATCTCCATAAGAAGGGGCTGTCATCAAAAGCCATCCATGATGATATGGTCAGTACATTAGGGGATTGCGCTCTTTCATATTCATCCGTCAAAAAATGGATAGCAGAATTCAAGCGTGGTGGAGAGAGTGTGAAAGACGAACCCCGCTCTGGAAGGCCTTTGACGTCCACTACTGACGAAAATGTAAAAAAAAAATCGACTTCATTATGGGAGACCGCAGAATGAAAATTAGAGAGATATAGCCGAGATTATAGGCATCTCTTATGAACGTACTCAAAACATAATAGTCAACGTGTTGGGTTTCCACAAGGTGTCTGCGAGGTGGGTTCCGCGACTGCTTTCAGTTGAGCAAAAAAGGATGCGATTGACTATTGCACGCGACTGTTTGGAGTTATTTGAAGCTGATGAATGTGATTTTTTGAATCGTTTTATTACTATGGACGAAACATGGGTTCATTACTGTACACCGGAAAAACAACAATCAAAAAAAGTGGAAATTACCTGGTTCACCACCCCCCAAAAAGGCTAAGTCAATTTTGTCGGCAAGTAAGGTGATGGCTTCAGTATTCTGGGACTCGAAGGGTGTGATTATGGTTGATTATCTTGAAAGGGGTCAGACTATAAACTCTGATTATTACTGCACTTTACTACGTCGTTTACGAGAGGAAATAAAAGAAAAACGTCCAGGAATGATCAGAAGAAAAGTCCTATTTCATCAAGATAACGCTCGTGTTCACACGTCTGTCCAATCAATGGCAGAAATTCACAACTGTGGCTTTGAACTGTTACCGCATCCACCTTATGCACCTGATCTGGCACCGCACTTGAGAGGTCAAAGATTTTTGACAAATGACGAGGTCAAAGCAGCAGTAGACGCATATTTTGACTCTAAGGAGGAATAATTTTTTTTCAACGGGCTAAATGCTTGGAAGGGAAGATGGCAAAAGTGCATTGAACTTGATGGTGATTACGTTGAAAAATAAAAATATATTTCATTTATTATGTATTTATTTTCTTGGTTAGGCCGATTACTTTTCAATCCACCCTCGTATTATTAACAATAAAGTTCCTTAAAAGTGTGTCATTGTATTTCTACACGCGGAACCTTGCAAGGATCCTCCCCCACAATAACAAGTATACGCACAGAATAATTGATACGGAATAATACGGCACAGGTTGCGGTTGGTACAAGTAAAAAATTGTATAAAAACTTACCAACAAGGAAGTAAACGTGACAAGTACTTACAAGACGTATCGAATATACTGAACAGTAATAATAAAGTAGTTACTTACTAGGTAACTACTAACAAGTAAATATTCACTAAAGTAACAGTGCAACTTTAAAACTTGCAAGGACAACCGCTTTAAAATCGATTTCATGTAGTTATAGTATAGGTACTAGCGGATGGCTTTGCTCGCTTGACCAATTATATACCCAAAATGTGTCAACAGGTGCACCGAGTACAGATGAAAATGATTGTCCATTATAAAAGACACAAACCTCAAATGTACCAGGAATACATAACAACATAAGAGCCTTCAAGATTAGAGAGACTGACCATAATATTATAAAGTACCACGGGCAACAAAGGAGCTATTTTTATATAAAGTGGCTCTCTTTACTTCTTAATTTTAAAATAATTATATTGTTATTGTATTTTCTTTGCTTATGTTACTTACCGAACTATTGCTACTAAAAATGTAGCAATAGTACGGTGCATTGTGCTTACCGGACTACTGCGAATAAAAAGTGGCATTAGTTCGGTATAATCGGTATACCGGACTTACCACCGGACTACTGTAAATAGGCCAAAACCCGTCCATTGGTGAAAACCGCATCAAAATCCGTAATGTAGTTTTAAAGATCAAAGCATACATACAGACGGAAGCCACTTTGTTTTATAATATGTAGTGATGTGAAGTGAAGAAAAGCAACAGAAACTGTGATGCAAAGTGACGTCATTGTCTATAATTCTACCTTCTCTACCACGGCGAATATTCTGAAGAGCTCTAACAACTAATCCCACCCTTTCCTTCCCTTTCCAGAACTGGTTTAGGTTCTAGTCCACACACTGTTTAGTTGATTCCCTCTCTCATCAATTAACTCATCCTTGTTTACCGAATCAATTGGAATCTCATTCCCAGCTCACATGTTTCTTACAGCGGGGCGTGAAAAGAAACCAGGAATACATAACCACATAAGAGCCTTCAAGATGTTAAATTCTTTTAAATTCAAAGTTTAGTTTATTTAAATGTGTCAATAAAAGACACAAACCTCAAATGTACCAGGAATACATAACAACTTAAGAGCCTTCAAGACTTCTTTTGGGTGCAAAGGGGCCCTTCTTACATCTATCGGGCCCCAGCGACCTCACCTGCTAGTGGCGCACCTGCTGATTAACGGACGAGGTTCGTATATTACGGTACCCATGTGGTGGCTTCGGCCCCTACGGGTCCGGGGGGGTAACACCGTGCAGCTGTGCTAAAGCCCCCCAAATAACCCAGCCCAGGTGGGTTGCGTTAGGGGTTCAGCAGCTGCACTGCCGGGCCCGGGGCGGTGTATGGTGCGGCAGGCAGGGGTCCAGTGGGGGCGAAGCGGAGTCTAGTGTGGGTGGTGTAGGTCGATTCGCCGGCCAGGGAGACCCTTAGCAACGGCGTTGCCGCGGCCGCCCGCAACATAGTCATGGGGCCCGCCTGGGTCCAACCCCCCCAGTGCCCCACATGTTGCGTATAATCCTGTTGTGGGGTCGCCACTCCGGGTGGTAACCGGTGTGGGGTAGCGGCGGCCTTGCATCAGGGGGGTTTGGGAGCCCTTCCGTCCGGCGGGTCGGCTCCGACCTAACCACACGGTTCTAGACGAAGCTAGCCTCTGCACTTTGTCACTTACTGCCACACCAAATATCGCCCTGTCTTCACGCTTCCCCATATCTCACCATGACAGTGCAACAAATTAATAGACGGTACACAGCGGCCCCTAGAAACCTCACAAAGTTGACTTCATTTGAGGTGGAGTTCGTGAATATCCGCGGACTCCATGTAAACCTCGATACCGTCCACCATCACCTGGAAGTCGTATTTGGTCTCCCACGCTGACCGGATCGTTTTCCACGTGGCTCCGCACTAAAAAAATTGTTTTTGTGGGTTTATTTTCGCGCTAGCGACCTGAATAAGGTATCAAAAGTTGCGCATTCGCAAGGCGCATCCGCCGGTACATCACAAGTTAAGTGACGATAGCCAGTGAAAAGTTATAGAAGAAATAGTGATTTTTTGGTGAATGTGTATATGTTTTTCGGCAATAACTCAGTGAGTGTAGTGATTTCCGCCTGAGAAGAAGTGCCTCCGGGTGCCCCCCGGCTGCCCGCACCTGCCAACACCTCCACCTCGATCTGCGAGCGCACGGTTACGGAGTAAAAGAGGAACTTCCTCTTTTGCTTCGGGCCACGCCCAGTCGAAATTTCATCGGAGCGTACTGAAAATTTGGGGAACACAAGAGCTCATCACGGACAGCACTTCGGCCGTGGTGGAATAATTTTAAGACAATCCCAAAGTGAGTTATTTTAAATTAAAATTCAAAACTTTGACTCTACGTAGTTCAGTTTGGGTGCACTTATAGAACAAACTGCAACTGCTATAAGTTGCGCGCTCGCCAGTGGAAGAGACCCAGCGATTGTCAAGAATTTTGGACAATCTTTAGACTGTAGAATAATTAAAAAACTAACTTTTGTGTATTTTTTGCGCAAATTTTTTCAATTTTGTGTATTTTTTGGGTACTATTATTTTATGTTGTAGACCCGTATTTTTTACTATTTATTGAATTTTTTATGTATTTTTATATTGTGTATATTCACAAAACACATATACTTTTCCACTGTTATAATTTTACTTGCCTTGTTATAATTTAATTTGACAATTTGGCAGTTGACATTTAACGTTATTTTATATATGTAACAAATATTTTTTAAAACATCTAAGTAGACATTTTCTTAGGACTTATTCTCCCACTTTTCGGGGTAAATTTAGAAGTGGTGGTGTTATCATTTAAATTTATTTTCATATACCCCCATATAATTATTTATGATACTAGTGTTTTGATGTCAGTATGAATATGTAGTACGATATTTTTTAAGTGAATTTAAAATATATTTTGTATAAATCTCTGATGATGCCGTGAGGTGAAACCGGTCACTGCAAGTAAAATTATAACAGTGGAAAAGTAAATGTGTTTTTGTGCAATATGTGTAGCAGATTCCACCAAGTGCCGTCAATCGACAGTATAAATAGTATGTATTTTTATCTTTTTTATTTGCAAAGTTATTGAATTTTTAGTGTTTTTTGTATATAAATCGGAATTAAATAGTAATAATTAAAATTTTAGGCCCGAATAGTGTTCGGACAGGATGTTATCTGTCCTGGAACCCAAAATCCAGAGTGTCTAACTTCAAAATTCAAAATTTTGGACACAAGTCACATTTTAAATTTTTGGTCCCTTTTTTATAAATTCTATTTCTCCGGATCTAATACACTTAGAGAAACGCGGTTTTCTATATTATATAGGTATCAGCACATTTTTTGAGCCTGGGTACTTTTGGTCCCATTTGGCACCAAAATTATCTTTTAGGTTATTACGTGCTTAGATTGGCGGAGGGAGTCCTGCCGGGGCGTCTAGTGAAAACCTGGTGCCTGTGCGACTCTTAGTTCCGGAGTTATTCGCAGTCAAACCCGGACTTTGACAGCCTGGCGGCCATCTTGTTTTTCTTCAACAGGCCATAGCTCCGGAGCCGGGAGGCGTACGGGCATACCGACTTCACTTTCGGCATCGGTGGGGTCCACTCTACCAGGTTGGGTATCTTTGGATCCAATTTGGACCCAAGATTTATCACTCGTGAGAGAGTGCCTAGTCCGACGCAGGAGGTCAGGCTGAACTCCGCAAAGAGAACCCCGCGCCTCTGCGACTTTTAGTTCGGGAGATACAGCCGGTCAAAGTTCAACTTTGACAGCTGCGCGGCCATCTTGTTTTTCTTATCTTCTTATCTCCCGAGCTATTGGTCGTAGAGAGATGGGATTTTCAGCGCGAAAATAGTTTGCAGGACCTCTTTCCACCGTTACATATAGAGGGGATGGATTCGGTAAAGTCTGGGTCTAAATTTTGGTCCCATAATTTACCGGAAACTGCCCGGTAAAGCGTCTTACCTGTGTTATGTCATCGAGGAACAATTTCGAGACAAAGCCGGGGTGTGCGTGTTCGTTAGGGCGGATGTTTGCTGCCGCCGGTTGCGCTGCCTAGAGAACCCCTCCAATTCCGTCCTTTGGCTGCACGTAGACCATGGCTCTATGAGCCAGATCTACGTGTGCGTCTACCGATCCCACACAGGGGATTCTGAGACAACAAAGCTCTTCCAGTACCTCAGCGAGATGGCTGATGAAGCGCAGGTGCGGTTCCCGAACGCTGACCTAGTATTTCTGGGGGACTTCAATGGCCATCACATTGAATGGCTGGGGTCCCTCAAGACTGATCATTCGGGTAGAGCCGCCCATGCGTTCGCTCTCTCCCACGGTCTGACCCAGATGGTATGCGAGATCACCCGGATACCAGACAGGTCAGATCACGCGCCCGCTCTGCTGGATCTACTGCTGACGAGTCGCCCAGCCCAGTACAGTGTTTCGGTAGGAGCCCCACTGGGTAGTTCCGACCACTGTGTTGTTCACGCTGGCATGAAGGTGTCACCTCCTGCACGTGCTGTACAAACGTCACGGCGACTATGGCACTACTCGTCAGCGGATTGGGACGGTCTACGCGATTATTATGCGTCCGTCCCCTGGAGCCAGCGCTGCTTTGTAGGAAAGGCTCCTTCGGATAGTGCTTCTGCGATTGCTGGCGAGATCAGTTTAGGGATGGATTATTACATCCCTTTCACTGATGTCGCCAGTATCCGCAGAGCCCGTCCCTGGTTCGGGTGAGATTGTGCCAAAGCTGTTCGACAAAAACAGTCGGCATATCGCGCCTGGATCAGGGCCCGGGCTGTGCGCGACCCAAACGTGGGCCACCTCAAAGCAGCGTACAACCGGGCCACAAAATCGAGTAAGAGGGCCTTTAAGAGAGCGGATGCCCAGCGCGTCGCGCGGCTTGGTCAGGAGCTCACTTCCCATCCCACGGGCAGCCGTGGATTCTGGCAACTGGCCAAAGCCGTGCAATCTAACTGTCAGCCCTCGCTGCCACCACTGCGTTACCCAGATGGAACACTGGCTCACAAAGCCCAAGAGAAAGCGGATATGCTCGCAGACCTCTTTGCGGCTAATTCCCGGGTCGACGACCGTGGTGCTACGAAAATGTGCAGCTGAGTTGTCTCCAGTATTAACGCGTCTGTACCGCCTGTCATACTCTTCAGGGCTCGTGCCGGAGGTCTAGAAGGAGGCGAACGTACAACCGATCCCCAAGAAAGGGGATCGATCCGATCCAGGCAACTATCGACCCATAGCTGTCACCTCCGTCATTTGCAAGGTGCTTGAGCTACTTATAAATAAGCAGCTCATGCAATACCTAGAGGATCACTCGCTAATCAATGATCGACAATACGGCTTCAGGCCAAAACGATCAACGGGTGATCTTCTGGCATTCGTAACGCATGTCTGGGGTGGGGCTAATAGCCAAGGACTCGCCGTGCCTTTCCATAGAAAGGCACGGCGAGTCCTTGGCTATTAGCCTGGACATCGCCAAAGCCTTCGATAGGGTCTGGCATGCTTCGCTCCTTTTCAAGCTTCCGGCATATGGTCTACCTCCTCAACTGTGCAGCTGGATTGCCAGCTTTTTAAACGAGCGCCGAGTAAGGGTCCTCTGCGATGGCCAGGCTTCTCGCTTCTTGCAAGTGAATGCCGGGGTACCGCAGGGGTCCGTACTCAACTCTCTTTCTTCTGCATATCAATGATATGCTATCCCTCGGGAACATTTATTGCTATGCAGATGATAGTAGACCTAGTAACTCCAGTGCAGTGTGCTAACACTGCACGGGAGTTACTCGGTTCGTCCGACGGCGGGGCGATCTGTGATAGAGGAGGAGAGACGACATCTCGTGGGTGATCTCGACCGAAACCTCGACAGTATCTCCCAATGGGGTGCCGAGAACTTGGTCGAGTTCAATGCCCACAAAACACAGGCGTGTGCATTTACAGCGAAAAAATCCCCTTTCCTTCCCCTACCCACTCTTCAGAATGCAATATTACCAATGAAGGACAATCTAGACATCCTTGGCATAGACGTTCGTCGAGAGCTAAATAACACAAAATACATTGAGAGATGTATTGGGCTAGCTTCGCGGAAACTAGGAATACTGAACAAGGTAAAGCGATTCTTTACACCGCACCAGAGGTGTCTGCTGTACAAAACGCAGATTAGACCCTGCGTTGAATACTGCTCTCACCTCTGGGACGGCTCCGCGAAGTATTTGCTGGACGCACTCGACGCTATGCAGCGACGCGCTGTTCGCATTATAGACTGTCCGGAGGTAACGGGAAGCCTTGAGCCAATAGCCCAGCGCCGAACAATTGCTTCCTTGGCCGCGTTCTACCGTATTTACCACGGTGAGTGTTCTGAAGAGCTCTTCAACCTGATCCCACCCTCTCCCTTCCGATCCCGAACAACGCGTGCCGGCCAGAGATGTCACCCTCATACCGTGGAAACCGTCTTCGCGAGAACCGAGCGTTTTAAACGATCGTTTCTCTGCCGAACGATGGTGGCTTGGAACGCCCTGCCTGCGCACGTGTTTCCTCCAACATATAACCCTGGGCTCTTTAAGCGAAGCGTGAAGAGGCACATTACAGGGTCGTCAAGTTGAGGGCCACTCTCTATAGTATTCCTGTGTACTGTGAGAGTCGCCCTCAATTGCCAGACGTCGCCTCCGCTTACCATCAGGCGGGTGGCGTCAATTTGTCGACCTAAATATAAAAAAAAAAAAAAAAAACACTACCCAGGGTACCGTTTACATACCCTGAGTAAACACAATACACACATACTTACTGGTACCTATACATATCAGAAGTATAGAGCGCCGCCATGAACCCTATCAGAACGCCGATTAAGGAGAGGCAGAGCGAAGAAACTACAGAGTCACCTAAAACAATAACAAAAGTAGCTGCCATCAGGAAAAGTTTAGAGAATGCCGGCTGTAGTGCCACCAAAACTGTACCTACACGGAGAGGGGTCAGAATGGACCTCTTGGAACCGGTGGCAAAAGTAGTTAAAAAACCGGTGTTAACACGCACTCCGCCAAAAACTATGACTGCCAGAATTAAAGCCGCTACCACCTCGGCCGGCGCCGCGAACACCAACACCACCGCGACCTCTACTTTTGCGACCGCGACCACCACCATCGCGACCTCCAGCATCGCGACCACCACCATCGCGGCCTCCAGCGCGACGACCACCACCACCGCGGCCCCTACCAAAACAGCTACCACCACCATCACAGCCGCCCCAGTGCCATCCCAACACTCTCCTGGCAAGGATGTAGCACCACCTGAAACTACACCAGAGCCACCCCGTCCACAAAATAGAGTTGCCAGGGCAAAAGCCCTCTTGATAAGCGGGAAAGCGCATATCATGGGATCGGGAAATATAAAGACTCTTTTTTTGCACTCGCAAATGGGGCGCCATAGGGGCGTTGGAGGCTCTTTACGGAATCGTAAAGGAGGCAGGACCAAACGGTGGCACCGAGACGACAATCACAGACGGAGAATTACCGAACCTCCAGAATAAAGAGTTCACAAAAGTGACCAAACATATAAAAATGATGGAGGAGAGGCTAAAGGCCCAAATAGCGAGCAATACTAAATTATTAAAAGAGAATGAGAGAAGAATGAATGAAGGAAATGGAGTTATGATAGAGATGAAAAAGAGACTCGAAGGTATGGATGTGAGAGCAAAAGAGAGAGAGAGAGTAAGGAAAGAATGACGTATGCAGGTGCAGTATCGGGCCGGAGTGAAAACCAGCTTCCGGGGAGAACCGCACTCCACTCGGTGGTGATCACGTCACGGGATGAGCAAGAGACGAATGAGGAAGTGATTGAAAGGTTAAGAAAGGTAGCGAATGAGTATGAGGGATGGGTGAGAGTTGAGAAAGTAAGAAAGGCGAAGGACAAGAGTGTTATAGTAGGTTATAGAACGGAAGAGGAGCGAAAGACGGCAGCGCAAAGGCTCGGAGATAAGGAGAGGGGCCTTTGCGTAAAGGTGATGAAGAATCGCGATCCCCTTCTGGTGCTGTACGGAGTGTTGAAACTCCACAAGGACGAAGAATTGCTGAACGCTGTCAGGACTCGCAACCGCGAGATTTTCCGCGACCTGCCTGACGACCAGGATCGCATGTCCGTGCAGTACCGAAGGAATGCGAGTAACCCTCTAATGTGTCATGTGGTGCTCAGGGTCTCCCCAATGGTATGGTCCCGTGCCCTAGGACTAGGGAGGCCGCACATTGATCTGCTCCACTGGTGCAGTGCTCCCTATGCCTAGGGTATGGACACAGCAGGAAGTACTGCAAGAGTACGGAGCCCACGTGCAGCCACTGCGGCGGCCTTCGTATGAAGGCCAAGTGCCCGGAGCTGCAGGTGGGAACACAGCCTTCCTGCTGTAACTGCCGTCGGGAGGGGCTGAGCGACACACGGCACAGCGCAATGTACAACACATGCCCAGTTAGAATGAGATGGGACGAAATAGCACGAGCAACAACCCAGTACTGCTAAGGGCGTCCCGGGCATTGCTACCCCATACAGAATCGTGCAGGCAAACCTAATGAAGAAACAGGTGGCAACCCAAGACTTCCTACTCGAATCCTCCAGGCGTAAGGCGTCCGTAGCACTCATACAGGAGCCTTACGTGGGCAATGGGAAGAGGATGCGGGGATACCAGGGCGTCAGGGTCTTCCAGACCGCTGGACAAGGAGATGGGACTGCAAAGGCGGCCATCGTCGTGTTTGACTCGACGTTGGACGTCGTTCAGTACCCGCAACTCACTACCGACAATGTGGTGGTAGTGGGGATCCGGACCAGCGCCTGGACGATCACGCTGGTATCCTTCTACTTCGAACCATCCGAACCCATCGAGCCCTACCTGGAGACCTTGGATAGAGTCGTCCACGGTCTGTTATCTTCGGAGGGGATGCCAATGCGAAGAGTGCCTGGTGGGGTGGCACGACAGAATGTCCTAGGGGCGTCACACTGAGTGGTGCCCTAAATGAATGGGCCCTCCAGGTTCTGAATAGCGGAGACACTCCAACTTTCGACACTGTCAGAGGTGTAACGAGATATCGCAGCTACGTGGACGTCACGGTATGTTCTAGTGACATGCTTCCGCGAGTCGACGGCTGGCGGGTTGACGAGACCCTAGCATCCAGCTCGGACCACAACGGCATAGTGTTCAACATCAATCTAGTAAAATCTTCCGGTACCTCCATTAAGAGGACAAATCGCAGGTATCACACAAAAAAGGCGGATTGGGAGAAATTTGGCACACAGATGGTCGGTGCGCTCCATGACCAACAAACTGGTCTCCAAAATATTGCGAATACGCAGGAACTGGAGACCGTCATTGTAGCGTACACTAACCCTCGAATAAAGAACAGAGATGTTGTCACTATGCCGTGGTGGTCGGAGAAGCTTGCCGAGTTGAGAAGGGCCGTCAACACCAAAAGGCGTCGGATCCGGAATGCATACCCAGTCCGGAGAGAGAGGGTAGTTCTGCGATATCTAGAGCAAAAGGAGATGTATGAAAGCGAGGTAAAAAAGGCACAGGTCGAAAGTTGGAAGGCCTTCTGCGGAAAGCAGGACAGGGAGGGGGTATGGGAAGGGATTTACAGAGTGTTAGGGAAGACCACAGTAAGGGAAGAAGATCAGCCTCTAGTTCATAATGGAACCCACCTGGATTCTTGGGGTTCAGCCAACCTCTTCGCTCAAACCTTCTATCCAGAACATAGAGTTGAGGAGGATAACGAGGGGCATCGTGCCATTAGAAAAAAGGCAGCAGAGATGGATGATGATGACAGCGGCGAGGGTCATCATGGAGATGACCCACCTTTTACTCTCGAGGAATTGCACGATGCTCTTCATAGGTTCAACCCCAAGAAAGCACCGGGGGCGGATGGATTTACATCCGACATCTGCAACCACGCTTTCAGGGCCGACCCCGTATACATCCTCGAGCTGCTTAATCAGTGCCTCCGGCACGGCTACTTTCCTAAGATATGGAAGGAAGCCGTGGTGGTGGTGCTGAAGAAGCCAGGCAAGGACTCGTACACAGTTCCCAAGTCGTACAGACCAATTGGCCTGTTACCGGTCTTGGGAAAGGTGTACGAGAGGATGCTGGTCACCCGATTCAAGTTTCATCTTTTACCAAGGATGAATCCCCACCAGTACGGCTTTATGCCCCAGAAGAGCACCGAAGACGCCCTCTACGACCTCATGGGGCACATAGTGACTAAGCTCGACGCAAAGAGAATAGTCACTATAGTGTCCTTGGACATAGAGGGCGCCTTCGACTGCGCCTGGTGGCCGGTCATAAAAGTACGACTGGCGGAGGAAGGATGTCCGACAAACTTGAGGCAGGGGGTCAGCAGCTACCTTAGCGAAAGGAAGGTAAGGGTAAGGTACGCGGGCGAGGAGTGCAGCCGCTCTATGGACAAAGAGTGCGTCCAAGGTTCGATCGGAGGTCCCTTACTGTGGAACTTACTTTTGAATCCGCTATTGAATGGACTGGAGCGAAAGGGGATGTATGTTCAGGCGTTCGCGGACGATGTGGTATTGGTGTTCGATGGTGACTTGGCACTCGATATAGAAACACAAGCTAATGCCTCCCTCACCTATGTGCAGGAGTGGGGTATCGAGAATAAGCTGAAATTTGCGCCGCACAAGACGTGCGCAATGCTCGTAACCAGGCGATTGAAATACGATATCCCACGCCTGCACATGGGCGGGGTGGACATTTGTCTCTCCGATGAGAATAAGATCTTAGGGTTAACTATCGACCACAAACTCACCTTCAACACACACATTAAGAACATTTGCAGAAAAGCGATCGGCATCTACCACAAGCTCGCGCGGATGGCCCGGATCAGTTGGGGGTTGCACCCCGAGGTGATCCGGACGATCTACGTAGCTGCCGTGGAGCCGACGATATTGTACGCCGCCAGTGCTTGGCACACAACGGCGAATAAGCTTGGCGTCCAAAAGCAGCTGAACGCGGTACAACGCGGTACAGCGCGGTTTCGCCCAGAAATTGTGGAAGGTCCACTGGACGGTCTCCCTGAACTCGGCACTGGTCCTGTCTGGCCTGCTCCCTCTGGACCTCAGAATTCGTGAGGTGGCCTTATTATATGAGGCCAAGAGAGGAGTGGACCAATTAGGGCTTGGGGGACTGGGAGACTGAACGGATGGCCCGAGCAATCGAGGGTCCTCACCCCGCTGTGCACACCGCTTTGGAGTTTACGGACCTGGTAGACGAGGATCAAGTCAACAATTTCACCCATTTGGAGGTACGAATATTTACGGACGGGAGCAAGATTCAAGGGCCGGGTCGGTGCAGCGTTATCGTTTTGGAATTTTCGTTTCGCGGCCGAAACCAAGGCCCTCAAACCTGCTCTCGCGCCGCATTGCACCGTCTACTAGGCCGAGCTCCTGGCACTGTGCAGAGCGGCCAGTGAGATTCTCAGGCGTGGCGCTACCGATAGCAGAGCCGCACTCCTGACGGTAATTAACCGTCATGCCCTCCATCCCCTGGCGGTGGAAGCCAGAACCGCCATTCGGCAAGGCATGGCCCAGGATAGTGAAATCTCCTTATTCTGGGTCAAGGCGCACGCAGGGCTGGAGAGCAATGAGCGAGCCGACGAACTCGCCAAGGAGGCGGCTCTGAAATTGAAGAAGGCACCGGACTACGGTTTGTACCAGGTTTCATTCGTGAAGCGTATTCTGCGTCAGCGGACGCTACACGAATGGAATGAGAGGTACAAAGAAGGTACGACTGCCTCCGTCACCAAGCTTTCCTCCCTTGTGCAGTGGAGGCGTACAGTATCATCCGCAAGATGCCGGTCGCTGGCACAACGCCAAAACTGCTTACGGGCCACGATGGGGTTACAGAATACCTGCACCGTTTCAGGTGTAAGGCGACCCCATCGTGTGCCTGCGATACGGACGCACACGAAACTGTCACACACCTATTACTTGAATGCCCAGTCCATATGACTGATCGATTCAATTTTGAACAGGACAATAACATAACATTAAAAATTACAGAGACGCATTTCTTAAATATGCAGAAAAAATAGTAAAAATAGCGCACACAAGAAATGGTGGAAATATAGTTATATAAGGCAATATTATATAGAATATTGGAAGTTATATAAACAAAAACAGTAAAAAAGAAATGTAAATGTTATAGATAAAAAATCTTAGAAGAATATGAATTAAAATAGATGTAAGCAGGTTTAATCTGCAGAAGTAAAATAGAGAATAATGCTAAGTTTTCTTTTTGAATGTTTAGATTTAAGGAAAAGTTAAATGTTATAAAACCTATAAAACAAGTAGAAAATAAATAAGATTGTTAGCCTAAATATAAATATATAATATACTGATCTAAAATACTATTGTAACGCCATCTCGTAGCGAGTAATAAGACTACCAAACTCGGCGCCATCTAGTAGCAAATCGCAGTACTACTACGTAACGTCTTTCGGGAATGTTCTGTCAAGGTACTTCTATGTAACGTGTTATCTAGAAGCATCTCGAAGGTGTGGAATGTTCGCGATATTTCTTCCGTGAAAATTCCAGAGTAATCTAGAGTAATGACCGCACTATAAAGGCGGAGCACTTCGGTGGCGGATCATCAGTATTTCCAGAGCGATAATACGAGTTATACCTGCGAGTTCAAGTGCGATTAAAAGTATTCAGTGACTTTAAGTGTAGCTTATAGTGAAGTGTAAATTAGTGGTGTAATAAATAAAGTGTTTTGAGGTAGTTCGATCGGCATTTTCCATTCCGTAGAACCCCGGCTCGTAACAATTGGTGTCAGAAGTGGGATTTGGACAATGCCGGTGTTACCGAAAGAAGACACAGAGGGCGTCCGTACCAGGGGTCAGCGCCAGCAGGAGTTGGACAGCAGGCGCTTCGGAGGTAATACGCCGGAGAGGTTGGGTGGTCAGGAGCAGCCAACGGTGGAAGCAGGCCCGCCCACGGTATCTCCAGCGCCAGCACCTCCAGACTTTGCTGCGCTGATGGCGATGCTACAGGAGCAAGCCCGTCGCCAGGAGGAGCAGGCCCGCCACCAGGAGGAGCAAGCCCGTCGCCAGGAGGAGCAAGCCCGTCGCCAGGAGGAGCAGGCCCGCCACCAGGAGGAGCAAGCCCGCCGGTTGCAAGAACAGCTGCTGCGGGACAAGGAGGAGCAGGCACGCCGCCAGGAGGAGCAGGCACGCCGCCAGGAGGAGCAGGCACGCCGCCAGGAGGAGCAGGCCCGCCGGTTGGAAGAACAGCTACTGCATGACAAGGAGGAGCAGGCACACCGCCAGGAGGAGCAGGCACGCCGCCAGGAGGAGCAGGCCCGCCGGTTGGAAGAACAGCTGCTGCGTGACAAGGAGGAGCAGGCACGCCGCCAGGAGGAACAGACGCTCCTCATGAAAGATCTTCGAGCGACTTTTGGCAAGGAGATGAATGTGATGAAGGATCAAGTTCATCATGTTGAGAACCGCATCACGGAAGCCGAAACTCGGATTGAAGATGTAAAAAACCAGATTACAGATGTGAGGAAAGAGCTGGGAAATCTGAAAGCTGGAGATGGGATTGCGACTTCCTTACCTGCCGTACCTTCAGCGCGTGGATTTAAAGTACCGCCATTCGATGGGACATCTTCATGGTCAGCCTATAAAAAGCAGTTTGAAGCCGTTAAGAAGGCAAACGGGTGGAGCAAAGCCCAGGCCATGACTGCGCTTACATTGGGTCTGCGAGACAAGGCGTTAACCATCCTAGAAGCTCTCAGAGACGATGTATCCTACGAGCAGCTACTAGAAGCCTTGGAAGCCAGATACGGTGACGCTCACCTGGAACACGTGTATCGTGCGCAGCTGAAGGATCGTGTCCAGCGCACTGGTGAAAACTTGCAACAGTGGGCCCTGGAAGTAGAGAAGCTGGTACGGAAAGCATACCAGTCGGTACCTGCGCTCATCAATGGGAATCTGGTGCAAGCATTCATCGACGGCATCCACGACCTGGAAGTCAGGGCTGCAGTGAGACTCGGGCACCATGAGACTCTCAAAGACGCCTTGGCTCATGCTTTGGAGGTCGAAGCGGTACGGAGGGATCATCGATCTCACCGCGTCAGGGAAGTTGTAGCATCACCGGCTCGGGACCGTTTCACGAGGTATAGCCCTAGGTGCTACACATGTGGTGAGAGGGGCCACCTTCGATCCAGTTGCCCAAAGCGGACTGCAGAAAGAGCAGGAAGTCGTTCCCAAGGAGATAGGGTGACTAACGTCACCGCCCAGCAACAGCAGGGAAAACGAACAATAGCCAGGACTGCGTGGCGGGTGCCGGCTGATGTTAGAAGAGCCCCAAAGGTTTCGATCTCACAAACCCAGGATGGGAGATCCCATGGCAACGCAGACGCATTGTCAAGAAGACCTTGCCCTGAAGACCGTAAGCACTTTGCCAAACAGGAGATAAAGGAAGCCATACCTGTGAAGATGCTCAAAACGGATCTGAGCGACGAATGGAAAGAAATCCTACAACATGCTCAACAGGACGACGCAGAGATCAAGCCAATATTTGAGTGGATTGAAGCAAGTGCTCCTAAACCCATGTGGAGTGACGTCGCTTCAATGAGTTCAATCACAAAAAGTTATTGGGCACAATGGGACAGTTTAGTTATTCAGGATGGAGTCTTGTGCCGCAAATGGGAAAATGCTCGAGGAGACAGCTGTCATTTGCAAATGGTCGTCCCTAAAGTTAAGGTCCCAGATGTGCTACAGCTCTACCATAATGGATGTTCAGGGGGCCATATGGGAGTAAAAAGGACTCTGTTGAAGATACGTGAGCGGTTTTACTGGATCCACTGCCGCGATGACGTTGAGGACTGGTGTCGCAAATGTACGAGTTGTGCTGCTGTGAAGGGACCTCATACACGGAGCAGAGGTGCACTGAAACTGTATAACGTTGGGGCACCATGGGAAAGGATAGCCCTAGATGTTGCGGGACCGTTTCCTGAAAGTGAAAGCGGAAACAAGTACTTCATGGTTGTGATGGATTATTTCACGAAGTGGCCAGAAGTCTTCGCTATACCTAATCAAGAAGCTACTACGGTCGCAGATAAATTAGTTCACGAAGTCTTCTGTCGTTTCGGGGTGCCTCTAGAAATCCATAGCGATCAAGGAAGAAATTTTGAATCTCAGGTGTTCCAGGAAATGTGTCGGGTCATGGGTACTCACAAAACCAGAACGACCTCTTACCACCCGCAGTCAGATGGAATGGTGGAGCGATTTAATCAGACATTGGAGACATATCTGGCAAAAGCAGGCACAGCTGCTGTGGAAAGCAGGCAAAAAGATTGGGACAAGCACATCCAACCGTTTCTTTTGTCTTACCGAAGTGCGGTTCACGAAAGCACGTCAGTGACACCAGCTTATGCGAACTTTGGAAGAGAATTACGGTTGCCTGCCGACTTACTAACCGGTATACCACCTGACGCTCCACGCAATATCACTGATTATGCGAATGACTTGCGCAGCAGGATGAATGACATTTATGAGCATGTCAGACAATCAGGTCAACAAATGTCTGAAAAGATGAAGACCCGTTACGACCGAAAGACAAACAATAAGAGCTTCGATGAAGGTTCGTTAGTGTGGTTACATAACCCAGTCCGCAGTAAAGGGAAGTCTCCTAAGCTGCAAGCTAAATGGGATGGACCATACCGAGTTGTGACCAAGATTAACGATGTCACTTACCGCATACGGAAGAGTCCAAGAAGTGCGCCAAAGATAGTTCATGTGGATCGATTGGCGCGATATTATGGGCCTGACAATGCTCGGGACGAGCATGTCTTAGGAGGGGGCAGTGTAACGCCATCTCGTAGCGAGTAATAAGACTACCAAACTCGGCGCCATCTAGTAGCAAATCGCAGTACTACTACGTAACGTCTTTCGGGAATGTTCTGTCAAGGTACTTCTATGTAACGTGTTATCTAGAAGCATCTCGAAGGTGTGGAATGTTCGCGATATTTCTTCCGTGAAAATTCCAGAGTAATCTAGAGTAATGACCGCACTATAAAGGCGGAGCACTTCGGTGGCGGATCATCAGTATTTCCAGAGCGATAATACGAGTTATACCTGCGAGTTCAAGTGCGATTAAAAGTATTCAGTGACTTTAAGTGTAGCTTATAGTGAAGTGTAAATTAGTGGTGTAATAAATAAAGTGTTTTGAGGTAGTTCGATCGGCATTTTCCATTCCGTAGAACCCCGGCTCGTAACACTATGTTAAAAAATTAAGAATTAAGAATTAAGAAAATGTAAAATTGATATAGGGAAACATGTAAAGATAAAAATTTCTTAATAAATATAAAAGCGCTGATGTACCCTCAAAATCCCCAACACAAAAGAATGAAAGGTTGTATGAAAGTGCGAGAGGCATAAAAGAAGAAATGGAATGGTACAAGAGAATAGGAATGAAAGATGATTTAATATTAAAAGACGACGTATTCGCGGGTGGCGCCACGGGGAGTGCGGCGCTGTGCGCTGGTTAATCACCGTTTTCCAGTGCATGGCGACCATGCACCCCGTGGCGTGGCCGACGAATACGGGTGTAAGTCTAGTTTAAAATATAATGAGCCCTGAGAGGGCTGTCGATTGAATAGGCAGACTAGATAAATATAACGCTGCAGAAAAGGCTCTGCCATTGGTAGAGGAGCTCTCACAAAAAAAAAAACCATCACCTGGAGACGGCACGACCTTTTGTGATGTTCCTAACGGAGACACAGATACGCCGCCCTGACGACACGTCTTACCTCTGTTACCCGGGCTATATCATTGAGGAACAATTCCGCGATAAAGCCGGGGTGTGTTCGTTAGGGCGGATGTTTGCTGCCGCCGGTTGCGCTGTCTGGAGAACCCCTCCTACTCCGTCCTTTGGCTGCTCGTGGATCATGGCTCCATGAGCCAGATCTACGTGTGCGTCTACCGCTCCCACACAGGGGACACTGGGACAACAAGGCTTTTCGAAAACCTCAGCGAGATGGCTGACGATGCGCAGGTGCGGTTCCCGAACGCTGACCTGGTTTTCCGGGGGGACTTTAACGGTCATCACGTTGAGTGGCTGGGGTCCCTTAAGACCGATCATGCGGGACGAACCGCCCATGCATTCGCTCTCTCCCACGGGCTGACCCAGATGGTACAGGGGATCACCCGGATACCTGACAGGTCAGACCACACGCCCGCCTTGCTGGATCTACTGCTGACGAGTCACCCAGCCGAGTACAGTGTGTCGGTACGCGCCCCACTGGGCACTTCCGACCACTGTGTGGTGCACGCCAGTTTCCAAGTGCCACCGCCTGCTCATGCTGAGCAAATCACTCGATGACTATGGCACTACTCGTCGGCAGACTGGGACGGTCTATGCGATTACTTTGCGTCCGTCCCGTGGAGCCAGCGCTGCTTTGTAGGTAAGGCGTCTTCGGATAGCGCTGCTGCCGTTGCTGGCGAGATCAGTCTAGGGATAGAATATTATATCCCTTTCACTGATGTCGCCAGCATCCGCAAAGCTCGCCCCTGGTTCGGGCGTGAATGTGCCGAGGCTGTCCAGAAAAAACAGTCGGCATATCGTGCCTGGGTCAGGGCTCGGGCGGCACGTGACCCGAACATGAACCGCCTCAAAGCAGCGTACAATAGGGCCACTAGGTTCAGCAAGAGGGTCTTCAAGAGAGTGGATGCCCAGCGCGTCGCGCGGCTTGGTCAGGAGCTCACATCCCAACTCATTGGCAGCCGTGGATACTGGCAACTGGCCAAAGCCGTACAGTCAAATTTTTACCAACCCTCGCTGCCACCACTGCGTTTTCCTGATGGATCACTGGCCCACAAAGCCCAAGAGAAGGCGGACATGCTCGCAGACCTCTTTGCGGCTAATTCCCGGGTCGATGACCGTGGCCTGCAGCCCCCCGCCATCGCCAACTGTGGCCACACTATGCCTGATATTGTTATCAGGCAATGTGATGTACGGGCAGTGCTGCAGTCACTCGACACGCGGAAAGCCAGTGGCCCTGACGGCATTCTGGCGGTGGTGCTGTGAAAATGTGCTGCTGAATTGTCTCCAGTATTAACGCGTCTGTACCGCCTGTCATACTCTACAGACCTCGTGCCGGAGGTCTGGAAAGAGGCGAACGTGCAACCGATCCCCAAGAAAGGGGATCGATCCGATCCAGGCAACTATCGACCCATAGCTATCACCTCAGTCATTTGCAAGGTGCTCGAGCCCCTACCCACTCTTCAGAATGCAATATTACCAATGAAGGACAATCTAGACATTCTTGGCATAGACGTTCGTCGAGAGCTCAATAACACAAAATACATTGAGAGATGTATTGGGCTAGCTTCGCGGAAACTAGGAATACTGAACAAGGTAAAGCGATTCTTTACACCGCACCAGAGGTGTCTGCTGTACAAAACGCAGATTAGACCCTGCGTTGAATACTGCTCTCATCTCTGGGACGGCTCTGCGAAGTATTTGCTGGACGCACTCGACGCTATGCAGCGACGCGCTGTATGCATTATAGACTGTCCGGAGATAACGGGAAGCCTTGAGCCGCTAGCCCAGCGCCGAACAATTGCTTCCTTGCCGCGTTCTACCGTATTTACCACGGTGAGTGTTCTGAAGAGCTCTTCAACCTGAACCCACCCTCTCCCTTCCGATCCCGAACAACGCGTGCCGGGCGGAGATGTCACTCTCATACCGTGGAAACCGTCTTCGCGAGAACCGCGCGTTTTAAACGTTCGTTTCTCTGCCGAACGATGGTGGCTTGGAACGCCTTGCCTGCGCACGTGTTTCCTTCAACATATAACCCTGGGTTCTTTAAGCGAAGCGTGAAGAGGCACATTACTGGGTCGTCAAGTTGAGGGCCACTCTCTATAGTATTCCTGTGTACTGTGAGAGTGGCCCTCAATTGCCAGACGTCGCCTCAGCTTACCATCAGGCGGGAGGCGTTAATTTGTCGACCTAGATATAAAAAAAAAAACAGCGTTCAAGATTTTAAATTCTTTTTAATTCAGTGAAAACCGATTGAATGTTTGAACTCATTATTCTGAAAAAGTACAGGCGATCATAAAAATAAAACAATTTAAAATTAAATTAACTTTTATTTAAATAATGTCAGCGGTAAAAGTAGTATAAAATTACATATAACAAATGGGACTAAAATCGTATATTGTAAGGTTGCAAAAGTTTCATGTGGAACTGGCTACATGGGAACTACTGGGAATAATCCATATTTCGGATTATTCCCAGTAGGCCGTCAATCTGAGAGCTGCCATTTTGACAGCGTTAGTAGTGGAGATGCTTATAGCTTTCAGTATCTAACTGTCTTACCAACAGGCGGATTGAGGTTAATTTGACGAGTGATAATAAAAAGAGCAAAGAAGCACTTCAAAAATTAACACAAAAACCGACTTCAAATTACCGGAATGGAACTAAATTTAAATGGGACCACTCGGGGAGCAGTCGCTTTCAATAAATATTCGGTTCCATCAGTCGAAAGATATGAGGTAACAAACATAAAAAAAATACAGTTGAATTTTGAAGTCGGTTCAAAAGTGGCAGAGAGAATAACAATAGTTACATCGACGCTTTAATCTCACAAAACGATGAGAACTAATAATCTATTCTATTTTGTGATACAACGATAGAACTAACAATATACAGAGTGCCAACACTAACAGTTTTATTTCCTTTTAATTATGCCAAACATGTAATTACTATGGGTGCCAACACACATAAAACAATTGTACCTATTAATAGTAATTAGTAAGAGATCTAACTCCTATCATTACAATAGTTTTCTCGATATTTACGAGCTTTATGCGCAAAATACCAGATTCGCAAAATACCAGATTCTCAAAATACCAGATCCTCAATATACCAGATTCTCAATATACCAGATTCTCAATATACCAGAAGTACACTTAAATGCATAACTTGTACTACAGGCAAGAAAAGAGAAGGAACAAAATTGAATGTATTTTATTTAATTGTAATAGCAAAAACAAAATAAAAGTACCTAAATTATTACACTCGCTTTTATACAGCAATGACTGTGTCAATAATATATAGAGACAATCCTAAAGAAAAACCAGACAGTATTTTATTGCATTTTTGCAATAAAATACTGTCTGGTTTTCCTGCAATTATTAGTTGCAATTGGTATTTGCAGGAAAAGTAATAATAACCTTTATTGGTATAACTTTTGTCTATTCCTACTAATATTATAAAGAGGAAAGATTTGATTGTTTGTGTGTTTGTTTGTTTGAACGAATACGCTCTGAAACTACTATTGATTTGTAAAATTAAAAACAATTATATTTATTTATTATTTTTCTTTATTGTTATAATTATGTTTACCGCTGGTATAACCGCGCGGAGCTGCTAGTAAGTGAATAAAATAATAACAATTTTGTTTTCGAATGTGCGAAATATGCTATATTGAGAATCTGGTATATTGAGAATCTGGTATTTTGAGAATCTGGTATTTTGAGAATCTGGTATTTTGCGAATCTGGTATTTTGCGCATAAAGCATTTACAAATTGTTACTCAAAGTAGGTTTATTATTGCCTCCTTCATAAACACATCTATATCTCTGTTCCCCCTCTATCTAACAGATTACAATTGACAGATTTGGGGAAATTATATATCACTTGCTCATTGGATATTAGTCCTAGTTAATAAACAATTAAAGCTCTTAGCAATCCAAGGTCTTTTAGCTAGTTATAGAGACTTATTGGCGATTGGAAAATTACCTAAAGATTTCTTGCCAGATTCTTACCGACAGGCTCTGCCTGTTGCTATGCAAATCTGGCAGAAACTGAAAATGTAAACTCTATACTGTAAAACTGATGAGGATTTTTTTAATTCACTAATCTCAGGTGCTACAGGACCAATATCGGAGCAGTAATAAGTAAAGTTGCAGATCCGGGACCGAGAACGAAGTCGTGGGCTTTCACTAAAGCTTCGATCATGACGTTCATAAGCTTCAATCAACTGACCAAGTTCATTATCAGTGTAATTTAATTTTATCAGGTGACTTAAATTCCTCGGAGAGCACGTTAAGTCGTCGTCGGTCCCAGAATAGAATAGAATAGAATAAACTTTATTGTATTCCAATACAAATAAATATGAGAAACATCGTATGTAAATGTACAAATGCTGGCCTTATCACTAAAAGCGATCTCTTACAGGTAACCTTTGGATGGATATAAATGGTAAGAAATAAAATGTGAAAGTGGGTAGTCATTGGTGTTTGAGTAGAGTTAGTGAGGAAACATAAAAACAATCTTATGGAATACTAATATCATAAGAAAAATATAAGTAAAAGAAATTTGAAAATAAGGAAAGACATAAGTAATGGACAAGAATCACTCTATAACATATACAAGTACATAATATCACTACATACATAGCATTTCAAACAGCATTTAAAAAAAACCCCAGTTGCCATTCGAACATCTATGGCAGTAGTTACGGGTATTTGGAGCCCTAAAACAAAATCCGACTGGTTTTATTAAAAAGCTTCGATATCGTCAATGGGTTATGGCGGTCAGATGACAGTCGCTCCACGGAAAATATCATAGTTCAGCCGCGAGCAGTTAGACTGGAAAGCCTACAGCTGGGTTGGAAAAGTTCCGGTGGATGATGAATGTGATCGTTTTTAGAATTTAGAATTTGAATTCGTACCTACTTGACTAGCATTCCCCTCGCTTAGGATTGCCATTTTTAGTTAAACTCTTTGATCAATTCAAAGTATTTGTTAGTTTTTTAGATACAAAATTAAACGACAAATTGGTTCCATGTTAAGTTGTAAGTGCTTCATCCAATATTATGTTTATCTCGTTTATTAGTTTAGTTGCTGTTTCGACGAACGTGGCGTCATGTTTTGATATTTCTAAGTAAACATTTTTTTAGGTTTCTGGGTATTTTGTGCAAAATATAGGTCTTATGTCTTATGTATTATGTAATGTTTTAGGGTTCCGTACCCAAAGGGTAAAACAAGAACCTTATTACTATGATTCCGCTGTCCGTCCGTTACTAGGCTGTATCTCATGAACCGTGATAGTTAGACAGTTGAAATTACACAGATGATGTATTTCTGGTGCCTAACGACAAATACTAAAAATCAGAATATAGGGGGGCACCCATACAACAAACGGTGTATATGAACGGCGTTCAGGACAATTTTGGAAATATGTAGAAATTTTGGGCAGACTAGACATGCTGTATAATAATATACTAAGCAACATTAACATTGTAAGTGTTTTTTATTCATACCTCCCATAGCTAATAAACTAGGTGCGCTGAAAAATTAGGTGTATGAGAGACATATATTATGATTATGAGATTTGTAACTATAAATATAGATTATGATTCTAGGGTTAAATCAATAAGAATTTCATACTTTTCGTATTTGAACACTTCAGTCCAATCACCAGTGACGAAGAGGGTACCGTCCTGTATCATGCCGACATTCAATATGTTGCCTGAGCGCATACGGCCAATAAATAGAGGTTGGCCTAATTTATTTGTCCCCGCACGGAACGAATTCCGCGGTGCGAGTAAAGATTTTTGTGTGGATGTCCACTTAGTGGGTTCGCCGACAAGGACCTGAAATTTTTATATTGGTAGACTCAGCTAAGTATACACAGCAGCTTTTGTGGCTTCTTGTTACTACTTAATTTGTTGATTGTTTCTCATCGCGTACATATCGCCAATAAGATAATTTAACAGACAATAACTAGGTACAGAAACGACTGTCTAATTTAAATGAAACTCAACGTAACATTCTCGAGAATGTTACCTCGAGTTTAATTTCAGGTCCTTGTCTCGCCGACCCACCGAGTGGACATCCACACAAAAATCTTTACTTGTACCGCGGCATTCTTTCCGTGCGGGGACAAATAAATTAGGCCAACCTCTATTTATTGGCCGTATGCGCTCAGGCAATATACTGAATGTCGGCATGATACAGGACGGTACCCTCTTCGTCACTGGTGATTGGACTGGAGTGTTCAAACACGAAAAGTATGAAATTCTTATTGATTTAACCCTAGAATCATAATCTATATTTATAGTTACAAATCTCATGATCATAATATATGTCTCTCATACACCTCATTTTTCACCGCACCTAGTTTATTAACTATGGGAGGTATGAATAAAAAAACACTTTTTATATTAATAAAAGGAATGTTCATTAGAGATCAACACATTGAAAAACTAGGTTTAAGATAATTCGGAGCATTCCAGACACAAACTGCCGCGATGCTCCACGCACATGTACCGTTTGCAGGAGGTGCAAACAAACCTGGTGACACTTTTTTTTTTGTAGCAGCAGAAGTTGCAAAGTTTTCTAGTTTGATTACCAAGGTCTATGGGTGCATCAGGCAAAGTATCGCCCAGAATGGTTTCGATATTCCGCTTTAGGCATCGCCTCAAAGTTGGTACTTCACGGTGACGCCGTAACTAAGGCTCTATCATCTATATTGTTCGAGACATCTTTGATAAAAGTTCGTCTTGTCAGTGGTTGATTTTGATTACTGCTATTGTTGTGGACGTGTATGACAAAGGAATTGACCATGGATATATTCAAGATACCGTAAAAGTAGCACAGTGACCATCTTTTGGTTTTTCTACTACAGGACATCATCATCTGCCTGCCCTTATCCCAATTTTTTGGGGTCGGCGCGACATGTTTTCATCTTCCATACATCCCTGTCATACGTCATCTCCTTCACGTCAGTCACCCCTTTCCTGGTCATATCCTCTCTCACGCATTTCATTCATCTTTTCTTGGGCCTACCTCGAGTTCTCAAGCCATCTACATTCATACTTTGCACATTTCTTACCACGTTACTTTCCTCTCTTCTCATAACATGTCCATACCATGCTAGCCGTTCGATTCTGACTTTTTCATATATTGGGGCAACTTTCAGACTTCCTCTAATATACTCGTTCCTTACTCTATCCATCCTTGTTACACCACACATCCATCTTAACATTCGCATTTCCGCTACATGCAGTTTTCTTTCATCCGTCGCTTTTACAGCCAAACATGAATGCCCATACAGGACGGCAGGTCTGACGACAGTCTTGTTAATTTTCCCCTTAAATTTCGGAGGAAATTGGGGGTCGCATATAGTGGCTTTGACCTGCCGCCATTTCATCCAACCTGCGTCAATTCTGTGCTTCACTGTACGATCGAGCTCCCCATCGTCCTGGATAAGAGAGCCGAGGTACCGGAAGCCGGAGCAGACTGGCAATGGTACGCCGTCTAGCGTTATGGGAGTAAAACTGGAGACCGCCGAAATCGGAGAACATGTACTCCGGTTTGGTTCTACTGATTTTCAGGCCTACACTCTCCAGTTTACACTGCCACATCTCCAGTCTGCTCTGTACTTCAGGCCCGTCTTCACCGACAAGAACAATGTCATCGGCAAATAGTATACACCTGGGGGTCTCTTCCTGTATCTCCGATGTCATGGCATCTATTATTAACAGGAAGAGATACGGGCTTAGCGCTGAGCCCTGATGCAGGCCTACCGCCACACTGAACTCGTCGGTGTTGCCAGCAGCACATCGTACGTAGGTTCTCGATCGACAATACATTGCACAGATCAACTCTATATACTTCCCAGGCACACCTTTCTCTTTCAAAGCCCACCACAAAACCGTTCTGGGTATCCGGTCGTATGCCTTCTCGAGATCTATAAACACCATATGCAAGTTTTTGTGTGCACACCTATATTTCTCAGAAAGCTGGCGGAGTGCAAAAATGGCGTCTATAGTCCCGCGACCAGACATAAATCCGTACTGGTTTTGGGTAACCTCGCTTTCCTCTCGCACTCGTTTCTCTATCACTTTCTCTCAAACTACCATACTGTGAGACATGAGCTTTGTTCCTCTATAGTTGCCGCAGTCTTGTACATCACCCTTATTTTAAAAAACGGGCACTAGGGAACTACTGCCCCATTCATCGGGGATCGTCACCTCGTACAACAAGTTATTGAAGAATAAAGTCAGCCACAGACATCCATCTTCTTCCAATTTCTTCCACACTTCCACTGGAATGCCTTTCCCATTCTTCATATTTCGTACCACCTTTCTTACTTCATCTTTGGCAATCTCCTTCACTAGACCTACATTTACTCGTCCCTCATTTATATTTCCACTCCACGCATTCTCTTCATTCATAAGTTTTTCAAAATACACTTTCCATCGATTTCTTACTTCATTTTCTTTCACTAAAACTGTACCCTTTTCATCTTTTATACATCTCACATGTTTTACATCTTTCGTTCTATCTTCTCTTTCTTTCACTAAGCGGTAAATTCATTTTTGGGCTTTAGGTCCATCAAGGGCCTTAAATAGTTGTTCTTGAGCCTGGGATCTAGCTATCGCCACCGCTTTTTTGCCTTTTTGCTCAATTCCTTATACCTTACCTTTTTTTCTTCTTTTTCACTTTCATTCCCTTTTTCTTTCTGCAATTCCTTAAAAGCATTCTTCTTTTCTTTAATCACCTCCTGTACCTCCCTTACCTTTCCCTGTACCTTTCTACTACAGGACATTATGACAGATTTGGTTGAAGGTGTCAACGGCACCTTTGGTCTAGTTATAAAACTCTACACGGGGCACACTAAAAGTTTTGCACTTCTAGCTAATCCTATTTGAATTTCGAATGTTATATTTTTTTAAACGTTGCAACCTTCTTAGTAATAAAAAAAAACAATTGGCGGGAAATCATTTGTCAACATCTACCATTTGTTTACCCAGGGTGTTAGAAAAAGTTCGCGAAAGACGACCCAAAAGCCGCGTTCTCCTACATCATGACAACGCTTCTTCACACACAGCCAACAAAACGAAGTCATTTTTAGCTTCCGAAAATGTACAAGTCGTCACCCATCCTGCGCATAGCCCCGACCTAGCACCCTTTTTTTTTTTTTTTTTTTTTTTAATTCCGCGGCCTGAGGCCGCGGCCGCTCTAACGTCCGTTGCCGGGCGTCTCTGGTTACTAGAAGAGGGTATGTCCAGTGGCGCCCGGCGGACTTTGACCACCTCTGTGGTCTCTTCGGGTGTTGGGTCGGGACGAGAATCCCGCGTCGTTGGGGGAAGGGTTTTATCCCGCGTCAGTGAGTGAATCTGGTTGCGTGCTATGGGGCAAAGGCCCTGCAGCACGCAACCCTTCTAGCCTGCTTCTGTAAGGACGGCGGATGGCGATCCCGCCGTCCTCAGGCCCCGATCATGGAGGTCGATAGTCTTGGGCGTAGTCGCGGAGTCTGGGGCGCCCTGGCCGCCGACTACGGAACTCGGCGGGGAGGGTACGCTCCCTCTGCCTCCCGGCCGCCTCCTTCGCGAGCATGACTTGCTCGCAGAAGGACACGGCGACCTAGCACCCTGCAATTTCTGTATTTTCCCCAAAATCAAAGATTTGATGAGAGGTTTTACTTTTACCAACTCCGAAGAGGCAGTGATAGCGTTCAATCAGCACGTAGAAAACATGCCTTCAGATCTGTGGTCCTCCTGTTTTAAAAAATGGTTCGATCGCATGAAAAAATGTTTAAAATGTAAAGGAGAGTATTTTGAAAAGCAATAAACATAATATTTTGGTTTTAACATGTTGTTTTTTTAAGTTACGCAATACTTATAGTGTGACCTACGTTGTACCCACAATTGTTAATTTGAGTGGATCCTGCATAAGTTCCTTGGCTAATGGAACTGACGTGTCTCTCTTTCACATGATTTTACGTGTATATTTCCTATAAAATATAGTCATAGTCATAAAAACCAGCCGACGCCGAAGCGATGTGTCAAACGTGGACCTGCAATTAAAATAAAAAAAAACATGAGGTCGAATACCTACCTATTTTCATACCTATCAAATACATACACACATTTTGAAAAAATACATACACATTGGTGAAACCTATATAGCAACCTATATAACCTATATAGCGTCGTCACACGGCAGTTTATTGACAATGTTTTACATTTGATACCTGTGTCTACGTACAATTATATTATTGGAACGAAGTTCCTTATCGCGCGTTGCGAAAGGGGGCTAGAAGGAAAAAATTAAGACCAAAAGTTGGAACGACACTTTTTGGTATATTTGTAAGCCTGCATATATAGACAGAGACGTGCGCGTGTTTCTCTGTCTATATATATATGTATATACAGGGTTATATGTAATTAACTAGCATCCTCCCAGGGGTAGGTAGCAGACATCATAAGTAACAACGTTTGTTCTACGACTTTTTTAAAACTGAATATACCTATTACTTAATAATGAGTTTTCAAGTTTTTATTGTTATAACGCGACACTATTAAGTCTATGTTTCATTCATAAACTGAAGGTCGACCCACGCACGATCGCGCGCGCTTGGTCGGTGAGTTCCTGGACACGATGAAAACGGAACGGATATTTAAATATAAATATTGTTGGACGAGGTCACACAACGTCATCCAGCCCAAACTAAGCTATAAGCTTGTGCTATGGGATCTAGACAACTGATAAACATACTTATATATTTCTAAATACCTGGATTCTACCCTGGAATCGAACCCGAGCCTCCGGAGTCGAAAGCCGTTGCATTACCACGCCACCGAAGCAGTCGATGCCTTCGTTGTGAATGACACTCCACGCGAAGGTCTGCGATACAGTAAATCATAGCGCGGCGTCATTGGTACTTGCGGCTGGATTAGCCTCAAAGAACTCCAGTATCCTTTCTTGTTCCCGTACTGAGTGCCTCGGTGGACGACCACTATCACTGAACTTGAGGACTGCCCGTAATCGCGTAATCGCTGTGTGACAGATAACATCGTTGCCTGGCTCGGTGTAGGTAGATTTGAAAAACCTTACTGCATATTGGCGGCATGAATTGATGATACGAGTTTCTTTACTTAATTTTTACGATGCGCGCAAGCTGCGGCGTAGAGTTAATAACTGTCAGACGCAAAACTAAAATTAATATTTATTTTTGTATGAAAGTAAAATTTAACGAATTATAAAAAGTCGTAGAACAAACGTTGTTATTATGATGTCTGCTACCTACCCCTGGGAGGATGCTAGTTAATTACAAATAACCCTGTATATATATACACATATACATATACATACACATGTAATTATATATGTATATGTATACATATATATATATATATTAAATTGAGAGTAGATATATATATATATATATATATATATATATGTATATATATATATATATATATATATATATATATCTACTCTCAATTTACCAGAAGACTGGCTATTTTCTGGCCCAAAGAATAAGTATCGCCATCCAACATGGCAACACAACCAGCATTCTGGGAACCTTCCCAGTCGGCAATGACGCGGAGGATTTTTTAAAAGATATTTTGTAATGGAAATATTTTTAGTCTATAATTATGTTTATTTTGTATATTGTAATTCTTATTGTAAATAAAGACAAATGCTAAAAAAAAAAAAATTACCAGTCATTTTATATTCTATCTTCAAGTTTTGTTCGTCTTTTTTTTTTTTTTTTTTTTTTTTTTTTTATATTTAGGTCGACAAATTGACGCCACTCGCCTGATGGTAAGCTGAGGCGACGTCTGGCAATTGAGGGCGACTCTCACAGTACACAGGAATACTATAGAGAGTGGCCCTCAACTTGACGACCCTGTAATGTGCCTCTTCACGCTTCGCTTAAAGAGCCCAGGGTTATATGTAGGAGGAAACACGTGCGCAGGCAGGGCGTTCCAAGCCACCATCGTTCGGCAGAGAAACGATCGTTTAAAACGCTCGGTTCTCGCGAAGACGGTTTCCACGGTATGAGGGTGACATCTCTGCCCGGCACGCGTTGTTCGGGATCGGAAGGGAGAGGGTGGGATCAGGTTGAAGAGCTCTTCAGAACACTCACCGTGGTAAATACGGTAGAACGCGGCCAAGGAAGCAATTGTTCGGCGCTGGGCTAGCGGCTCAAGGCTTCCCGTTACCTCCGGACAGTCTATAATGCGAACAGCGCGTCGCTGCATAGCGTCGAGTGCGTCCAGCAAATACTTCGCGGAGCCGTCCCAGAGGGGCGTCTTATCCGGGTATATTTGAGCATTCTTACCTCCTCCCGGTATGTCAGCGTAGCCACGGAACAGTCTCCAGTTCGTCTGGTGTCATACGACGCAGGTACGGAACACGCTTCAGGTCAGGCCTGTGCAGTCTCCGGAAAGAATTTCTAAGCTGCAATGGAACATCATTTAGGTAAGTTAATTGACTTACTAAGTAAGTAACTAACTAATAGTTTTCCACATCACTACATACCTATTAAAAAACCAAGTCCTCCGCAGCGTCTGTCGGTCTGTCTGTCTGTTCGCGATAAACACAAAAACTACTGCACCGATTTTCATGCTGCTTTCACTAATATAATAGTGGTTCTCGAAGAAGGTTATAGTAGGCATATAATTTGTTTCGGGCAAAGCTGTGCGCAAGCAAGAGTACCTACCTATACCTGATGCTTGCGTCTTCTCGTTCGTGCAGGACATCCTCAAACATTGTATCACGCTGTCGTGCTTCACGGAGATTGCAGAGAGTCCGCTACGCACCAGGTCCTCGTTTATCTAGGCAAAATTTAAGCTAGATAAATATAATGTAAGCTCATAGGTAGGTTTCAGATTTTCAGAATAAGTTAGGTACCTATACCTAATTCCAGCACTGCAGTGTATTACCCAGCTACCTACCTACGAATGAAGTTTATTTTCCCTTTATGTGCACAAGAAGCATAGAGAAAAGTGATATTGGAAATAAAGATCCAACTCGCCTTGTTTCTTTGGACCCGAGCCCCCCTTGGTTTAAAGGCGTCTACTAGAACACCAAACTCAAATCGCAAGGAATTCACTTGCCAATTACATCATTTGTCTGCCCTCATTCTTTAGCGTCATATGCAAAAAAAAGGCCGAAATAATTGACATAACTATTAGGGGTACACTACATAAATACGAATAACTTTATTCCGTCAGTCACAAATAAGAATTTCAAAATACCGATTTTCATAATTCCGACGGGTTCAAAATTCCGAATATAACAACTCCGATTGATCATTATTCCTATTTTTATAATTCCTAAATTTCAATATTCCTAACGTTTATAATTACTACTCTCAAAATATCGAGCTTCAATAGATCGAATAACAAAAAGTCCGACTTAATGATATTTCGAAACATCAACAATACGAATTCTGATTTCGCTTTCGATTTCAATACGATTTCTCAGATTTTTTATATAATACAGATTAATTCCGGCGCTTCGCCAGTCGCTGCCGCGGCACGCTCGCTTCGCTCGCTCTGCTCGCAACTTCTCACGGGTCATGGCTGTTTTGCCAATTTCCTGTGGGAAGTGGTGGGGATTCTGTCGGAGCCCGTTTGTCTTCATTGCGCAGGCGGCGCCGTGGACACGGCAGAGCACAAACTCTTCGTGTGCGCCGCCTGGGACGCGGAGAGGTTGGCCCTCACGGGCACTATTGGAAGAGTGGATTCGCTGCCGGCCTTGATCCAGTCTATGGCCGGCAGCGACCAATGTTCGGCCGCCGTCGCTTCCTTCGCTCGGGGAGGTGATGGCGGCGAAGAGAGAGGCCCTGCGTGAGCGGGAGCGTGCAGGCCGTAAGCTCCCGCCCCGGCGGGCACCAGTCAGGGGGCGACGGCGCATTACCTACGCCCAAGCCCCCGACTGATAGGGCCGTGGGCGGTGGGTCGGGGGCCCACCGTCCACACGAATGGCCCTGAGGAGTCCGACGCCCCTTATGTGTTTCGGGGGCGTCGCTTCTGTGTGGATCAAGGGGGGTCAGCCCCCCCCGAGATGAGCTCGAAAGAGCGCCCCTTTGCAGGGCCGCCGTTGCTTAACAGTTCCTGCCTATCCGGCGGCCCGGCTAAGGCGAAGGAGAAACACCGTGGATAGGTTTTAGTGGGTAGTCCGGCCCGTTTTCCATCCTAGGGCCGGGAGTCCCACACACCCCCCCTCCTATTGAGTTTAAGAAGATTAGGTACTCTTTATTTTACCTGTGTGTTGGTAAGTAGGTATAGATTCGGTTATACAAATACCTTTTTTAATAAGATACTAGGTAAAGCTACGCTGCTGTAAACAGTGCGCGGCTTATTGAATATTTGAGCTTCGTCACGACCTTAATTGAAATCAGCTATTAATTTAGGTGAAAAAATTTTAATTATCGGTCAAGAGATTGCTGAGAAACGAACATCCGAACATTTTACATTTAACCTGCTCAATGGGAGCTCCGCTCACCTTCGGCATGCTTCGCTCAATTAAAATATTCAATGGAATTGGAAGTTCTGTCTTGTCTCAGCAAAATACGACCTGTCATTCTGTAGACTCTATTAACTCTCCTGTCTAAGTAGGGCCTACAGGATACCTAGAGGATGAAAACATCAACAACTAAAAATAGTATATTTCAAAGAACGTGTTGCTATTTATTCTCCATATCTTCAATCAAAATGGTGCTGAGCATTTTGATTTAAGGTAGGTATCTAAAGTAAGGCAACGAAACGAGAGATTTTTTTGTCAACAAACGGACCGTAACTCTGTCCTTATCACTCGTACCCAGTTAATGACGTAAGTTAGTCGACGAGAGCTGTCGTTGCGTGTTTCATGGTACAGGTAAATATTTAGAACCGTAGTTCTCAACCATTAGTCAACATGACATGATAGGATAGATAGTTCTGTCAAAAATACATCTTGATTCAGACTCTTCCCACGAATCACCCATGTCTAATACAGACGACAACGATAAGAATAGGGAATTAAACAAATAAAAAACTTTTAAACCCCTGAAGCTTTGTTTATATTGTTTAAGGATTGTACAGTAGTGCATACCTGTAGTTCTCTCCCTTCGCAACATGGCACAAGCGCTGGCAGTTCCTCCTTGAATTTAAGACTGGAGTTTACTCCTGTGGTTACGTTGTCACCGCTTGCCACTGGGTTCATCACTAGTAAGGATGCGTCCGACGACCGTTCCTCTTTCACATCAATATTGTCTGCATGAACCACATTTACATTTGCATTCATGTTCATGTCTCTCAAAGTCGTATTAGGAGGGTATTATTCTCGTGTAGTAACTGCATCACTGCTATTTTTATGGCCTGGTTGCTGTAAAACGATTTTGTGCTCACATTTTTATTGGAATTTTGACAGCGTGTGAAATTTCGACTTTTAAATTTAATTTCTCTAATGACATCCTGTCAAACTGGTTATTTTGGTTTTAGTATTGTAGTTCGGAGTAAAGAGAATATTTTATAAGCACTACGTTTAGTTCGGAGGTTTATCATGTTATTGTGGTGTCTATGTGTCTATCTTAACAGTATGTACACTTAGGTCATAGACCAACACAGGTCCGAAATTCGTTGCTTTAAATTGTAACTTAGGTTCATAAACTTAGGATCCCGGTAAATTTCTATGGCTAGGTTAGAGTAAAATATTCAAGGACCTTCCAATCTAAGGATCTGTAAATACTTTATTTATTTATTTATTTATAAAGCTTTATGCACAAACAAATGTACAAAGGCGGACTTAATGCCGGAGGCATTTTCTACCAGTCAACCTTAGGGTGATGCAGAGAATGTACTGGATAGGTGCATACACGGTATACTTAATCATACATACTATATGAAATACTTAAAAAAAATACATACCATCAATAAACTACATATATATCATAGCAACATAACATAGATAATTATATTTTTTTTTTTTTTTTTTTTTTTTTTATATTTGGTTCGCCAAATTGACGCCGCCCGCCTGGTGGTAGGTCGTGACGACGTCTAGCGATTGTGGGCCACTCTCACAGCACACATTACTATTGAGAGTGGCCCTCAACTTGACGACCTACTGATGTGCCTCTTCACGCTCCGCCTAAAGAACCCAGGATTATATGTGGGAGGAAACACGTGCACAGGCAGGGCGTTCCAGGCCACTATCGTTCGGCAGAGAAACGAACGTTTAAAACGTTCGGTTCTCGCGAACATGCTATCCACTGTGTGGGGGTGGCATCTCTGCCCGGCACGAGTCGTTCGGGATCGGAAGGAAGAGGGTGGGATCAGATTGAAGAGCTCTTCAGAACACTCGCCGTGGTAAATACGGTAGAATGCGGCCAAGGAAGCTATTGTTCGGCGCTGAGCTAGCGGCTCAAGGCTTCCCGTTACCTCCGGACAACCAATAATACGGATAGCCCGTCGCTGCATAGCGTCGAGAGCGTCCAGCAGATACTTCGCGGAGCCGTCCCAGAGGTGAGAGCAGTATTCGACGCAGGGTCTAATCTGCGTCTTGTACAGCAGACACCTCTGGTCCGGTGTAAAGAATCTCTTTACCTTATTCAGTATTCCTAGTTTCCGCGAAGCTAGCCCTATACATCTTTCGATGTAGTTTTTATTATTGAGCTCTCGACGAACGTCTATGCCAAGGATATCAAGGTTGTCCTTCATTGGTAATAATGCATTCTGAAGAGAGGGTAGGGGAAGGAAAGGGGATTTCTTCGCAGTAAATGCACACGCCTGTGTTTTGCGGGCATTGAACTCGACCAGGTTCTCGGTACCCCATTGAGAGATACTGTCGAGGTTACGGTCGAGATCAGCCACGAGTCGTCGTCTCTCCTCCTCAATCTCAGATCGCCCCGCCGTCGGACGAACCGAGTAACTCCCGTGCAGTGTGCTGTCATCTGCATAGCAATGAATGTTCCCGAGGGATAGCATATCATTGATATGCAGAAGAAAGAGAGTTGGTGATAGTACGGACCCCTGCGGTACCCCGGCATTCACTTGCAAGAAGCGAGAAGCCTGGCCATCGCAGAGGACCCGCACTCAGCGCTCGTTTAAAAAGCTGGCAATCCAGCTGCACAGTTGAGGAGGTAGACCATATGCCGGAAGCTTGGAAAGGAGCGAAGCATGCCAGACCCTATCGAAGGCTTTGGCGATGTCCAGGCTAATAGCCAAGGACTCTCCGTGCCTTTCCATAGCCCCACCCCAGACATGCGTTACGAATGCCAGAAGATCACCCGTTAATCGCTTTGGCCTGAAGCCGTATTGTCGATCATTGATTAGCGAGTGATCCTCTAGGAATTGCATGAGCTGCTTATTTATAAGGAGCTCAAGCACCTTGCAAATGACTGAGGTGACAGCTATGGGTCGATAGTTGCCTGGATCGGACCGATCCCCATTCTTGGGGATCGGTTGTACGTTCGCCTCCTTCCAGACCTCCGGCACGAGCCCTGAAGAGTATGACAGGCGGTACAGACGCGTTAATACTGGAGACAACTCAGCTGCACATTTTCGTAGCACCACCGCCGGAATGCCGTCAGGGCCACTGGCTTTCCGCGTGTCGAGTGACCGCAGCACTGCCCGTACATCACATTGCCTGATAACAATATCAGGCATTGTGTGGCCACAGTTGGCGATGGCGGGGGGCTGCAAGCCACGGTCGTCGACCCGGGAATTAGCCGCAAAGAGGTCTGCGAGCATATCCGCTTTCTCTTGGGCTTTGTGAGCCAGTGTTCCATCTGGGTAACGCAGCGGTGGCAGCGAGGGCTGACAAAAGTTAGATTGCACGGCTTTGGCCAGTTGCCAGAATCCACGGCTGCCCGTGGGATGGGAAGTGAGCTCCTGACCAAGCCGCGCGACGCGCTGGGCATCCGCTCTCTTAAAGGCCCTCTTACTCGACTTTGTGGCCCGGTTGTACGCTGCTTTGAGGTGGCCCACGTTTGGGTCGCGCACAGCCCGGGCCCTGATCCAGGCGCGATATGCCGACTGTTTTTGTCGAACAGCTTTGGCACAATCTCGCCCGAACCAGGGACGGGCTCTGCGGATACTGGCGACATCAGTGAAAGGGATGTAATAATCCATCCCTAAACTGATCTCGCCAGCAATAGCAGAAGCACTATCCGAAGGAGCCTTTCCTACAAAGCAGCGCTGGCTCCAGGGGACGGACGCAAAATAATCGCGTAGACCGTCCCAATCCGCTGACGAGTAGTGCCATAGTCGTCGTGACGTTTGCACAGGACGTGCAGGAGGTGACACCTTCATGCCAGCGTGAACAACACAGTGGTCGGAACTACCCAGTGGGGCTCCTACCGAAACACTGTACTGGGCTGGGCGACTCGTCAGCAGTAGATCCAGCAGAGCGGGCGCGTGATCTGACCTGTCTGGTATCCGGGTGATCCCGCATACCATCTGGGTCAGACCGTGGGAGAGAGCGAACGCATGGGCGGCTCTACCCGCATGATCAGTCTTGAGGGACCCCAGCCATTCAATGTGATGGCCATTGAAGTCCCCCAGAAACACTAGGTCAGCGTTCGGGAACCGCACCTGCGCTTCATCAGCCGTCTCGCTGAGGTACTGGAAGAGCTTTGTTGTCTCAGAATCCCCTGTGTGGGATCGGTAGACGCACACGTAGATCTGGCTCATAGAGCCATGGTCTACGTGCAGCCAAAGGACGGAATTGGAGGGGTTCTCTAGGCAGCGCAACCGGCGGCAGCAAACATCCGCCCTAACGAACACGCACACCCCGGCTTTGTCTCGAAATTGTTCCTCGATGACATAGCCGGGGTAACACAGGTAAGACGTGTCGTCAGGGCGGCGTATTTGTGTCTCCGTGAGGAACATCACAGCGGGCCGTGCCGTCTCAAGGTGGTGGTGGACGGTATCGAGGTTCGCATGGAGTCCACGGACGTTAGTGAACTCCACCTCGAAATGTGAAGTTGTGGGGTTTCCTAGGGCCGCTGTGTAACGTTTATTTCTTTTTTGTTGCACTTTTTTTTTTTTTTTTTTTTTTTTTTAATTCCGCGGCCCAAGGCCGCGGCCGCTCTAACGTCCGTTGCCGGGCGTCCCTGGTTACTAGCAGAGGGTATGTCCAGTGGCGCCCGGCGGACTTTGACCACCCCTGTGGTCTCTGCGGGTGTTTGGTCGGGACGAGAATCCCGCGTCATTGGGGTCGGGTTTTATCCCGCGTCAGTGAGTGAATCTGGTTGCGTGCTATAGGGCAAAGGCCCCGCAGCACGCAACCCTTCTAGCCTGCTTCTGCAAGGACGGTGGGTGGCGATCCCGCCGTCCTCAGGCCCCGATCATGGAGGACGATAGTCTTGGGCGTAGTCGCGTAGTCTGGGGCGGCCTGGCCGCCGACTACGGAACTCGGCGGGGAGGGTACGCTCCCTCTCCCTCCCGGCCGCCTCCTTCGCGAGCATGACTTGCTCGCAGAAGGACACGGCCGCGTTCCACCTACTCCCGCTGGATACCATGGCTTGAAGCATGGTCCCCAGCGAGAGGGTATCCACGCCCAGACCCACTACGAGGTCCCGGCGCTGACTCGCCCACGCTGAGCACTCCACCAACGTGTGGAGTGCGGTGTCGTCGTCGGAAACCTCGCAGTGTTGACACCGGGGTGTGACCTCACGATGCATGCGAAACAGATAGCTACCGAAGCATCCATGCCCGGCAACCATCTGCGTCGCACGGTACGTGAGGTCACCATGCTGCCTCTGCAGCCAATCGTCCATGATCGGTCTCACCGCCGCGATGAAGATGGCACCCCCCTTGGGTTGCTCAAGTCGCACCCTCCATGACTCCATGAGATCCTGGCGGAGTTGGGACCGCTGGTCCTCGATTTCTCGAGACGCAGGCCTGTGGTCCCGCTCCAGCGCCTCCTTGCGCCATTGGAACAATGACGCAAGGGCTCTCGCTTCCAGGTCCCATGGAGGGGTCCCGGCTAGGAGACATGCAGCCTCTCCGGAGATCGTGCGGTACCCCCGTACGGTTCTGACGGCCAAGGTTCTAAGTGGTCTGTTTAACAGAGTCACGTTCCCCTTGACCGCCAACCTATCCGCCCATACGGGAGCCCCGTATAGGGCCATACTCCGCACGATCCCCAGGTACAGTCTCCTGCAGGAGGCGTTGGGTCCCTTTAGGTTGGGCATCAGTCGCGAAAGCGCGACCGATGCCTGCGTCACCTTGGGGACCAAACTTCGGAAATGTGGTCCGAAGTTCCATCGGCTATCAAGTACGATCCCTAGGTACTTCATCGAGGGCTTGATGCCGATGCTAACGCCTCCCACATTTATGCTGGAACCTTCTGGTGGACCGTTCCGAGGTCTGTGAAAACACAGAACCTCGGACTTGTGCAAGGCCACCTCCAGTCCCAGCTGCCGTATCCGACCCACGACTCGAGCAACACCCGTCGTGACCTTGAGTGCTGCCTCCTGGTACGTTGCACCCCGCGCCGTGACGAGGGTATCGTCGGCGTAGCACGTTACGCCGACACCCCTAGGCAACGCACCCCGCAGCACCCAGTCGTAGCCGATGTTCCACAGAAGCGGCCCCAGGACCGACCCCTGCGGAACACCGCACGACACATCTCGCCGAGCTGGCCCGAGCCAGCTGGGGAAAGCTATGGCCCTCTCCGAGAGATAGGCCCCGACAATACGACGGAGGTAGAGAGGCGTTTCGTGATACACGAGCGCCTCCCTAACGCAGCTCCATGGCAAGGTGTTGAACGCGTTGGCGATGTCAAGAGACACCGCCACCACCACCTTGCCCTGCGAGACTGCTTCCTCCGTCAGGCTCTTCACGCGCATGATCGCGCTCACGGTGGAGCGTCCCCGACGGAAACCGAACTGGTTATCCGCCAGGTCTGGCCCCACACTCGTGAGATGCTCGACGAGGCGTTCCGCGATAATGCGCTCAAAGAGCTTACACACCACGTCGAGCAACACGATCGGCCGGTATCCGGACGGTGAGTCCACCGGCCGCCCCGCCTTACGGATCAGGACCAGTTTCCCCGTCCTCCACACCTTGGGAAACTGGCCCCTTTCGAGGCATGCGCTAAAGAGCCCCATCAGTCGAGGCCCGAGTTCTTCGAGGGCCAGGACCCATGCACGGCCAGGAATGCCGTCGGGTCCGGGGGCAGTGATTTTCCGGCGTTTAAGCCGGAGTACTGCCGCACCTAGCTCCCCCACCCTGACTTCGGGTACGTCGTCTTCGCTGGTGCTATCCGCGTCGGGCAGAGACGGAGCCATGCGCGGAGGGACGTGCTCCTCCGCGCTCGTCGGAAACAGGGAGCCCATGACCCGCTCCAGCTGCTGCGGCTGGAGACTCTGGGTCAGTGGGGGCGCCCTAGGTCGGAGTTTCTCCCTGACCTGTAGGTACGGGCGCCCCCATGGGTTCTGCTGCAGGGTCTCCAGGAGCTCCTCGCGGGCCGCCGTCTTGGCCCGCTTTATCGTCTCCTGGAGATTACCTTTAGCCTCCCTGTATGCCTGAAAAAGCTCCGCCTCTCGGGCTGCCGCGTCGTCTGGGCGGCGACGCCTCCGGCGAAACCTGGTGTACCGGCGGCGGGCGGAGATGCATGCTGCGCGCAGCTCTGCAATCTCCGGCGACCACCAGTACACCTGCTTCCTGGCCGGTCTGGGTGTAACCCTAGGCATCGCCGCATCACAGATTTGCGACATGGCTCTCCTGAACCACTCCGCCTCGGCATCCACATCGGCAGGCCGGTCCGGCGCTGGAATCCAGGCCTGCACGATGGATGCCTCCAGGAGAGCCTCCCGATCCAGATGGTGAAGTGCCCAACGCGGATCCGGGGGATTTGCCACCGGCTGTGGGAGGTCAGGTGGGGGGACGACATCGAACCGGATGTACCGATGATCCGAGTGCGTCTCCTCACCCTCCTCCACGCGCCAGCCTGTAATACGGGCGGCGAGGTCAGGGGATGCGAACGTTACGTCCACGATCGATTCCCCCCCCCGCCGCCAAAAGGTGGCGACATTCCCCCGGTTGAGGACCTCCAGACCACGTGTTCTGGTCCAGTCCTCAAGAAGCCTCCCCTTGTCCCTGGTTTCCCGGGAGCCCCACGCCTCACTCCAGGCGTTGAAGTCTCCCAGGAGCAGGACAGGGCGAGGACGGCACGCAGCGAAGATGACGTCGAGCTCAGTGAGCCATAGCTCAAACTGAGACTCGTCAATGTTCGGCGAGATGTAGGTGGCCACGACTGCCAACCCATCATAGTCCGCCGCAACACACCCGCGGCCCCTTGCAATGATCGCAAGGCGCGAGTTGTCTGCGGCGGACCCCCCAAAGATACAACAGGCCGAGCCGTCCTCGTCCACCGGGCTTCCCGGGTGGACGTAGTACGGCTCGGCGACCACGGCCAAGTTTATGGACCACTGCCGGATGCTCTGGTACAGAAGATCCTGAGCAGCACGGCAGTGGTTCAAATTCACTTGCAGGATACGGATACGGGCGTCAGACATTAATTGACGTCCATAACCGCATCCCGCCGCGAAGCAACTGGCCGCGCAAGGGCGGCACCCCCACCGCTCTCAGCGGACGGACGAGGTTTTGGCTTCGAGGCGGCGCAGGTTGTGCTGCCGACCCGGTGATCCGCGGTCTTGCCCTCCGCCTCGCATCTAAAGCAGCGAGGCGGGGCGTCACAGGCACTTGCCTTGTGACCGGGCCAGCTGCAGCGGAAGCACCGATCGCCCACGGTGACTTCCGCTGTACACTGCACTCCGACGTGCCCCACCACCATGCACCGGAAACATCTGGTTTCCCGGGCACGAAGGAGGTGCACCTGCGCCTTTAGGAAGCCCCCTACGAGGAGGCTTCGTCCGTCCGCCACTTTCAGTGCCGCCGCGACGGGGCACTGGACGACTGTCATCCCGTGACCAGTGGAGCCGAAGGAGATATCTGAAGCCTTCACCTGGTCACGGGGGCAGCCGCCCGCCTCCACGACGGCGGAGACAACTTCCTCCGTCGTGGCCGCGTCATCCAGACCCGTGATGCGCAATGCGGCGCATTTGGTGGGTCTGGTGACGCGGACGGCTTCTTCGTCCAGCGCGACCCTAAGCTGAGCCGCTAGGGCGTCAGCTTTAGGGCCGCTGGAGGCGCCGGAGACCTCGAGGAGGCGAGCCCCGGTGCGTGTCGTCTTGCACCGGAGCCCCCCTTGTATTTCGAGGGCCGAGAGGTTGACTGAGGACTTCACGGTCCTCAGTACGTCGGCGTACCCCACCCCTTTCTCCACACCTACCGTCGTCACCGTCAGGACGACGGCGGTGGAGCGAGGGGGGCGGGGCCTCTTCGGCGCCTTCGCCGCGGCGGCTTTGGCCGCTTTCTTGGCAGCCTTCGTCTTCCTCTTCTTGGCTCCCACTACTTCCCATCCCTCCCGTCTGGAGGGATGTAAGGAAGCAACGGGAGCGACGTTAGAGGAAGACGAGGCGGCAGGGGTGCCACTCTTCTTACCACGCCCCTTGGCCTTCCGCGCCTGGGCCGCGGTCTCGGCCGGCATCCGGTTCGCTGAAGCGGACGGGGGCGGAGCGGGGCGGCGGACAGCGGGTGTGCCGCTTGGACCCGGAGCGGGAGCACCGCCGACAGCCGCCGCGTATGAAAACGCGGGACGCGCTAGCGGAGGGCGGTACGCCCGGTCCTCCAGGACCGCGAGGCGCCTCTCGATCGCCGTCAGGACCTGCACCGCAGTCGGTACAGGCTTCGGCGGCGAGCCGGGCGCCATGGTGGGCGCGGTCCTAGGCGCCGTCTTCGGCGCTGGTCCAGCCGTCAGAGGAGGAGGCGGCATGGGACCTGGAGGTGCCTTGACCGCTTTGGTCAGCTCAGCGACCTCCCGACGGAGATCTTCCATCTCCTTTCGGGAGGCAGTGAGCTCCACCTCCAGGCTCGCAACCTGCTTGCGGAGCTTCGCCTCCTCCTCTGTGACGCTCCGCTCGAGGAGCTTGTCGAGGGAGGATTGGGCTTCATCCACCAGTGAAGCCACAATCTTCTTCCTCCCCGACATGTTTTTACTCCCCCGCATGGCCGCGTTCATGCGGGAGAAAATACTCATTATCTCCCGCGCGGGCGGCACACCGATATCCCTGCGACTGCGCAGGGACGGCACAGATGACGGGGGTGGTGTTGGCGGGCGCTTTCTGTAGGCGTCGAGACGCGTGCGCACCGTCTTCACCGGCACCTCCTCCTCCGAATGAGGACCCCCACCCAGAGCAACTAGTGCTCCGGTCGCGCGGCAGCCCCCCCTTCTCGAGGGTCCTCTTCTGCGAAGAAGAAGGGCCCTTACCCCTCACACTACTGGGAGCTGACCCATCGTCAGTCCCAGCAGCAACATTTCCTTGGGGCGTCGACGTCGCGCTGCAACTAGGCGGCGCGACGCGAGCCCCCAAATCGATAGGCATAATCAGGTTCCGGGAATAATGCAGTAAGTCGTCGGCTGAGACTGCCCGGGGAAGGGCAGTGTCAGGACCGGGGGTCTCTTCTGGCTTATTCATGATAAGCAGTTTCTTTCTGTGTTGGCCACTCAAGTTCTCGATGTCGACGTTCGGTCACCCAACTTGCCACTGCGTTACCGTGGTCAAGTTGGGGTCCAGGGCGGACGGCGAGGACGTAGTCTAATCTCTTGGGGCCCCGCCCCTTTTTGTTGCACTGCCATTGTAGATTTTGAAGAAGAAGCGTGAAGACAGGGCGATATTTGGTGCAGCAGTAAGTGACAAAGCGCAGGGGCTAGCTTTGTCTAGAACCGTGTGGTTAGGTCGGAGCCGACCCGCCGGACGGAAGGGCTCCCAAACCCCCCTGATGCAAGGCCGCCGCTACCCCACACCGGTTACCACCCGGAGCGGCGATCCCACATCAGGATTATGCGCAACATGTGGGGCAGCCTCCTGGGGTGGTTGGCCCCAGGCGGGCCCCATGACTGTGTTGCGGGCGGCCGCGGCAACGCCGTTGCTAAGGGTCTCCCTGGCCGGCGAATCGACCCACACCACCCACACTAGACTCCGTTTCGCCCCCACTGGTCCCATGCCTGCTGCACCATACATCGCCCCGGGCCCGGCGGTGCAGCTGCTGAACCCCTAACGCAACCCAGCCTGGGCTGGGTTACTTGGGGGGCTTTAGCACAGCTGCACGGTGGTACCCCCCCGGACCAACACTGTTGTACCACCTGGTACCCACGTAGGGGCCGAAGCCACTCCATAGGTACCGTAAATTAACGAGCCTCGTCCGTTTATCAGCAGGTGCGCCACTAGCAGGTGAGGTCGCTGGGGCCCTATAGATGTTGGTAGAGCCCCTTTGCACCCATATATAATACTTACATATACATACATACATACATAAAGCCATTATACTAAACAATAAAGATACTTCCAATGCTACTGCGACAGCTCTGTCAGTAGATTGAGATAGTGGTGACGAACTTTTTTCTTAAAACTATAACGGGTAGTGGACATCCTGATATCCAGAGGAAGGGCATTCCAAAGAAGGACAGACTGGACAAAGAACGAAGAGTGGACAAGACTAGATGTATGACTAGGGCACAAAAGAAGCTGATTATCAGCAGACCGTAAATTGCGACTGTGATTGACGCACAAATACTGGACCTGGGTAGACAAGTACGAGGGGGTAGTCGGAGAATGTATGATGTTGTAGAGAATTGTCAGAGCACGACAACTACGCCGCTGTCGTATGGGTAACCACTGTAGTTCTGAACGAAAGCTAGAGACATGATCGTACTCACGAAGATTATGAACGAATCGAATGCAATTGTTTAGAATACGGTCCAGCTTATTGAGGAAATGTGTTACTTCGACCTGAATGCAGACCGCATTCAGGTCGAAGTAACACATATCACCATAATCAATGACAGGAAATAGTAAAGTCTGCACCAGCGTTATCTTGGTTGTGGTCGGTAACAGTGTTCTCAGGGGGTACAGAGATCTTAACATCCCTGTAATCCTCTGGCTTACATAAGCTACCTGAGGACTCCAACTTAGGGTTGAATCGATGCGCAAGCTCAAATCCTTCACGTCAGTATTAATAGGAATAACTATATTATTGTAATAAATGGGTGGGAGTGTGATAATACGGTCCTGATTGAGTCTACGCGAGGAACCAAGAACGATGGCCTGACACTTTCCCGGATTAACAGACAATCCGAACCTTTCAGACCAGTCACTGATGTTCTGCATGTCCCGATTCACCTCGCTAATCGCCGCAGGCAAATCATCCACCCTAACCTGTGTATACAATTGAAGGTCGTCAGCATACAGATGGTACGCACATCGAAGTTCCTGGGTTAAGAAATTAATAAACATTTATTAACAATGAGAATAGTATAGGAGATAGTAGTCCGCCTTGAGGAACGCCAGCACCAAGAGCGCACCATGCCGAGGACTCTCGTCAATCCGGACCGATTGCTGGCGTCCCTGAAGATAAGAATCAAAATCAAAATCAAATCAAAATATCTTTATTCATGTAGGTCACAAAGTAACACTTCTGAACGTCAAAAAAAGAAAATGCTTCTACATTTACATTTACCGCCAGATTCGCAAGGCAATAGGTAGAGCCTGTGAGGAAAGAACCTGGCAAGAAAAACTCACGGCCACTCTTTTTATTCGCCAGTAAATACAATGATTCTGTTACAACAATAAAAAGAGGGCAAGGGCAGTACGTGACCATGTGTGGACCAAGTGAACTCAAAAATTATGAATCTCTGTTATTCACAAAAAAAGTCAAATACTAGTTAAAGGTGCCACATAATCTCAAAGTACCCATACCTTACAATATCATAATAATAATAATTTAACAATAATAAGTGAGCTTCAGCAATAAAACAACATTTCAAACAGAAGTAGCTCCTATGTAGCTCGAGTGATGAGCAAGCAACTCATTGCCATTTCTCTGTATCGTTTAGATAATCTTTAATAGTATAATATGCCTTTTTTAGGAGGTGTGTCTTAACAGCCACTTTGAATTTATTCAAAGGAAGGTTCATAATGTTTAGAGGAATTTTATTTTTGTATTTTAAAGCAATGAGTTTGCTTAAACTATTCTTAAAATATTAAGAAAGAAATTATAAATAGATCACAAAAACTGATGTCCCGCCGATGACATCAGTTTTTGTGATCTATTTATAATTTCTTTCTTAATATAAGAGGAATTTTGTTTTAAAAACGCACACCAAATCCTGCAAAGGAGTCATGAACCTTCTGTAAACGAGAATACGTCCCAACCAATTTATGCTTATTTCTAGTATTTATTGCATGTATGGCACTGTTCACACTGTATAAATGTATATTCTGTTTAACGAACATAATATTCGCATATATATATTGTGATGCAACTGTTAAAATGCCTATTTCTTTAAATCTTTCTCTAAGAGAAACTCGTGCATTCAGTTTATAAATCGCACGTATAGCTCGCTTTTGGAGTATAAAAATTATCTCTATATCAGCTGCCTTGCCCCACAGTAAAATTCCTTACGACATGACACTGTGAAAATAGCTAAAATAAACCAGCCTGGCAGTTTCTACATCCGTGAGCTGTCTGACTTTACTAATAGCAAAAGCCGCAGAGCTAAGTTTCCCTGCAAGAAGAGAACCAACCCAGTGCATCAGATGATATTTGAAGGTGGGAAAGGATTGACAAAATAATCTTGTGACTGATGCCATTAAAAGCATTTGAAAAGTCAACAAGAACAAGGATGGTGACATTTCCGTCCTCCACGCCATTTCTGATACCGTCAGTCACTTTAAAGTAAGGCGGTGGTGGTGCTATGACCGGGTCGAAAACCCGATTGCAGCGGATTCAGAATGTCGTTGCGTAGGATGAAACTTGCAAGTTGATGGTATACAAAATCCTCTAGCACTTTGGACAGGAACGGCAGGATAGAGATGGGTCGAAAATGGCTTGGGAGAGAAGGGTTAGGAATTTTGGGTACAGGGCGTACAAAGGCTTTAATCCAAAGAGAAGGGAACGTGGCTGACTCTAACGAGTAGTTGATAATATGTGACAAGACAGGAAGTAATTGGTCGAGAATACTCACAATCATATCACGACTGATGGAGTCACAACCCACAGCCTTGGATTTAATAGAGAGGATAGTTTTTTTAACAACATCTGGTGCAACTGGGTGAAAACTAAAAGGCTCTATAGTGGCTTTAGGTAAGCCCGCCACATGACCAACCGTGGGACGCTCAGTTACGTGATCCATTATAGTTGTGGTGGCGAAATGGGAATTCATAGAATACAAACTGATCGTCTCCGGAAGGCCCACTTATACCGACTAAGCGACTGTCGTCCTGATATATTTGAAATACTTATTTATTGTGTGGTCCACAAATGTTTGTTTCGAAATTTGGGCATTTTCTTATATTTAATTAAGTAGGTAGGTACCTATGTACACCTATTAGATAATTCTGTATTTATTTATTGGGATTACAATTCAAACTACACTGGCATATTAAAGTAGTGTTGATTTAAATTGCTTTGTTTCATTTGTATGATTACAATCATCAGTCATCATCAATGGGGACAACGGGAAGGATTTTTGTAACTTCCCGATGTCCCCATAGTAAGAAAGCGTCAATGGGGATAACGGGTATAGTATTTTATGATATCCTGATGTCCCCATAATAAGAAAGCGTCAATAGGGACAATGGGAAGGAAATTTTTTGACTTCCTGTTGTCCACATAATGGGGACAGCGACAATGGGGACAACAGGAATAGACCCGCATTACCACGTTCTATGGCAATGCTTATTCTTTGTGCTAAATAGGAACCAGCCTTCTGGTCTTGAGAAAAGTCGATCATGGATTTAGAAATAGTTTTGAATAGGCCTCTCTCTTTGAATAGCACTCGGACTCCAACCTCTTTCGTATGTATTACGTATATATTACCACAGAATAGGGAATAGTAGTATAACCTAATTTCCGTGCCTCGGATAGCACGTTAGGCCATCGGTCCTAGTTTTTGTAATGCGAACATCTAAGGCAATCGTTAGGGTAGTTGGAGCCCTAAAAACAAAAATGTGTAACTACAGAAGTTCGATATCGCCTATGGGTTTGAAGGTCAGATGGCAGTCGCTTCACGGAAAATATCGAAGTTCAGCCACATCGCAGTTAGACTAGAAAGTCGACTTCAACTGGGTTGGGAAAAGGCTCGGTAGATGATAGAGAAATCAGTAGGTATAGCTTTTACTGTAGGTACATATATTAATCAATTTAAATCAAAATATCTTTATTCATGTAGGTCACAAAGTAACACTTATGAACGTCAAAAAAGAAAATACAATGATTCTGTTACAACAATAAAAAGAGGGCAAGGGCAGTACGTGACCATGTGTGGACCAAGTGAACTTACAAATTATGGATCTCTGTTATTCACAATAAAGTCAAATACTAGTTATAGGTGCCAAATAATCTCAAAGTACCCATACCTAACGTGTCCGTTATGTTAGCGTACACAAGAGCTATATCGAGTTGGTTACTATGCCATTAAACTCTGTGTAAATACTGCCTAATTAGTGTAAAAATAAAAAAAACTCTTCCTCTTTAGTCTAGGAAATAAACACCATTTTCCCATTTTCACTGTGTACGCTGGCGTCACTATCAAGCTACCTACAACTTTTGTATTAACACTTTTTTCACATAACCTCAAAATTTATGTGAAAAATTAAAATAATCAAGGTTTTGGTTTTTAATTTTTATCTTATTTATTTTTAGTAATTATTTAAAGTACTTCATCGTATTTGTTCATTCTTTTTAAATTTCGTTTCACTTTGTTAATTAATTATAAAAAAAATATAAATAAACAAAACTAAAAATAATGACAACTTATCTATGACAACTAGTGAAAAAGCCAGCAAAGTAGCATACAGTTCCTATAATACAACATATTTAACATACCGGATTGAATGTTTAAACTTATTATTACGAAAAAGTACCAGGCGATCATAACAGAATAGCAGGTTCTGGTTGTGAAAATGGAAAAAAGTATTGTTTGATAACTGGTTATGAAACAGTGAAAAAAAATCCATATTCATAACCAGTTATGAAATCTTGGTTATGAACGTGGTGGAAGGGATTGATAGTACCTATAGTGTCATCTCAATGGTGCAGATGAGACCATACCCAATCGGCGGTTTTGTTTGCACCATTGATGGTGCAGGTCAATGGTGCATGCGGTGCAACGGGCCTTGTGGGGAGCAAGTAACGGAACAAACAAAACAAAAATTCCTTGTATCCCTACCAGTTGGGATTAGGTCAGTAGGGATTCATTTATAATGTACATACACTGTACGCCGAACCAACCAATCAAGACGCCACTAGCCCAAAAATTCAAAATGTGTGTTCATATGAACGAATTAATAAGTCTTGGTCATTTGCTGTAGTGTTCCTCCTGGAGAGTTCCACCTAAGGACATCAATTAATTTTAAAATGTGGAATAGTGATATTACCGCTACTAGGCCCCAAATCCAATAGATACCTATTTAAGTTTAAGTATTCATACGTCTTTAGTATTCCGTAATAATTTTATATTTGAAAAGTGTCACTGCAAAGTTAGTCTGCTGTCATGCGAGAATATTCTCCTTCCTTCTACTGTCTTCCACTACCACCACTGACTTGGGATGCCGCTCGCTTCGTTCTACATACTATATTTATGGCCGATTGCACTGTATGGCACTGTATCTGTTTTTGGTGAGACGCTGATATTTTTTTAAATAAAATGAGTGGCTGCAAGTTAATAGAATCGAAACGTAGATGAAGTAAGTGTACTCGTAGTGGACGGTTACCTATTCATATTACATAAATAAAAAAGTTAATAACTATAAAATAGCAACTATAAAAACTATATTTATTAGTAACGAACATTCGATCGTAAATCAAAACGAAGCACATATTTACAAGGAAAATTAAAGAATTTAGCAATACAATCCATGGATCCTCTTTCACAAATAGTAAAGCGCTGCCTCCGGGATGTTCTAAGCACGAGTGCTGCCCACTTGCCCAATAAAGAAGCAGCACGAATGATTATGCACCACGTTAGGAATAAAGGGCAACCGAAAATCCCTATTACATTTAATTTTGACATACCGGATTATCTTCCTAAAATTAGAGAAGAGCAATTTTTAATCGACCAATATATTACCCCAAATGAGAGCGTGGCCGTATTTTGCACTATTACCGCTGACATTATTTAAATAAAAATTATTTCAATTTTAATTTGTTTTATTTTTATGATCGTCTGGTACTTTTTCAGAATAAAGAGTTCAAACATTCAATCGGTTTTCACTGTATTTAAAAGAATTAAAAATCTTGATGGCTCTTATGTTGTTATGTATTCCTGGTGGGTGCCTGCCGTTTTGCCGAAAAGATTTTGACAAAATTTTATTACCCGAAAACATTTTAGCAACCTTTTTTTACGCATATTTTTATTTGGTCAAATTTTTACTTAGCAAAATATTGCCAAGTATAATGTCAATATGGCATTTGGTATTTAATCAAATGATTTATTACAGCAAACAATCTTGAGGCATTTGGTCTTTAATCAAATGATTTGTTACAGCAAACAATACAAAAAAAAGATATTGTTTTTAGTAGGTTACCCGGAACTGAACTATTTAGATTAGGTTAATTTCTTCTTTAAACAAAATGGGTAGGTTAGGTTAGGTTAAAACTGTGACCTCCTACGCACGAGCCGAGCGAAAGGGGTGCCGAGAACTTGGTCGAGTTCAATGCCCACAAAACACACGCGTGTGCATTTACTGCGAAAAAATCCCCTTTCCTTCCCCTACCCACTCTTCAGAATGCAATATTACCAATGAAGGACAATCTAGACATCCTTGGCATAGACGTTCGTCGAGAGTTCAATAACACAAACTACATTGAGAGATATATTGGGCTAGCTTCGCGGAAACTAGGAATACTGAACAAGGTAAAGCAATTCTTTACACCGCACCAGAGGTGTCTGCTGTACAAAACGCAAATTAGACCCTGCGTCGAATACTGCTCTCACTTCTGGGACGGCTCCGTGAAGTATTTGCTGGATGCTCTCGACGCTATGCAGCGACGCGGTTGTCGCATTATAGACTGTCCGGAGGTAACGGGAAGCCTTGAGCCGCTAGCTCAGCGCCGAACAATCGCTTCCTTGGCCGCGTTCTACCGTATTTACCACGGTGAGTGTTCTGAAGAGCTCTTCAACCTGATCCCACCCTCTCCCTTCCGATCCCGAACAACGCGTGCTGGGCGGAGATGTCACTCTCATACCGTGGAAACCGTCTTCGCGAAAACCGAATGATTTAAATGTTCGTTTCTCTGCCGAAGGATAGTGGCTTGGAACGCCCTGCCTGAGCACGTGTTTCCTCCAACATATAACCCTGGGTTCTTTAAGCGAAGCGTGAAGAGGCACATCACTGGGTCGTCAAGTTGAGGGCCACTCTCCATAGTATTCTCCATAGTGTAGGTATTGTGAGAGTTGCCCACAATCGCCAGACGTCGCCACAGCTTACCATCAGGCGGGTGGCGTCAATTTGTCAACCTAAATATTAAAAAAAAAAGGATGAATTCCATCCGCGTCCAACTGTCATCGCCTATTTCCTCCCCTTACAACCCATGTAGCCTATTTGCAGGCTCTCGCTGCACGGAAAATATCGAAGTTCAGCTGCTTTGTAGGTAGACTGGAAAGCCAAGTCCACCTGGGTTGGGAAGAAGTGTGTGATGAATATTAGTAGATGCTAGTAGGGAATTAGATAACCAAACAACCATTGCTTTATAATATTAGTAGTGTAACATTAAAAATTCACTACACTCCCAAAATACAAACATTTGTTATGAGAAGATGAATGTCATTAGTGTCACTAGTTAATCAACTGTCAACTTTAGACAAGTGTGGGGTTCGTACACATCGTACGGGATTATACGCGTTGCATAGCGTCCTTTATCGGATTTAGTAAGAACTTTGCAAAAATACTAGCTAGCCATATCAGACATTTTCTCTTAAAAAGGTAACTGTCAGTGGTAATACAATTGGTTCACCACCTGTCGCATCTGTCGTTCAAAGAGAATCTTACGTAGTATTGTATTCTCTTTGAAAGAGAATACAATACTCTGTCGTTGAGTTTCCGGCCAATTCCGGATAGCTACACGATTTCTTTGTAAAATGTGGATTTAAAACTAGTTTTTCGGCCCGTAGAAAGGTCCAGAAAGTTTCGTGAAATAATAAAAAGCCAACGCGCAGGCTGTCGCAACTACATACAAAAAAAAACTATTATGAAACGGGGATAAATTTTAATGGCTCAATATTTGTCTCACTCAATTTCTCAATCTGTCCCGCTCGTTCCTTGATGAAATGTCATGTGTCACTGTCTGTCGCTGTGGATGTCTAATCGTTATTTTCAATTTCAATAATAATGTTTTTCTTTGAATGTTATTAGTGAAATAATTGGGAGAATAGCTGAAATTTATAAAATTTTTTGTAAGACCGTTCTCTAGAAAAGACTGTTTTATACATTGTTTATTAAAATCGAATATGAAGTATGTATAGAAAGTGTGAAATATGTAGTTCAAAATCTGGAAGAAAGGACGGCACAAAACGGATTTTCATGGCCAGATTTCCTATGGATGAGAACAATAACACCGGAAGATAACAAAATATATAACTACATAGTGGGTTCGAAACATCAGGTTGCCTCAATACTGGCATGGGATCCAGTCATAGTGCTAGGTGGCACTGGGATTGAAAGGGTCGAGTCTGCCACTAACCTAGGTCTCACAATGGACTCTGAGCTTCGTTTCGAGGCGCACATTAGCAAAACTGTAAGCAATTGTTTTTACAGGCTCAAGGTGCTTTATAATATAAGAGAATTCTTGAGTGTTTCACTGCGCAAGCTTTTGGTGGATAGCTTAATATTGTCTAAGTTCAATTATTGTGATACTGTATACGGCCCATGTCTGCTGAGAAGAACAGAAAACTTGATTCAACGAGTTCAGAATGCTTGTGTCCGTTTCTGTGTTGACATCCCAAGGCGAAGCCATATCACACCATACATAAATGATCTTAAAATGCTAAGGATGGCCGCAAGAAGGAAGCTGCATCTGACTGGTTTACTATTTCGTGTGGTAAATACTCAAAAACCGGAATACCTTTATGGTAGACTGAGTTGGAGACACGACAAACTACGATATAGCAAGAGGACTACTGTAGCCCCTTTGACACTACATAAGTATAGGTCTGCCGCTTTCCGAGGTTGTTTTAGGCATGCAGCCACTAGTTGCTGGAACATTCTTAAACCTCCAATACGCAACCTGAAAAATCGAAGAACATTCAAATTAATGGTGAAAAAACTGTACTTAATGGAACAGCTGGAAACTGTTTTATAACTTACTAAATTGATACTTACCCTTGTTTTTATTTTATCTCTGTTTCCTTGTACCTTTGTGGGTCCATGACTTCGATTTGTTTAGTGATTTTGTATTGATTTAATTTTGTTAATGTATCATATTCTTAATAATGCCGAGAATGATTGCCGCATGTCGTGACGTGTCATCTCATCAGTCTGTTATTCTTGTCGGTCTGGGTTGACGGATGACAGTACTGACAGCTGGCAGTTGAGTTGGTCTCGAACGCGAAGCTATGGTACCGGACCTATGAGTTTACCATAGACACGGCTTGTTTGTTTTTTGTTATATATAGACACAAACACACGACATATTATTATAAATATTACATACACTTATTTATTTTACTTGTGTATTTATGTATTTGATTTATTTATTATTTTTCTTGTGTGGTGGCATTTGGCAGCACAATATTGTGTTAATTGTGCTGGGTGAGATACTGCATGGGTGCGCCATTTTCAGTGTCACTGGCCTCCTCTGAAAACCAGCGCTGGCAAATGTGGGTCTGCCCACGTCAGCATAAGCTGAGAGGAGACCAATTTCTACGCAGATGTGGCGTGTACTAGCATACACCTACGATTTTCCTGTCCTTAACCTACTTCTAATATTTTACTTGTGTATTGTTATCGCCATGTCTGTTTAAGAATAAACACATTTTTCTTTCTTCTTTCTTTCTTTCTTTCATAGCATGAAAGAATGATGGAAAGACAAATTATCGCTCAAAACATTTGATAAATATGTTTTTGTGTTCGAACGTGATGTAAAACCTTATCTTCATAACAAGGTAATCGCTGGAATGCGGGCGGTTACATACTTACATCCAAATAATTAAGACGGAGAACCCTACCTAACCTCTAAAAAATATAATTCAATTTTCAACAATGACGCGAGCCAACGAAGCCGCGAATTGTTCAAGTGTATATAGATAAAGATGCAAAGGTGACCTGATTCCTGTCGGCCTATAAGCTAAGTATATCAAATGAGTTCTGTTTAGTGTCTTAGCTGCATGTTATAGTTGGTAGAAGCTTGATGATACAGTTGCGGGGTAGGTTGACTTGTAATTTAAAGCTATTGCTCTGATAATTTACTTGTCAGCACATTGCAATAACCTTTCTAGCTCATTCTCATGATATTGTACGGATGGATGGAAAGTAACCTCCATCCAACCGTGAAAGTAAGTTTGACCCGTTAAAGTGATACTGAATTGAGTAACCTGTTGAGACTAATAGAATTGTAAAGAGACTAAAGAAAGAGAGTGTGAGTGACACACCAGACAGATGCCGGGACGTTGATATCCTTTGTATTGGTTTCATGTAACTTACTTAATTGGGGATGGATTGAGACGTCCTATGTTCATCTAGGCGCCAAGTAAAGAGATGAGGGACGTCCTTAAAGAGTGTTGGGGACGTCCCTAAAGTAAAGTGAGCGGCTTCCTGTGACGGGGTGTATGTGACCCCCATCAGGACCGCCAGATGAGAGTGAGGAGACGTCCTCAAAGTAGAGTACGGACGGCTTCCTCTGATGTGATGTATTGAATCCACAGCAGGGCCGTCCGACCATTGAGTAAAGTGAAAGAGTTGTACAGTAAAGTGTAGACGGCCTCCGATGATCCACCAGGACCGTCTGACCATTGTGTGTATTCCCTGGTTCATTCAATTGTATGCCAAAGAGAAAAGCCTAACCCTTCCTTTTACCTAAAGAAAAGATGAAACCAGGTTTACCATAGTTTAGAATGTAGGATACTTAGACAAGTGACAATGGTTGCTTGAGCTCTAATTTATACTTACAGAAAGGACTAAGGATGTATTGGAGGCTCAGATAACCGGATCATCATTACACAATAGAAGCGAAGCAGATTGTAGATTATATAAAACTAAAGTGAGTCTAGCCTACTAAAGTGAGTTTTAAATAAAAAGGGTCATAATGTTACACAGTCACCAATACTACGAGCTGCAGAATATTGATTGAAGAAGAAATTACAAATATTTTTAATATACATGGAATGTTTTTAAATAAATATTTAATTTCATGAACTTATCATTTTAAAACCCAAACTGAGCCTATACTCCGTTTTTTAATTAAATGTACTGCCTCCGGGAAATTGAACGCTTATTCATTTTTAACATGTAACTTGTATGACGCAGTACTTTAGTTGAAAAATGGAGTATAGCGTCTGCGAAAATATAAAATTATTTAAAAAAAGTACGGACCACTGCGTTTATCGATATCGATAAATGCCACTGCATTTATCGATATCGATAAATAAAATAATATTAAGTGGCACATCTCTATTTTTCTTTCCTTATGTTGGTGACTCTGTATGTGTAACATTTGTTAGGTTGGCTACATAACGTTAATCCCTGATTTGACATTTTGTAAGATTATTTTGCACTATGGGAGTCCCGTCTCTTCTTACGTAGTATTGTATTCTCTTTGGCCAACGCGCTCTGTCGCGACTCTCTTTCACCCCTGTGATATCTCTGCTATATAACCTCTCATTACTTACCTAATATTATATAATAATATATTAATATTAATATATAAGAATCTTTGAAAGTTGAACACATTCCGAGAGAATTCACCCTATAAAATTTGGACTACGCGGGCATAGGGAGCTATTCCATTTGTTTTAGGCAGCAGAAGGCGTCGTTTGATCCCTAGAGGTATCCATAAGGACTTGGCAACAGGATTCTGGAGTTTGTAGGAGTCGTTGGACCATTATAAAGACTCGCAATTGAAAGTCGCAGAGTTTACGTCGTGAACACACGAGATAACCTTGGTCCCACAAGACAGCAGTTTGAAGGTCAAACTGCCACCGTCAGTTGACTTCGCAGACTTTCACCAAGCTAAGTACGTTTATTAAATTGTGTCTTCGGCAGCTTCCCATTTCTTTGAATATACCGATTTGAACCACTCAAGAGCCATCTGCTAAATTCAAATTCAAGACTATGATCTGTGCATTGTTCTCTCAGTAATTTAAGTAATAGGCTAGTCAATACCTACCTATATTTTCTTATGTAAACTAAATAACCTACTTTAACCTTATATTGTAAAACTATTTTTAAGTATATTACCAATATAATCTCTGTAAACCCTCTAACTGTACCTTATTGAATCTCCTGTCATCAAACACACTGTTAATTTATGAACTGGCGCCCTGAGATAGGTAAGTATAAGGTCTCATAAGCCTCTCTCAGTGTTACAGTAGGGAATTAGGTAACCAAACAACCATTGTTTTATAATATTAGTAGATGCTAGTAGGGAATTAGATAAGCAAACAACCATTGCTTTATAATATTAGTAGATGCTAGTAGGGAATTAGATAAGCAAACAACCATTGCTTTATAATATTAGTAGATGCTAGTAGGGAATTAGATAAGCAAACAACCATTGCTTTATAATATTAGTACATGCTAGTAGGGAATTAGATAAGCAAACAACCATTGCTTTATAATATTAGTAGATGCTAGTAGGGAATTAGATAAGCAAACAACCATTGCTTTATAATACGAGTATTAGTAGATGCTAGTAGGGCTTTATAATATTAGTAGATGCTAGTAGGGAATTAGATAAGCAAACAACCATTGCTTTATAATACGAGTATTAGTAGATGCTAGTAGGGCTTTATAATATTAGTAGATGCTAGTAGGGAATTAGATAAGCAAACAACCATTGCTTTATAATATTAGTAGATGCTAGTAGGGAATTAGATAAGCAAACAACCATTGTTTTATAATATTAGTAGATGCTAGTAGGGAATTAGATAAGCAAACAACCATTGCTTTATAATACGAGTATTAGTAGATGCTAGTAGGGCTTTATAATATTAGTAGATGCTAGTAGGGAATTAGATAAGCAAACAACCATTGCTTTATAATATTAGTAGATGCTAGTAGGGCTTTATAATATTAGTAGATGCTAGTAGGGCTTTATAATATTAGTAGATGCTAGTAGGGCTTTATAATATTAGTAGATGCTAGTAGGGCTTTATAATATTAGTAGATGCTAGTAGGGCTTTATAATATTAGTAGATGCTAGTAGGGCTTTATAATATTAGTAGATGCTAGTAGGGAATTAGATAACTAAACAACCATTGCTTTATAATATGAAGTAGTTAGTCGTGTTGCGCTCCGACTGCTGAGATTCTATTTAGTGATATGTTACATCTGCATAAGGGCAAAGTGTGGGTGTGTAATGCACCTCTGCCTACCCCTTCGGGGATATAGGCGTGATGTATGCCTATCTGATGGGACAACTACTCGAGTTCTCACGCATTTAAAAGCAGAGGTGACTCGAAGTTTGGTGATGCAATTGGGAGTTATCCGATAACAGAGACCGCCCTCTAGCGGTGGTGACCCGCGATCACGTGACATGACCCCGAGTGACGACGCGTGACGTCAATCAATATCAATACCTATTGATAACAAGTATCTTGGTGTGGTGCTGCCTACGTCACTTGCGAATACATTTTTATTATCTCTACCAAAATAATAACTCATTAAATGTTGGCACAATCAGTATCTCTGCCTACCCCTCTAGGAATGAAGACGTGGCAAATTGTGTTATGTGCAAATATCCACTTATTATTGCAGTATAGTTATTGTTATTCTAAGATAATACAATATTCCTTCCTTAAATAAATAATAATAAATCATAATAAAAAATTGTCCGTGTCTTAACGTTGTTCTCGCAACAGTTAATTTGTTAGTACTACTCGACCCCTCGACCTCTAATAGTGATCGTAGCGTGACGTTATAATATATAATTGCCAAAGCTGGACATTAACTCGTTAATCCGTTAATCGTTAGTTAACGAAGTTAAAATTTCGAGTAACGGATTCACTTTTAAGTTAACTTAAAAATATGTTAACGAACTCGTTAACTTCCGTTACATTTCTCCAAGTCCGTTAATCGTTAATCCAACTCCTGTGGTCTCGTTGTGTCCAGTCACACTGTGACCATACGTCGCTATATTCGCGTGTCCCGAAGACTACGTAACTAGGAGTACAAACTGCCAAACCCTAAAAACAATCAGTTCCACTAATTAGCGTTTCGTCCAGAACGCAACTGAATCATCCAAATGATGAAAAATCATTGTTTGTCAACATGCCTATATTATACATACTCTAATAAGTATATCCTATTACTAAGACTCCGCTGTCCGTCCGTCCGTCTGTCACCAGGGCTGTATGTCATGAACCGTGATAGCTAAAAAGTTAAAATTTGACAGATGATGTATTTCTGTTGCCGCTATAACATTAAATACTGAAAACCGGTCGAGTGCGTGTCGGGCCACGCATAGCACGCAACCCTTCTAGCCTGCTTCTGTAAGGAGGGCGGGTGGCTATCACACCAACCTCAGGCCCCGATCATAGAGGTCGATGGTCTTGGGCGTAGATAAGTCTGCGGCGCCCTCGCCACTTCGGAACTCAGCGGGGAGGGTACTCTCCCTCACCCTCTCAGCCGTTCTCAAGCACGACGTGCTCGCTGAAGGACCGGCCGCGTTCCACTTACTCGCGCTGAAGACCGTGGGTTGAAGCATGGTTTCCAGCGACAGGTTGAAGATTCACGCCCAGATCCACTATGAGGACCCGGCGCTGACTCGCCCACGTTGAGCACTCCACAAATGTGTAGAGTGCAGTGACTTCGACAGCGGCCTCTATGTGTTGACACTGGAGTGTGACCTCACGATGGATGCGAAACAGATACTTATCGAAGCATCCATGCCCGGTAATGATTTGCGTCGCACGATAAGTGAGGTCACCGTACTGCCTCTACAGCCACTCGTCCATGATCGGACTCACCGCCGCGATGGTGGCGGTTCTCCACCTTGGTCGCTCAAATACACATAGCTATGCAAAGTTTAATTTTTACCATTTGGGAGGAAAGCCGAGGACGGACGGACAAACAGATAGACGGACGGGACATGACGAAACTGTAAGGGTCCCGTGACTTGAACTACGGAACCCTAAAACCGAATAAAATCAATATTTCAGGGCTCTCATAGAATAAACGTTTTTTGCCTATTTTTGGTACGGTTTTGTTGTTTCTAACCTGTTAACATCCAGAACCAACAGTAAGAAGATGCAATTTTTATAACGTGTTAACGGATTAACGATTAACGTTAACTTGCGTTAAAATTTCAAAAAAATAACGCTTTAGCATTTAACGAAGTTAACTTTTTGAGTAACGGATTAGCGATTAACGTAGTTAACTATTTGATTAACGGTGCCCAGCTATGATAATTGCCTATTGCGCGCTAACATGTAGCGTCAGAGTGATATAATTTTTCACATCAGTGTGTATGGTAAGAGTTCCCTGACGCTACCGCTAGGGGCGCTGGTGTGAAATATATATGAAGAATACGAAAACGTATTTCGAGCAAATTATCGTAAGGATCGGAACAAGAACTCAGTCTTTAGTAATTTCTTTCATGATTTTTTTTGTATGTGTCTCTTTTTGATGCCTTTAACCAGCATCTCATCGCAAGGCAATTCTCAAATTTTTTTCAAAATTACATTATAGCTGTTACTTTTTTATTAAATTCATTTGGTCATTTTGTACATAAGCCATTATATGTGTGCCCGGTGGTAGAACGTTCCTCCTGGAAAGGGAACAGTTGCTGGTTCAAGTCCATCCCAAGAAGTATGTAGTTATTGTGATTCATATGAGTTTTCAAGTGTAGTTGATATAACGCATGCTATATATTTTGTAACAGGCGCTTATTAAAACCGACTTGTGGATGTTGACTAGATGAGTCTTCGTCCTTTGTTCCCAATAATGTTTAATTTCAAACCTATTTAGGTCTAAGAGACCTAAATAGGTTTGAAATAGTGCCAGAAATATTACATAGAACGCGAGTAGCTACGAGTACATACAAATGCTAACCCCTAGTCGTTATTTTTTATTTCGCGTCCCGATGCCACGGCCGCTCCCTCGTCCGTTGCCGGTAAACCCCATAGTAGGCAGGCGTTTTGTAACTCTCTTCTTCAACACGAGCCTATTGTTGTCCACTGCTGAACCTAGGCCTCTCGGATGAGTTTCCTGTGAGACCACTCTATTGCCACCTGTAATGAGACCCAGCATTTTTCTCTAGGTTATCGGTCCATCTCGTAGGTCCCACTCTGCCCACACCGCGCTTACCAGTATGCGTCTTCCCTTCGAGAATCTTCTTGTCCCATCAACCGTCCAATCTTCGTGGTATGTTCTAAACCCACTTTCACTTCAGATTGCTAATCACTACGTTACTTTAAATAAGTAAGACTTTGATTTAGGTTTATAACAAAAACTGTTGCGTGTTAGTTGACAATCGCGTGCGCATCGTCGCGCATTTTCATTAAACCACTTTAGCATCAAATAAATAAATAATGAATTGTGTTGACCCCGTTGTTGTACCGTCAAGATTCTCTCTTTATTCTCGTAATTGGGCGATTGCAGAAGTTTCTATATCTTATATAGGTGATTTTTAACGTTTCATTGTCAGGGTGTTTCTTTGCTTTTATGTGTAACTGATCTCTATTTATATACATGTTAACAAAAAACACTTGTACACCGTTTCACTTTTATTTAATATGCAGGATTTAACCTGACCGGTTTCGCTTTATAGCATTATCAAAGGTTGTTGTTCACTTTACATATGTATTAAACAGATATTTTACTACACTGTCTAACATATCTTCAAGCCATTGTTGAACTAAATTCTTAAAATATATGTGGGTAGACACAAATAAAATTTAAGAGGCAGTGTAAGTAATTTACCCTGAAAAAGGGGAAATTCACTCCTTCGCAAATTAATTATATTATTATATTATGCAATTAAATATTAAACTTAGTTTAGATATTAAAAATGTCAAATAAATTAAATGTCAATAAAATAAAAAATTAAGAGATCATTAAATCCAGTCCAATTAAATGTCAAGCCTCACGTCATTATGTAAACTTAAAAATTCCAATTAACCATAGCATGTCAAAACTGTAGCTAAAATTAATAATAAAGAACAAAATAATAAAAATAATAAAAAATTAAAACAAAAACAAAACCAAAACTCGTGGATGACACTATTCAAGACTTAAAATATTTTAATAGGGGGGAACTGTTTATATCTAATTGTTGGTTCAATACGGCGTCGCGGTTGCCTATCAGGATTTTATTAATTTCAAGAGCTTCCAGGGTGGTCAATTTTCTACCCTTGATACTGGATACTATTTATATAGATACTGGATAGGTACTATTTTTTATCGCGTGGTTCGGAAAAAAAAAATAGTATCCAGTTGGTTGAGAGACTAGAGAGTGAATACGTGCCTGGAAATGCCATGCTGGTATCCTTTGACGTGGTAAACTTGTTTCCTAGTGTCCCGGTTAGAGACTGTAAGAGTGTAATTAATGATATTTTAATTGAATCAATTGTTGACCCACAAATCATAATAGACTTAGAACAAAGTATGACTGTTTGTCTGGAACAAAACTATTTTAAATTTGGTAATACATTTTATAAACAGATAGATGGTCTAGCCATGGGAAGTCCTCTCTCTCGACTTTGTGCGGATATTTTCATGGATCATATTGAGACAAAAATTTTGAGTACCGAATAGTTTATTCAGTTCATATATAAAATATTGGTACAGATACGTGGATGACGTTATTTGTTTATGGACCGGAAATGAAGATGACTTAAATAATTTTTTGACATATATATCAACACTATTCATTCTAATATTAAATTCACTATCGAAATAGGATATAACAAATTGTACTTTCTGTACATTGGGATCGAATTATCAGATCACAAACACAACTTTCAAATATTTAGGAAACCGACATTTACAGATAATATTATTCCGGCAGACTCTAACCACCCGATGAGCCACAAACATGCAGCCTTCCATTCTATGGTACATAGATTGCTTTCGATTCCAATGTCTAGCGAATCATTCAATAGGGAATTAGATTTTATAAAAGCAATAGTGACCAATAATGGCTACTCAACAAAACTTGTGGAGGGTATAGTAGCGCGAAAGAGATCTAGAGCAGCTCTGAGTTTGGCATACCAGGCGGATGCGCCAGTTGACGACATCAAGCGTTGGGCTCGCATTCCATACATGGGTCACGTGTCTTATAGATACAGACAGAACGCCTATTAGACAAATGAGCGGAGTGTATGAGCTCACATGTTCGGACTGCAACAAAAAATACGTCGGGCAAACCGGTAGGTCGTTCCAGACCAGGGTCTCAGAACATACCAGCGGATGGAAATTAAAAAAGACTGAATCTAATTTTGCAGAACACCTTATCACCGAAAACCATTCGTTTAACCCAGAAACTAATTTCAGAGCGCTGCACACATGTGAGAAGGGTAGAAAATTGACCACCCTGGAAGCTCTTGAAATTAATAAAATCCTGATAGGCAACCGCGACGCCGTATTGAACCAACAATTAGATATAAACAGTTCCCCTCTATTAAAATATTTTAAGTCTTGAATAGTGTCATCCACGAGTTTTGGTTTTGTTTTTGTTTTAATTTTTTATTATTTTTATTATTTTGTTCTTTATTATTAATTTTAGCTACAGTTTTGACATGCTATGGTTAATTGGAATTTTTAAGTTTATTTAATGACATGCGGCTTGACATTTAATTGGACTGGATTTAATGATCCCTTAATTTTTTATTTTATTGACATTTAATTTATTTGACATTTTTAATATCTAAACTAAGTTTAATATTTAATTGCATAATATAATAATATAATTAATTTGCGAAGGAGTGAATTTCCCCATTTTCAGGGTAAATTACTTACACTGCCTCTTAAATTTTATTTGTGTCTACCCACATATATTTTAAGAATTTAGTTCAACAATGGCTTGAAGATATGTTAGACAGTGTAGTAAAATATCTGTTTAATAAATATGTAAAGTGAACAACAACCTTTGATAATGCTATAAAGCGAAACCGGTCAGGTTAAATCCTGCATATTAAATAAAAGTGAAACGGTGTACAAGTGTTTTTTGTTAACATGTATTACTATAAGTTTCACCAAGTGCCGACAATCGAAACCATCAACTATGATCTCTATTTTTTAAGCATTTTAGGAGTCCAACTGTCAGCCAAGGGTTTTTAATGCGCGGGGCGGGGCCCCAAGTGAGTAGTGTGTACGTCCACGTTCGTCCGCCCTGGACCCCAACTTGACCACCGTAACGGAGTGGCAAGTTGGGTGACCGAATCTCACTGCTCTAGACTTGAGGCCAACTTGACTGGCATATTTTTATATTCTTGTTCTGGCACTGTCCTCTTATGGACGATGCCGAACCGCAAAAATAAAAATTCTGCGTCGGCCCGGAGCCCTTCGGCTCCGGAGGATGCAGATCGACCCAGCTGTGCTCAGAGGATGTCTGAGGAGACAGAGACGGCGACCGAAGCGTTGAGTTACCCGGTGCCCAGGTGCAAGAGTCGTAAACGCGCTGTTGCTCCTGTAAGCGAGATCGACACTGAACTGATGCCGGCGCCTGCTAAGGTTGGGTCCGCGAGGAGAGGTCGCCCCAGAACGCGGTCGGCGACAGCCGTTTCAAGGACCTCTGTGTTCTCCAACGCAGGGGCCATCGCACAAAAGCGCGCAGATGGCGAGCGAGAAGCCGAGGAGGAGGTCGAAGCCTTCCTCGAGTCCATCCAAACGTCTGAAGGTTCCGACCCTCCGACGGTTGAGGATAGGGAACGAGAAGTAGAGACCGCCTTCTCGATTATTATGAAGGTGGCCACAAAGTCGCGGAACCTTAATGGGGTGTTTGTTAAGGCCCTTAAAACCTCCGCGACTGTTATGTTGAAGGCTTCACAGGCCTATAGGATGGAGATGGTGGAACAGGAGCGTCGGCTGGACCTTGTCTGTGCTCACCTTGCCCAAGTGCGCCGCAAGCTGGGGATGGAGGACGACGATGCACTAGTGGGTACGCCCTCCCCTGCGCAGCCACCGGTCGTCGAGCGCCCCGTGCCTGCAACCGCTGACCCCGCGCCTGTGACCGCGCATCCCCCGCAATCAACCGCGCGTCCCGCAACTACGCTCCCAGATTCCCAACTGCGCCAAATCATGGAAGCAGTTGGGAATCTAATAGACGGTCGTCTTGCGTCTTTAGAAGGGAGGCTAATGCCTGCGCCTATCATTCGACCGCCTTTGGCCGGACCCATGAATAAGAGGGCTACTCCACAGATACCATCAGCGGTAGCACCGAAGAAATCTTATGCGGTGGCTGTTGCTGCGCCGGTGGCAAAGGGACGGGCGCGACGTAAAGCGGCTCCGCCCGGGGTCTTTCCTGCGCTGCCGACAAGTCGTATGACCACTCAGGGTCCGTCAGCTGCCAATGCCCCATGGGCAATTAGTACCTCTCAGCCCCTTTCTTGCCCTTCTACCAACGATGGCTGGCAAACTGTGGTGCCGAGGAAGAAAAAGAAGAGGGGAGGTAGGCGTAAAAAGAGCGCCTCACAGGCAGCGCAGGCTGCCCCAGCTACCCAGAGAGGCAAGAGGCCAAAATTACAGCCGCCAAAATCAGCCGCCGTTGTGATAACGGTCTCAGCCGAAGCGGCGGAACGTGGCCTCTCGTACGCCGAGATATTTAAGAGGGCGCGGTCGGCGATAGGCGCTGCTGAGTTGGGTGGAGTGGGTGGCCGATCGCGTCTTGCACTAAGTGGCGCTCGCGTCTTGGAATTCCCCGGGACTGAGGGTGTTAAAACGGCAGACCTCGTCGCGGAGAGACTACGGGGCTTATTCACGGAGGAACAGGGAGTCAGAGTCGCCAGACCCACGAAGTGTGCGGATATCCGCTTCTCGGGTCTGGACGACTCTATCGAGGTTGAGGACATCCGGTCTCTTATTACCTCAAAGACCGGATGCACCACTGACACAGTCAGGGTCGGTGCGATTCGATCCGGCCCTGGTGGTGCTGGCGCAGTGTGGGCTAGCTGCCCTGTGGCAGCAGCCAAAGCTCTCGTCTTAGAGGGCAAGCACCTTGTGGGCCTCAGCGCCGTGCGTGTGACGGCACTCGAACCTCGGCCCATGAGGTGCTTTAAGTGCCTTGGTTCCGGCCACGTCCGGAATATGTGCGCCAGTGCATATGACTGCAACGGACGCTGTTTCCGCTGTGGTGGTCAGGGCCACCTCGCCTCAACCTGTTCTGCCAACCCTCACTGTCCCGCCTGTGCGGCATCCAAGCGGCCTGCCAACCACATGACTGGACATGATGGGTGCAGGGCCCCTAAAAAGGCCTCTCTGCCGCTGCCCCAGGCTAGCCAATCGACCCCGGCTAGCTCAGGCGTAGCTTCGCGACCATTGTCGCCAATGGGGGCTGTAGAAACGATCCGGTAATGGATCACGTCACTAATGGCCTCATTATCCAGACGAACCTGAACCACTGTCGTGGTGCGCAGGACCTCCTTCTCCAGCACATTGCGGAGTGGTCGTTGGGGATCGCCGTAGCCGCTGACCCATACTGGGTTCCTCCCCACGGTAACTGGGTGGGTGACTGGGATGGCCTCGTAGCCATCATAGGATCTATGGCGCCTCGTTCCCCTCCCTTGTCAGTAAAAGACAAGGGTGTTGGATATGTTGCCGCCGAATGGGGGGGAATCACGGTCTATGGTGTCTACTTCCCTCCCAGATGGAGCCTCGAGATATACGAGGCCACCCTTCTATCAGTAGAGGCCTCGATACGTCAGTTAGCGTCCAGCCACGTCTTGGTGCTCGGTGACTTCAACGCCCACTCCGTGGCGTGGGGTTCCCCAGACACCAACGCACGCGGGACAGCGGTTGAGGAATGGGCAGCTTCTGTGGGTCTCTGCTTGCTGAACAGAGGCTCCACCGAAACCTTCGTGTGTGACCGGGGGGGGTCGATAGTGGACCTTTCGTTCGCTACCCCCGCTCTTGCACGATGGGCAAAGAACTGGCGTGTCTTGGAGGACGTTGAGACGCTCTCGGATCATCGTTATATCCGATTTGAGCTCTCCCAGACCCAAGACGCCAGTAGTAGTCATATGGTGCGCAGACTTCCCCGATTTCCACGGTGGGCTGTGGGTAAGCTAAACAGGGATCTTCTGGAGGAGGCAGCTATTATTGAGTCCTGGCTGTATCCTGACTCTCCCTCCGAAGAGGTTAACGCAGGGGCTGGTCGCTTTTGTGATTCTGTTTCGCGGATATGTGATGCGGCCATGCCCCGCATGCGAGGTCATACCCGGAGGGCGGTCTACTGGTGGTCTCCTGAGCTAGCAGATCTCCGTGCGGCCTCCAATCGTGCCCGGAGACTGTATACCCGCAGCCGGCGCCGTCGCCGTGATGATGGGGAGGAGGACCGGCTTCGAGAGGTGTATCGTGAAACACGGAACACCTTTAAACTGGCCATTCAGCGCGCCAAAGAAGAGAGTAGAAAGGAGATGCTGGAGAGTCTTGACAGTGATCCCTGGGGACGTCCATACCGCGCAGTGCGTGATAAGCTCCGTGCGCGAGGGCTGCCCCTCACCGAAACTCTCCAGCCCAGTTTCCTACGTGAAATTGTCGAGGGTCTGTTCCCAGAGCGGGTGGAACATTCGCCCCCGTCTATGACGCCACCTACTGGATTCAGGGGCGAAGAAGAAGTGGAGGAAGTTCCGCCCGTCACGGACGGGGAACTGGGTGCCTCAGCCCTTCGGATGCGGAAGAAGAATACCGCACCAGGGCCTGATGGCGTGCCAGGGAAAGTTCTGGCTCTGACCCTCGATCATCTAGACGGCCGCCTCAGGGACCTTTTTGATGCATGTCTTACGCAAGGTCGGTTCCCTGAGTGCTGGAAGCGTGGGAAACTGGTGCTCCTCTCTAAGCCGGGTCGGCCTCTCGAGTCGATCTCGGCCTACAGGCCCATAGTGCTGCTGGATGAGGCGGGTAAAATGCTGGAGAGGGTTATAGCTGCCCGTCTCCTCCGGCACCTAAATGAGACGGGGCCCGATCTGTCAGACGCTCAGTTCGGCTTTAGAGCTGGACGTTCGACGATCGATGCCATTTCGCGCCTGAGAGCTAGGACCGAGTCGGGAGTGAGTCGTGGCGGAGTGGTATTGGCGGTGTCATTGGACATCGCCAATGCCTTCAATAGTCTGCCATTCAGTTGCATTGCAGAAGCCCTCCAATACCACGGGGTGCCCCGGTATCTGCAGCTACTGGTGGCAGACTATCTAAGGGCACGATATGTTCAGTACGAGGACCGAGACGGCATACTAAGACGGCGACTCATGTCGTGCGGTGTTCCTCAGGGTTCGGTTCTAGGGCCACTCCTGTGGAACATCGGCTACGACTGGGTCCTACGTGTCCCTTTACCCCCCGGACTGGATGTTATCTGCTATGCGGATGACACCCTAGTCGCGGCCTCAGGGGGGTACTTCGAAGAGGCGGTGCACTTAGCCACCGTGGGCGTCTCCCAGGTTGTTGAACGCATAGAAGCGCTGGGGTTGCGGGTGGCTCTCGAGAAGACTGAGGCTCTTTTATTTCACGGGCCTCGTCGCGGTCCACCCAGCGGCGCAAGTCTAGAGGTACGCTCGGTCCTCGTACCGATCCGGCCCCAGATGAAATATCTGGGGCTCTTGTTAGATGGGAGGTGGCGCTTCGACGAGCACTTCATCCAGCTTGCACCAAGGCTCGTCAGCGCTGCGTCTGCCCTGGGACGGCTCATGCCAAACCTGGGGGGACCCAGCGTTGCTTGCCGTCAGCTGTACGCGGGGATTATCCGATCAATGGCCCTATACGGTGCACCGGTGTGGGTAGCGACCTTGACTGCCCAAAATAGGGCTCGTCTTTGGCGCCCTCAGAGAGTTATGGCGGTCAAGGTCATACGTGGGTATCGCACCGTGTCGACGGAGGTCGCGTGTGCATTGGCCGGAACCCCCCCGTTGGGATTTGGAGGCTGAAGTGCTCGCCGAAGTGTACTGGCGAACCACAGAGCACCAGTCGACAAGCGGCTGTCGGCCACCGTCAGCGGTCATCCGCGGGTGGCGTGAAGCCGCTCGCCTGGAAATTTTAGAGAAGTGGTCGTCCCGGTTGGAGGCTCCACGTGCAGGCATTGCCACCGTGGAGGCGCTCCAACCGGTCCTTGTTGAGTGGATGGGGCGGCAGCACGGAACCCTTACCTTCCGGCTGACACAGGTGCTTACCGGGCATGGTTGCTTCGGTAAGTACCTGTGCCAGATCCCAAGGAAGGAGGTGAGTTTCGCCTGCCACCACTGCGACTGCGTCGAGGACACGGCGCAGCACACGCTAGCGGTCTGTCCAGCTTGGGACACGCAGCGCCTTGCCCTTGTCGCGGTCATTGGATCGGATCTCTCACTGGCAGCTATCATCCGTTCCATGGTTGCCAGTGAGAGAAATTTTACCGTAGTTGCGTCCTTCTGCGAGGACGTCGTCTCGCAGAAGGAGAGTGCAGAGCGGGTCAGGGAGAGCAATGCTCTTGCTCGCAATGACCCGCTTCGCACCCGACGCCCAGGACGGAATAGGCGCGCTTGCGCGCGCCTCATGCCGCCCTGATCGTGGCAGCGGGTGTGAGAGTCGGGATCTGCTCTCCACCCGCACTACGCCACCCACGAAGGGGTGACGTCCATGTGTGTCTGGTCGTCACCGGTAGAGAGTTTTCGAGAGGGGGACGATACAGAGAGGGTGCCCCGTCACACCTGGGGCAGGCGCAGAGGGACCGCTGAAGAAATAGCAAAATTGTTCCCGGTCCCCCTGAACAGGCGCAGAGTATGGCACACCGCAGGGGTTTTAGTGTGTGCAAACCATACATAACCGCGCGGTGGCCCCGCACCGTGCGGTATTCGTAAGGAATCTCCCCTGCGTTAACAAAAAAAAAAAAAAAAAAAGGGTTTTTAATGCGCTTGCGATTTGGGACATTTAGGATTTTGGTGTTAGATTCAATTAAAGAGCTCAGTGAAGACACAATAAAAGTAGTGGCTAGGCCAGCATCACTGTAGTCATAAACGGGGTCGAAGTGAAAGCTATTCATGTCAATATCAAGTTTAGTGTAGTCCACCTTCTTAGTGGTAAATGACTTTACCGTCTTAATTTGATGATTTAATGCAATAAAAACACTGATATGGTCAGTGACGGAGGTTTGTGCAACGTAGCAGAGAGCAGGTAGTGCGCTTTTTAGCATGACATGGTCATAACAAGTTTTGTCATGTGTGGGTATTTGATGAGCAGGCAAAAGATGTTTGCGGCAAGCAGGTTGAGATAAGCTTGAGACTTGGGATCTTTGGTGTTGAGTGCGATATCCACATTTATGTCTCCGACGAGGATAATGTTGGGAGCGTGTATTGTATTTAATAGTTCGTTTAGTGATTGTATAAATCGATAGACCAATGGATAGAATGATTCTCGGCGTCATTGCCGACTTGGAAGGTTCCCAGAATGCTGGCTGTGTTGCCACGTAGGATGGCGATACTTATTCTTTGGGCCAGAAAATAGCCAGCCTTCTGGTCCTGAGAAGCATCGATTAGGTGTTTAGCAATGTCTCTATAAAGGCGGCGAGCACTCGGACCCCATGACCCCAGTGTCTCAACCCCAAACGGCTCAAATATGTAATCACCTGCTAGGTTAGCATATTTACGCCTATAGATGTGATTGTATTGTATTTTATAGTCTGGAAATGTTTGTGCAACTCGCTTGATAAAAATACACTCGAAATCTTTAAGAATAATGTTTTAACAATACTTGTTGACACTTTTCAGGTCTAACGCTAAATTGGAGAGTAAGTCTCATGTAAACAATCTGTCATTTGCGAAATAAACATTGTTCAGGGTCACCCATACCTAAATATGAAACGAGAGTCTTGAGTATTTCAATCCCACTCCTACTGGAAAAACTACTAAAGTTTGGTATCCGTGACGTACAACACAAATTATTTACTGACTATCTCTCTGGCAGACAACATAGAGTGAGAATGGGTGACCTGACTAGTGACGACCAGCAAATAAATTTTGGCGTTCCCCAGGGCAGCGTCTTAGGCCCAACACTCTTTCTTACCTTTATAAATGACCTGTGTAATTTAAATCTGACAAATGGTAAAACTGTAACCTTTGCCGATGACACTGCACTTATCTTTCATGGGAACACTTGGGAAGCTGCATATTCCTTCGCACAAGAGGGTTTCAATGTAGTCTCTTTATGGCTGAAGAATAATGGTCTCACGCTCACTACAGAAAATACCAAATACATACCTACCGTTTGCATTAAAAAAGGTACCACTCGTGTTTGACAACCTTACTATCAAAGCCTTGTGTTTGTCGTAATTTAGAGAGAACCTCCCACATTAAATATCTTGGTATCATGATTGACAGTTCCCTAAGCTTCAACCATCATTTAGAAATACTCTCTTCCAGAACTCGTAAGCTAATCTTCATCTTCAAAAATCTGCGCCAATGTGCTAACAAAAATGTAATTAAAATGGTTTACCAAGCTCTTTGCCAACCCATAATAGATTACTGTATCACAGTATGGGGAGGAACATCCAAGACCAACTTATTGATGGTAGAAAGAGCCCAAAGAGCAGTTCTTAAGGTCAGTTTATCCTTGCCTTTTCTGTACCCCACCAGGGACCTCTACCATCTCTCGGATGTGCTGACTGCACGCCAAACATATATCTTAAAAACCATCCTTAGGCAGCACTCAATAGCCCCTCATGAACTCCCCACAGTATCTCACAAAAAAGGCGATGTACGTAGAATCTACCACTTTGAAAAACATTGGAATACAGCTGCTTCAGGCAAATTCTTTGGTTTCCTGGGAGTGTACCTTTACAATAAAATAAATAGAGAATTGCACATCTACCATCTCAACAAATATCAATGCAAAAAGACTGTTTCAAACTGGCTGAAGTCCCTAACGTTTAAGGAAACAGAGAGCTTTCTACATGTTCCTTCTTAAACAGATGTCTTAATTTTTTATTTTTATTTTATTGGGTTCGCCAAATTGACGCCGCCCGCCTGGTGGTAAGTCGTGACGACGTCTAGCGATTGTGGGCCACTCTCACAGCATACAATCATACAATACTATAGAGAGTGGCCCTCAACTTGACGACCTACTGATGTGCCTCTTTACGCTACGCTTAAAGAACCCAGGATTATTTGTGGGAGGAGAAACACGTGCACAAGTGCGTTCTCGCGAACATTCTATCCACTGTGTGGGAGTGGCATCTCTGCCCGGCACGCGTTGTTCGGGATCGGAAGGAAGAGGGTGGGATCAGATTGAAAAGCTCTTCAGAACACTCGCCGTGGTAAATAGCCGCGCTGAGCTAGCGGCTCAAGGCTTCCCGGTACCTCCGGACAACCTATAATACCGATAGCGCGTCGCTGCATAGCGTCGAGAGCGTCCAGTAGATACTTCGCGGAGCCGTCCCAGAGGTGAGAGCAGTATTCGACGCAGGGTCTAATCTGCGTCTTGTACAGCAGACACCTCTGGTCCGGTGTAAATAATCTCTTTACCTTATTCAGTATTCCTAGTTTCCGCGAAGCTAGCCGTATACATCTTTCGATGTAGTTTTTATTATTGAGCTCTCGACGAACGTCTATGCCAAGGATGTCAAGGTTGTCCTTCATTGGTAATAATGCATTCTGAAGAGAGGGTAGGGGAAGGAAAGGGGATTTCTTCGCTGTAAATGCACACGCCTGTGTTTTACGGGCATTGAACTCGACCAGGTTCTCG